>CAJNDT010000074.1:245000-316801 GCA_905221615.1 Symbiodinium sp. CCMP2592
GTTTAGGTGTCGACTATGATGATGTGGGGCTTCTTGCTGCGTGGGGTGGATTCTTGAGTGAGGGTATTCGGCTGGCTGGAACAACTTTGGAACCGAACTTGCGACTGTTGTACATGATAGCCAAGCAGGGGTTGCAAATACCGGTGCAAAGAACGTCTTCGTCCTCGGCCGGGCAGCCAACGACCGATTGGAGTGCAACATTCCCGAGGAGCGCTAAATAAACAAATAAAAAACAAGCATAAACATACATACAAGCATATAAATATAAATATAAATATAAATATAAATATAGATCTATATATATATATATATATATTATACAAACACACCAATATCCTCAGTGTAAGCCTGACTTCATGCAAACTGGGGATACAAAGTTGACTGATAGGAAAAGAATGACCATGAACTTCTTTGCATCGGAGATGCCAGCGTGGTGGGCTTCTGGCCGGCTTTGCCGGCTGAGACGACAGCGGATTCAGAAAGAGCTTGCCCCATGACTCAATGAGGAAAGCTTCTGCCACGGCCCACACTCTTGCAATCCTCTGAGCAACAGACGGCAGCCGAGGTTTGAGCCCGAGAGCCCAGGCTTAAGGCTTAAGGGCTTGCTGGATCACCAGACTCAGCTGCTCACCGGCGAAGCAGACTTCAAGACCCTGGCCTGGTGGCTGTAGAATGAACAACTCCAGGAAGATGTGTGTTCTTCGAACAAACACCAACTGAACCCGCGACACCAACGTCCCAAAAGTCAAACGCCTAAATCCAAACTCAGACGTGCAGGTGGTCGATGGAACGTCATGACTCCATCTCAGGGCTCCACCGACGAAGTCACAACCTGCGAGGGTCGAACTCCGGGGATGTGACTAATGACTTTAATGTTAACTCACTTTGCATGTTTTTGCTGCAGTGCAGTTAAAGGCACATGTCCTCCGGTCTAGCTCTAAGGCTTTATACTGTATCTTACATTGGGGCCACAGGCGCGTGTGATTTTAACCAGTTGCTATGTCGGACAGCAAGCTGCACAATCACGTCCTGAATAGTAGGTAGAAAAACCCAATAACAGTAATTTGTTGCTTCCTTGATAGTGCCCTTCATTGCTTGCGAACTTGGAAATCTAAATGGGTATGTGTATGAATATATGTGTATATACATACATACATACACACACGTACATACACACATACATGCTTGCATATACATATACATGTATGTTATATATACACACCCGCACACATAATGTACTTATGGTCACCCAGCGCAGGCATGACAGTTGAAAGTCCAGGTTGGGATCTACTACGGGGGACCGTTTTGCTCCGCGGCCTCTCGAACGAAGGCGAGCGTCTCGGCCACCCGCAGCAGCAGGTCCTTTGGGACACCTGAGGTTCAGCTACCAGTCACCGTGCCATGCGAAGCTGAAAAAACCGCAAGCATGGGGTCTAGACATAGAACTATAACAGGGGAGCATCACATGATAATGGAGGTGTCCTAACATGAGCTGGATGAGAAAATACATGTCATGTGGCTGCGGCTGAAACATTGCACTTCGACCAATTCAGGATGCTGCTGCCAAGACTGGCTCCTGCACTGTGCCAAGCGTGGGCAGTTAATTAAGATCCGCTTACATTCTTCTCCCTGTGTATTTTCTCGGGAAACATCGCAACGTAGAAACGAGGAGAGGAACCAAGCTGCATTGCCCGAAAGCCAAAATCCTGAAGCCCTACAGCACCCAACATCCCGAAAAACAAGACACCCTGACTGCTTCACTGCGAGTATCTCAGAGGCCCACGTTCCAAATGGCCGATTTTCGAGGGTCCAAGCGAGCTGGAACAAGTCCTGATAATGGGCTCGGGATTCAAGGTTCTGCAAGCAAGGCTCTATCAAGGTTACTACAAGGACTATTCAGAGATCTAAACGGGTTACTGCAAGGGTCTATTCGGGTTACTTCTACAGTGACGCACACTCTCGAATCTGAAGTCTTTCGTGTGCTGCTGGTCAGCACTGGGGGGAATCTGCAAAGAGCCTACTATAGGGACTCAATAACTACCAGTACTAGTTTGGGGGCTCCTTGTATCTATAGTGGATTAAAACCCTATTCCAATTATTAAGGCCCCTATACTAAACCTGTATAGTACGTAGCCCCTCTAGTAGCCCTTGTAGACCCCTTCAAAAGAACCCCTTTAAAGGGTAGCCTATTCTAACTGATTAAGGCCCCTATATTATATTACAGCCTGGTCCAAGTCCCCCGGCACGATCGTCGAGGTTGGGTAATTCAGAATTTCAGAACCCAAAGCTCCTCGAAATGGTAACAGAGGAGCCTTTATAATGATAATAGGGCCGGGTTCCTTTAAGGGATACAAGAAGGGCTCCTAAAAGGTACTTTAATATAGGGGCCTTGATAATAAGAGCAGGCTTTGGGCTCCTTTGTAGTATCCTTACAGGAATAATCTTGGTAATTATTGATGCCCCTATATTACGCGTGTCGTTGGTGCACATGGCCAAAGTAAGCCGCTGTAACGGCACGGACTGCCAAGAGTTAGGCCCTAAATTCTTAAGCCCCCAATCAGAATCTCAAACCCTAAACCCCAAACACTGAACTTGTCCGAGTTTCAAGCAGCGCTTCCGGACTTCGGGTATGGGGCTCGGTATGGGCCCCCTATAACTTTCCAAGAGCGCACTCGTTACATAAACCTGACAAGTAGGAAGTCCATCATGCGGCTTGTGCTCGTGGCTTCGGCATTCGCAGTGGGTTGGAGTTTGGTATCCCTTTATTGGCGGCCCAAAGTGCTTCAGATATGCCGGTGTGTGAGGTCCAGGG
Organism: Symbiodinium sp. CCMP2592; assembly: GCA_905221615.1. Taxonomy (NCBI): domain Eukaryota; class Dinophyceae; order Suessiales; family Symbiodiniaceae; genus Symbiodinium; species Symbiodinium sp. CCMP2592. Next base: position 247,813 of record CAJNDT010000074.1, read on the forward strand.
CATGTCATGGGTATACCGATACACACTGGACTCACTTTCGTCTCCTGAAATTGTTCAATGGGAAACAGATGGTGCCTTGTCGCCCCCGTCGCCCGGCAAGTAGGGAGACAGCTGCCTGACTGACAATAGCAAAACCGCAATGCCACAGGTTAGGGCTCATATATGCTGCAGGCAGACACCTTGAACGAACTTGCAGAAGGGCCGGTGAATGAGAACGAGTGAAATTGTTACAATGACATCCTACTCGACCCATGCATCCTTGAATCAAACTGAAATCCAACGAAGATGCCTCCTGTGGCCTACCCTCATTCAATACGAGGGCATAGGAGGCAAATGACGATGGCGATTTGTACCCGTTCTAAGAGGAGCTTGCTGTGTTCGCTAGAGACCAAAGACAGCACTCTGGTCTCGAACAGCTCGCACATGAACCCCAATCACCAGCGCGGTTGAATACCTCAATTCAGGCCCAGGCAAGGAAACCAGCAAGCTTTCCCCCTCATGCAAGACGTAAGCCGGAATCATTAGTTAGGCATGCCCTAAGTATTTACGCCCAGCTGGTGCTAACAGTTAAACCCCAGAACCAAAACCCACTCAGCCGTGCCAAGCCGAGGGGCCCCAGGTGAATCGCCATTTTCGCAGCCTGCTCGACGGAAATTCCAGGATTGCGGACGGTGCTGAGCTCCAGAGATTAATTAAGTCTTTGAGGACTATCGACGGCTTAAAGCTTTAGTGAGATTAAGCCAGCATTTGAGTGTGAACCGTTTATAGGGCTTGAGAACTCAGATGCGGACACGATGGAGCGGCGCGCTGCAGCGCCTCTTGTCAAGAAGCCTCTGAGGAGACAACTGCAACAGTGTCGGCTTTGTGCGTTTGCGGGGGCCTGCGGGGGTGAACAAACTTGTTGGGGGGCTCAAAATCGACTTCCTAAGCCTGAACAGTTGGTCATATAGTATAGCATTCAATCTTATTGTCCTTAAAAATAATACACTATACCCCCAGCCCCGAGTCTAGTCTGGAAAGTTATGAGGCTTCTATTCTTAAAGTCCTGAAAATCAGCAAAATATCGGTGCCTCAAAACTCAATAGGGCTTTGGGGCGTACTAGATGAGGTGAGAACCACTCAGATCCCGATGCTATGTGCCGAAATAGCTATTGCCGATGCCGATGGCCAAGCCAGTGCCCTGCTACCTAGTATCTGCTATATCCCCGAGAACCGATGCCAAGAACCGAAGCTCCTTGACCTGGACCCAAACCTCTGATTACGCAATGGTTTCCGGTTTAAGGGTCCCCTAGCCTAAGTTCTACGATTCGACTCTGGACCTACGGGTCCAAGAGATCTAAAGCGTAAACCTAACTCCTAAACGAGGCTAGTCACAAACCGCTACGACAGCCAACGATCGGCCAAGCGCCTCGCCTTCTTTACTGTCTCTTTGTTCTTGTTCGGATGAACAAATGCAATAAACCAATGTGTGCATACATATACATATGTACATACTATATATGTGCGTCTACATATTCTCTCTCTCTCTCTCTCTCTCTCTCTCTCTCCATCTCTCTCTGTCCCATTCCCCCCAGGAATCGCGCAGCTGACCACTCTCATGCTCCCACCTGAGTGCGACAAAAGAAGGACCCAGCAGTCCCCAATTAAACGGTCCTCAGGTTAGGAATGCTGCAGCGTATCTCGCGCAAAGGTTGGGACCCTCAACCTGGTACCCCCATACAGCTGCTCTAATGACTCTAATATGGATGTTTGTCAAAATTCGCCTCGGCCCCGGCCGAAGCGGTCAGAGGTTCCTATTCGGATTCTCCTATTCCCCACCTCTTAATCCCTCCCCCCCCCCCCCCCCCCCCCCCCCCCCCCCCCCCCCCCCCCCCTCCCGCCCCCCCCACTCCCCTTTCCCTCCGCTCGCTGACAGGTGCGAGCTTTCGGAGTTTTCGACGACACGGGACTGCAATGTAGCATCTTTATGTGCGTCTCAGGCTTGTTTTAGACGCCCTTTCGTGGAGTAACGTGGTTGAAAAGGCTGTGATGCTACCCTAATCCAAGACGCCCACGAAATCCACAGCCTCAACGGCCCATACTTAAGGCATCCCGCCGCTTGCGAGAGGCTTGGTATCCAGTGTTTCGGAATGACGACACCAAAATTCGTACTGATACTACCACTACTAATACTACTCACAATCATCCTGCTTCGTGTTGCTATGAACATTACTTTTACTATAAGTGCGATTCCAACTGTTACTTTTTTCCTACAAGAGCTTGCTGCAGATAGTAGCCACTCGCCGCATGCGCGTACAGCCGGGCCGAGGCGGACGACGCGCAGCGTTTCAATTATGGTACCCTTTTGGGTCGTTGTTTTAATACGGCACCTATTATTTGGCGTACCCAAAAACGGACCTTAATTTTAACAACTACCCATATAGCTTTCCTCGTAGTTACAGCAAAAGGAAGGGGAATTGCGAGGCACAGCTTTCAGAGCTTCGGGAGCGAAGATCTCGTTGTCTCTGCCTGCGGGTGAGGAGCTCACGCGAACCCGCGCTTCTCCAACAAATAGGTAGTTGTCAAAATTATGGCTCCTTTTTGGGTACCCTAAATATGAGGTGCCGTATTATAATCAGGACCCAAAAAGGGACCATAACTTTGACAACCACCCGAATGGTTGTCTGAACACTGAACACACAATCCCTGAGCCCTTAGCCCGAAACCCGGGCTCGGAACCTACAGCCCCGAATCTCACCTGACACAGCTTCGGCTAGGAAGTCGAGCCCTCTATAGAATTTCCAAAGCATGGGACACGACAACTTTGGATGACTTTCGGCATGTCCGGAATGGAAAAAACCCGTGAAGCATCTTCAACTGGTTTCTGTCAGGTTCCAGGGTTAAGACTAAGTGCAAACAAGTGCTACCAGCAGCTGGCTTTCATACTAGGCGCTCTGAGTTCATCTTCCACTGAGGCTTTTTATCCCGAGGGCCGCGCTTCACTGCTGATGGTTGCGAGTCCCATTGCCCGCCACCTAGGTGTAGCTTAGAGATAAGGGCTATTCGAAGGCTTACGGTTCAGCGTTCTAGGTTTCGCTCTAGGGTTCAGAGGTCAAAAGGGCTCTCTGGACACGGACTTGAAGCGGCTGGAAGGCTTGAAGAATTGAATCCCCAAACTGGTGTTTTAAATCCAAAGATGGAGCTGCCACCAAATCCTAAACAGACTTTTATACATTATGACTTTCAAGCTTCAGCCGAAGCCCTAAGTCTGCAATGAAGCTTCACTTTGGGGCTGGGGCTCAGTGCTAGCCACTGCGATGGCCCGGTGTCCTGCCATATCTCAAGATTGAAAATTGCGCGGCAACCGATCTGTCATGATTTACATGGGTTGTCAAAATTAGGGCCCTTTTGGGGCACCCTAAATATTAGGTGCCGTCTTATAAATATAATTTTAAGGACCCGAAAAGGGACCATAACTGTGACAACCACCCACATAGAGGGCTTAACATCTAGGTGTACGGGGGTCTTTTGGCGCACAATGATTTTAGGAAACTCTTATTAGATAAAACTGAGATCAAGGCCGCGTTCGTGTTCCTCTCCACCGTCCCCTTCAGTTTCTCCTGTCGCGTCCTGGGCTATGACCTCACAAGGCATCCTCCGGGTCGAAAGCCCAGAGTTCTCAAGAACTAAACTCTAAACCCTAAACCCTGAATAACCCACCTGTTTGGTGCTCCTGATTATGATTTCTGTATAAAAGTCCCTGAAAAGGTAGGTTAGTCCGGGTTAAGCTAAACCCTAAACCCCAAACCAGGATTTCTCTAACACTGTCCACGCAAATCCCGATCGCTGCGGAAGTGTCGTGCTGCATCATGATCCTCGGCAGGAGTGGTCCTTCTAGTCATTCCAGGACAACATGCATTCCGATGCCGCATGTGTCGTTGATATCACATGTGTCCGCACCTCCTAAACCCCAAATTTAAGTCTGCACACTTCTTCTAGAAAGTTGCACGACGAGATTTAAGTCCTCGCAGTCCTAAACTCTTCACTGACGCATATGAAGCCCTATAAACCCAAAGCCCCGAAACCCCCAAAGCCACAAAATGCTACAGCAGCCAGCTCAAAAGACCTAGGTAGTTGTCAAAATTCGGGTCCCGTACTATACTATAATACTAAGGACCTAGTCTCAGTAACTGTTAAAAGTCTTCAGGCGCCTTATCATAACCATAGCATCGTATATCGTCTTTTCTACATTATCCCGACCCGGTGCTTTGAAACTCTAAACCCCTAAACCCTAACCGCTAAACTCTAAACCCTAATCATGAGCCCCAGAAGCTGCAGGGAGCCGAAGCTCCCGGTGGACCTAAACCACACATATACACCTGCCTTCACCTACCAAAACCTACTTATTTTGCAAGGTCCCTAAAACTTCCTTAAAAGGGTTGATGATAAGAACTTACAAACAAGAATCCTGAACCCTAGACCGGAACCCAGCAGTTCCAAACCGCCAATCTTGCGGAATGTTCCTCGAAGATCCCGAAGTCTTTCCAGAACACTGCGCCGTGTTCGCGATAGAGGGGCCTCGGTACAGATTCGGGTCTAGCGTGTAGGGTACGGTTTAGAGTTTACTGTAGGCTAACCCTAAACCCTTTACTGTAGGATTGACAAATTGAAGGATCAGGGTTTAGGGTTCAGGGCTTGCGGCTTCAGGTTTAAGGGTTTAAGGGGGTTTAGGGTTTACGGTGTAGAGGTGTAGGGTTTAGGGGTTTAGGGAAATAAGGTTTGCGTTGGCACTGCTATTGCTGCTCTCACCGAGCTTTCCCGAAAACAACGTTTGACGCTCAAAACCCAAACAGAACCTCCGATAAGCCCTGTGGCCCTAAGCCCAATACCCGAAACTCTTCATGGAACCCTTAAGCCTCAGCTGAGGCAGCAGCTCTGAGAACAGCCCATCTGGCGAGCTTAAAGGAAGGTTGTCCTCGGCAGCTCTCCATCCAACACTGACACTTGGCTTCCGATCCAGCGAAGGTTTGGGGTTAGGGTTTATTGTCTTAGATTTCAGGGGCACCCTTAAACCCGAATCCCGGACAAACTTAATTCCTCAAAAACGAAACGGCTGCTTGATTGCTACGAGGCGGGAAGTGCCAGTGATCGAGCATTTCCGGGATGGTATGCATCAACAAATTGCGATATTCTAAATGAGCATAGCTATAGGGATACTAGGTTTCGGGCGCGGGGTTGACATGTCGGATTTAGATAAGTCGCAATGTGGGTCCTTTGCACCTTTAGTGCCGTACTCCGACATATGTCATATGTTGAATATGTTACTCACATGCAGATACCCCGAGGAACTGTAAGGCTGCGCTTCTGGCATGATACAAGAGTATATATATATATATATATATATGTATGTATGTATATGCGGGCAGAAGCATTGTGTTTGAAGTTCTGGAGATGCAAGATGTGGGGATGGTGTTTGATTTCAATCCTTGGGGAAACGGGCCACGGCCCCAACCTTGCAGACCCCCACGCGGTCAATTCACGAAACGCCCTCAACCCCTACATCAAACTTAAAATGCCATAACATCCTAGAGTTCTAGAGACCCTTAACCTTTCAAACAAACTCCATAAAACCTGAGCCTCTACCCTGACCAAGCAGACTAAGCTCCCGTCTGCATCGAGCAGGAGGATCTCTGCAAATGAGCTTCCTAACAGCGCAAGCGGCTTCACCTGGGTGACAGCATTGCAGCTTTAGCAAGGCTTTTTGGGTTTAGGGAGAATAGCTATAGTCTCCATTGTAGTGTCTCCATTGTAGTTTGGGTTTAACTAGTTTTACACGAAGCATCGTATAAAGTAACACAAAAAGGAACCCCAACGCAGACTATAGGTATAGGTATAGACATAGAAGCAGCATATACAGATATACGTATACAGGAACATGAAGGCAAAGGGGGGATCCATGCGCTTGCCGGAAGAGGAGTGCTGGTAGCAGCAGTTGCTATGGTACTGCAAGGGTGCATCGCAGTTGTGGTTGTAGCTCCCCTCGTGGGCTAACCAGTCTTGCGGCTCGGGTCCTATACTGCCGAAACATGTAAACAAGAAATGGAACGGTTTAGGGTGTGTGAGTGGCTGGGAAGTACGTTGATAGACGGGCAACCAGCATGACTCGAAGAAGGGTGGAACGCTGAAGCTGAAGCAGAAACACGCATGAGTAGGTGGGTGGAGGATGGCAACGGCATGAGCATGAGAGTAGTTCCCTAAATCAGGGTCCCTTGTAATCCTTTGTATAAGAGTGCAGTACTACAGTATTTCTGGGACCTAATAAATGGAGTCGAATGTAGAGAAATGCCCACATGCATACTGGCAAGAGGCTACGGCTGTTCGGACATCTCTCTCGCCGGCTATCAGCTAAAACCAACGTCGGCTTGAAGCCCAAACCCCAAGGCTCCATGTAATCACCCATAATCATAATCATAATCATATTTATCGTACATACTTCGGCCTCAAAGGGGTTCCTATATAGATACTGTTAAGGCCTGAGTATATACGATGTATAATATAGGTGCCTTAATCATTCGAGTACGGTTCGGGGGAATATCATACTATAACCAATGAAGGAATCTGCAAACTACTACAGGTAATCATTAATTAAGGCCCCTATATTGGGTACATTTGTTACATGGAGCCTTAGGGAAGGCGCAGGATGACAACTGGGGACTGCGCGGCCCAAACCTCTGGACGCTTTCTCGGCAGTTCCTCAGAAAACGGGGTGTAGCTGAACATGTAGCGTAGGGGCCTTAATAATCAGAATAGGGTTTGGGGACATATCATATTAAGTTATATAAAAAACCCTAAAACTCTATTCTAACTATTAAGGCCCTGCCATTATGTTATCGGTGGGGGGGACATGAATGCTGCGCATGGGAATATCCTCACCAGGGCTCGACTAATGTTGACCGTCTTGTTGGAGCTTGAGCCTACCTGTTCGTCTTGTGCGACTGATGATCAGCGCTAGATGTGGCTGCTGCCTTCAAGAGATCTCTGTACTGTTCACTCTCTGATTCAACGGTATTGAACGATCAGAGCCATGGAATTGACAAACATGAAGCAGCACGTACAGCAGCGTGCATACTACCTGTATAGATAATATGCCATGACGCTCCCGGGGATCAGGCGGGCAGCTCCCGCAAAGAAACGCCAAATTCTCCATCAAGGAGGATCCGCCACGACTCGGGTACCTACCGAAGAGCAGCTCGTTTACGTATTGGAATCGGGTAAGGTTTACGCCTGACGAAGTACCAACAGCTTCAAGTACTCCCAATTTCAAGAACTGAGGCTGCAACACGCCCAAAGTATCAATTGACAGATGAAAAGAATAGCATCAAATGCCTTGGTACAAGGAAGAGGCTTGTGTCTCGAGCATGTCACCTTTCTGAGTCCTTGGTGAACCTCATATTGTGGTACAGACATAATTATAGTCGAGGGATGATAACCTGACACTCGTCCTATATGGCACGCCTGCACAAGCATAGGCCCTGAAATGCTAACACTGCTTTTTGGTCGGCCGTTTATATGGTCGGAACACTTTGGTCACGACGTGAGTATGTTTGTCGGCTTAGGATAAACATATCAACAGCTTCTGCCTTAGACGGCGAAACGGCTGGTGGAGCCTGTGCCTGTCTCGGAAATCGATCTTTGCATTTCGTACAACATAATGTAGGGGCTTTAGAAAAAATGACATAGGGCTTGGGGGGCACATGTTCTATCCCAAAGCCCAACTCTAGTTATTCAGGTCCCTACATTTCGTGGGTTTGTTTGCAGGGCTCGAAAGCATTTGCGTGTGGGGTTGATTACGGCTTGGGGTGTTGCAACCGGCGGCTTCAACTTGTGGATACCAGCTCCGTCCTGCCTCATTCGGTAGATGCCAGAGCTCCACCGGCAGCTGGCAGCCACAGTGCTTCCGCAACAGCCTGCAGCATCGTCATACGCTTCACGCCTTCCCGCATCCCAATCAATTTCAATCAAAATGCCTCGAACCCACATTCTGCGCTGGACCCTTATGGCCTTATGAACCTGAAACCCTAGACATCCAAAGCACGAAGCTGATGCCTGTGTTGTAGGCGAACTTTCCGCATTGCTGTAGATGATTGAACGACCATATAATATGTGTATATATATATATATATATACATATTAATATATAATATATAATATATAATATATAGTATAATACATATATATATATATATATATACGTGTGTGTATACGAACAGCAAGTTCTACTCTTAAGTAAACTAGAAACTGGCTGCACCTCAGTAAGGGCACGCACCACCCGAAACCCTGCTAAACCTCCTAAGAGTTCCGATGTCGGGTTTAGAGGTTTGGGGTGCAGTCGCGGTTGGATCATGTCCGAGTGCCCTGGCAATGATCGACAAGGACAGCTAGGATACCCAGTAACCTAAGAATAAAAAGGCCTCTCTTTTTGGTATTGGGTAACTTTATAAGGAACCTAGGACTACAAAAAGGGAATAAGGGTACTACTGGGCATCCTAGACAGCCATCAGTCATAGGAAGGAAGGCAAGGCGCAGGAAGAGAAGAGAAACACAGCTCCAAGAACCCAAAATATCAACTTCATGATGGGCCAATCAGTCCAGCAGGAAGAACACAAGGCAATGCAAGGCCGATCGTGCACAAGCTGCAAAACCATCAAGTATATGCCGATGAACAAGCAGGTAGGAACAGTGCTGGGTCCTGAAAATCTAGCAAAAGGATCTCCAAGGCAACGGCATCGCAACAATGACAGCAGGCACAAAACACGCAACAGTAATCTAAACTTGAATCTGTAGACATGAGCCCCGAGGTGGACCCCAACCCCCAAAACCCTATAAAGCCCTAGAAGCCGTGCCTCACGGAAAGCCAAGCAAGAGGAAGATAAGGCCTGGGAGCAGGGATGAACGTCCGAGGGGCGAGAGCTCGCCTCTTGGAGCTATAGGGTGTAGGATCTGCGGGTTCTGTTTAGGGGCTTAGGGGTTTAGGGGTTCAGAGAGTTAGGGTTTGGGGGCTTAGGGGTTTAGGGGTTCAGAGAGTTTGGGTTTGGGGGCTTAGGGGTTTAGGGGTTTAGAGAGTTAGGGTTTAGGGGCTTAGGGGTTTAGGGGTTCAGAGAGTTTGGGTTTGGGGGCTTAGGGGTTTAGGTGTTCAGAGAGTTAGGGTTTGGGGGCTTAGGGGTTTAGGGCTTTAGAGAGTTAGGGTTTAGGGGCTTAGGGGTTTAGGGATTTAGAGAGTTAGGGTTTAGGGGCTTAGGGGTTTAGGGGTTTAGAGAGTTAGGGCTTAGGGGTTTAGCGGTTTTGGGTTTAGGGGTTTAGAGAGTTAGGGTTTAGGGGTTTTGGTTTGGGGGTTTAGAGACTTAGGGTTTAGGGGTTTCGGGGTTTTGGGTTTAAGGGTATCTGGGCGGTTACACATAGAGTCCAGGGCTCCGGCTGTCGAGCTGGGCTGAAGACTTCGGACTTGTCCACTGTAAGCCGCGCGGACCCAACGTAACACTACTACGGTGAACCCTCGGGCTTATACTGAAGATGCCAACGGTTTATACTGAAGATTCCAACGTAGTCCCAAGGGACGCCCAGTTATAGAACGTAGTGTAGGGGCCGTACTAAATAGAATAGGGTTCGGGGGGGCTTTTTACTACAGTTGTAGTATAAATACCCCCAAACCCTATATTCTAATTATATCTAATCTATACTACACCCTAGTCTAATTATATCTAGCTGTTCTAACTATTAAGGCCCCTGTACTACACCTTGCTTCAGAGAGTCCGTTCGCAAAGTCTTGGGCAGAAGCCCTTGGCCCGAGCTTGTTCAGACCGAAAAGCCTAACCCTCAGGCTCAAAATAGCCCAAAAGCCTTATGTAGTATGGTCTTTGGGCCCAAAAGCCTTAAAATATGAGTCCTTAGAGCCTAAGGGTAACTGTCCGGGCGGAACAAACTGAAAGCCAGAAGCCCGAAACCTAAGCCACTATGGGAGATTCCGAAAACTAGGGGTACTTTATGCGGGGGTCCTTATAACACGAATCCTACCATTAGAGTACTGTATTAGGGTCCCCTATTTTCGGAAACTCCCCTATAAGTCCTGAATGCCAACCCCAAACTCTACCCCAAGTCCCACAAACAACTTTCTTACAGGCTCCCGATATACCAGATTTTTGGATTTGTTTATCAGAACCTACAAAAGAACTATAGGTTGTGGTAGTTCATGAACCCAAACTCGTTCGGGGCAGCTGGGAAGCTCGCCCTCCGGCACAAATGACGATGCCCCTTCCAGCGACCTGCTCTCTTAGGATTGAGGATTTTCGGCTTTGGGTTTGGGGTTCGTGCGTGTTTTAAGCTGACTGCGCGCCCTTTAGGGTTTAGAGTTTGGAGATTTAGGCCTGGACATAGTGTTGATTATGCGCACAGGCTTGGATTAAGGCTTTTCTTGATTGCCAGGCTGCTCCTTGTTTTGTTGAAACAGGGCCTGCCCATTTCGGGCTGCACTGCCGACAGAATCTTCCCTGGATTAGGTTTAATATATAGGGGCCTCACAATTCGAATAGGGTTTTGGGGCTCATTTTACTACAATTTTAGTACGGAACCTCCCCTTAAAGCATTGGAAATTATTTAGGGCCCCTATGGGAGTTTTCGAAAATTAGGAATACCTTATTTTGGGTCCTTATAATAAGGATCCTACTATTTAGGAGATCAGAGCTTCGGGTGAAGGCTTAGCCACCTGTGGAGAGCTGTGCAAGTTTTGGGGTTTAGGGTTTAGGGGTCAAGGGGTTTAGGGTTTAGGGGTTTAGAGGTTTAGTGGTTTAGGGTTTAGGGTTTTGGGGCTTGTGGGTTTGGGTTTGGGGGTTTAGGGCTTAGGGGTTTAGGGGTTTAGGGTTTTTGGATACAGGGACTGAGAGATTGGGATTTAGGCCTCAGTTTCGCCACCCTATAGTAGACGCCAGAAAGTTGGAACATGGCCTGAGGAGGATTGGTGCAAGGATCCCGTATACATTACCTTAAGGGCAAGAGGATAATGATGCTCTAGCTTTCTGGCTACCTTAACCCCACGTAACCTACCTTTTTAAGGACTTATGTAAAGAAAGCATATTAAATATTAGGGCACCCTAAAAAGGTAGGTTCCTTAGGGTCCAGGTACCACTATAAAGCCTACAGCCTCAGCCCTCATGGCTAAGAGAGCCAACATAGCAAGTCAGACTTAGCACTGGTAGTAGTAGTAGTAGTAGTAGTAGTAGTAGTAGTAGTAGTAGTAGTAGTAGTAGTAGTAGTAGTAGTAGCTTGATGGTGAACGCTGCCAGCCGACGACACCGAAGTGGAGGGGACTTAGCACTTGTCACAAGCACTGTGACAGTCATTTCGGCCAACGGCCGTCCAAGACGGTGTCGCTGCCATTGCAGGTCCGAGGATCAACACTGAACTCGGGCAAGGACTTCGTGGCTTAAGGCTTTGAGGTTTAGGGTCTAGAGGTTTATAGGGTGTAGGTCTTGCAGGTTTTTGTTACATGCAGTGGGCTTTCTCCTTTGAACAGGTCTCGGGGCCACGTCTTGGCTTAGGGGGCTTAGGGGTTCAGGGCTAAGTGCAGCAAACTGGCAGGAATCACGTTTGTCAGCAACACCGTGGACAAACCGGGCAGAAGCCGATATTCCGGGCCAATACAATAATTACTGGGAAAAATGAGGAGTTGGGTTTAGGGTTTGGCATTTATGTCAGCAGGCAACACCGGCTCGAAGCTGCTCCGGTCAGGTGCTACGAAGTACTAATCAGGGGCCTTAATGATTAGAATTGGGTTTGGGGGCCTATTCTACTACAAGTATAACAAGGAACCCTAAAAATGGTATACGCAATTATAAAGGTCCTTAGAGTCCTAGAGTAGCTTGGCCTTCTGAGTTCAAACTGGGCAGCAGCCCACGGCCCTGCAACCAAACGACAAAAACAACAACTACGGCACAACTTCAAGTTCTTAAGCCCACCACAACACGCTTTCGCAACTAGTCGCAGAAGCCTCCGAAAGTGGTTTTCCGCTCCTCGGGGTGGGAACCGCAAACGGTTTACTCAAAAACTATAGACGGTATAAAGAGAGAACATTGAAGCCTACACCTAAATCCCAAACCCTCAATGAAATCCGAAACCATAAAGACGGGTTCCCATTATGGTCTTATGCTTTTCTCATGGAGTAGTTAGTACTAAAGGGATAAAGCCTGTATTGGTAACTATTCAGAACCTGTTCAGAACCCTATATCGGAAACATAAGCTGGATAACTTAAGGAAATCCTTATATAACACTTAGGGAGCTCGGAATAGGACCCTCTTGAACGTCATTCAGACCGCTGAGTTAGGCCGTAACGCCTCTGTCGGGGTCAGCGTCGAGAGGTCAATCCTCGCCCCGGGGCCTCTGCGGAGAGTCGGATGCAGGCGGAAGTGTCGGGACTTCGGGTGTATAAGTTTAACTGAAAAGGTGTACTAAAACTAAGAATTGGGGAGGTTAGGGTTTGGGGATGAGGTTTCGGGGGTGTGGGGTAGCTAGAGGAATCAAGGTCTTACTTTCAGTAGGACCTTTCGGAAGAGGGTTCAGGTCGCTGAGACTTTGGAAAGTCTATACTGGACTTAGAACCTATAGCAAAAATGATAATTTTAGCTGTTTCTTAGGGATTATAATAACCAAAAATGTAAAAATTACCCCTAAGAATTCAGGGTTTCGGGTTTAACATCACGATTGCGTGCTTAAGCCGGATCTTTCAGAGATTTCCGGAAGGTTCGACAGGAATTCAACCACGGTTTAATGGCCGCCTCCGTGGTATCTGAAAAGGGATGTGGAAGTTTCCGATAGTTTAGTATGTCTGGGGTCGAGGGATGTAAAGCCATAGCGCGAGCAGGATGATGGGCTTCGGCTGCAAGTGTTGCTCTCGATCGCTTCTCAGCTGAGTCATGGTAACGAGATTTTCGTGGCACCGTCCTGTATCCAAGCTCCAGGGCATTAGGTGCAGGTTCCGCAGTTCCTATTCTGATTATTAAGGCCCCTTCCATGTGTGGCATCTGCGGGCTGCTTTCATGTCTGCTGAGTATCATCTACCGCACAAGCCTTCCTGGCTCGTAATCCCTAGTGCAGCTATTTCGAACCCAATCCATGCTGTTTGGTTTCTGTTTACCCCTGCTGTGCACCGTGCATTCCAAGTCCTATATAAACCCTAAACGGCTTCTTTTTTGCGTCTCGATTGGAGGAGTCGGTGCACCGTCCCAGGACAAGCCGTCTAGCTTTGCACCTGGCGACAGAGGACACCGGATGAAACGCCCTTCTTGGCTTGCTGCTGTGGAACAAGCAGAGGCTCCCTCTAATTTGCCCGGAAGTAGGCGTCGCCACATTTTCATACAAGCATCATTTTTCAACAGACACACATACATATATACATACATCCACATACATACATACATACATACATACAGGCAGTCAGACATATACATACAAACATCAACCCATACATACATGCATACATACATGCATACATACATACAAACACCACACGGTGTCTACAAACTAAGAATATTCAGACACACACACATGCGTACAGTAGCCACACACACATGTATATATACATACATACTATGTAGTCGCACTGATGCATTCATTCTTTCAATCAAGCGACCAATCGATCAATGATGCGTTCATTCATTCGTTCATTGGTGCATTCATTCGTTCAACCATGCATTCATGCGCACATTCATTGCAGTTCATTTCATGTCATCCCAGGAATCCAGTCCATTCCATCATTCATTCATTCATTCATTCATCCATCCATCCATTCATTCATTCATTTCATTCATTCATTCATTCATGCATTCATTCATTCATTCATTCAGTTCATTCATTCAGTTCATTCATTCATTCATTCATTCATTCATTTCATTCATTCATTTCATTCATTCACTCATTCATTCATTCATTCATTCATTCATGCATTCGTTCATCCGTTCATTCGTTCGTTCATTCATTCGTTCGTGCATTTATTCCTTCATTCAAGCGTTCATTCTTTCATTCATCATTTGTTATAACTCATTCATTCGATTATCCATCCATCCATCCATCCATCCATCCATCCATCCATCCATCCATCCATCCATCCCGGGCAGCGGAGTTTGACTTGAATTCGCCAGGGATGCCACGTGAGTCTTTGATGATATGCTGTATTGGCTCTCCGCCCTCAGTTCCGTGCATGGTCGTTCAATGGTAGTTGCCACCTGTTTTGGAGTTAGATGCACATAACACACCGACGGCCATTGGGTCCAGCTAGCGGTCTAACGGGCATCAGCGCAACGTACTCTCTCAACAAGTCCTTAAATCCTGCTTGGACGCCCGATGAACCTTGGGTTCCACTAGGCTCTCCAGACTCCAACTATAAACGGGCATAGCCAGCACATTCTAGAGTCCATAACCAGCACCTACCTTGCGAGTGCTTTGAAGTCTTCTGGCAAACCCTTATCAGAGCCGAAACCCCGATACACATCCCCGACTCCCAGAAACCCCTAAAGCCCCCTTGCTTGCAATTCCCAACAAATCAAGCCATCAGGTGCTTTGCACGCTTCGGCGAGGCAGGCTCGGGTATGTGAAAAGCAATCTGGTTTAGGGTTCAGGGTTTAGGGTTTAGTTTGCAGGGTTTAATTAGAGGTGTAGGGTTTAGGGCGGTTTGGTTTTAGGGTCCAGGTTAAGTTTTTTTGGATTTCCCGAAAGCATCGCGAAGGGTTCTTCCGTGTGGAACGCCGCAGTTGAGTACATAGATGACAGACATAGAATCAACTTACTTGACTCCTTACTCTACACTCTACACTTGATACTTGACTCTACACTTGATACTTACTTACTTACTTGACCCCTATGACTGACTCTCTACACTTGACACTTGACTCTATGATACTTGACTCTACACTTGATACTTGACTCTATGTTATGCTTACGACTTACTTACTTACTTACTTACTTCAATCTACTTATTAACTTACTTGACACTTGACACTGGACTCTATGTTATGCTATCTCTATACTTACTTACTTACTTACTTGACTTGCTTACTTATACTTGCTATACTTACTATACTTACTACTTACTGACTTACTTACTGACTCTACTT
This sequence comes from Symbiodinium sp. CCMP2592, assembly GCA_905221615.1. Classification (NCBI taxonomy): domain Eukaryota; class Dinophyceae; order Suessiales; family Symbiodiniaceae; genus Symbiodinium; species Symbiodinium sp. CCMP2592. Next base: position 262,951 of record CAJNDT010000074.1, read on the forward strand.
ACTTACTTATTACTTATGATTATACTTATGATTACTTACTTATGACTGTCTCTCTATGCATCTATGACTTACTATGACTTATGACTTACTCTCTACATACTATCTACATCTCGGTATCTTAATATTTCTTTTAAAGGCGGGGGTGGCACCGTCGGGGTCCATCGGGAATGCAACCCTTCCCAGGGATTCGCTGCCTCGGGCGTTCAAACGCGAGGTAAAGTTACACATTTTAGGCGCGCGGGTGAACCCTTCCCAGGGATTCGCTGCCTCGGGCGTTCAAACGCTAGGTAAAGTCACACATTTTAGGCGCCCGGCGCAACCCTTCCCAGGGATTCGCTGCCTCGGGCGTTCAAACGCTAGGTAAAGTCACACATTTTAGGCGCACCGCGCAACCCTTCCCAGGGATTCGCTGCCTCGGGCGTTCAAACGCTAGGTAAAGTGACACATTTTAGGCGCACCGCGCAACCCTTCCCAGGGATTCGCTGCCTCGGGCGTTCAAACGCTAGGTAAAGTGACACATTTTAGGCGCACCGCGCAACCCTTCCCAGGGATTGGAACTCTCGGGCGTTCAAACGCGAGGTAAAGTTACACATTTTGCGGTGCCCGCGCAACCCTTCACAGGGATTCGCCTCCTCGGGCGTTCAAACGCGAGGTAAAGTTACACTTCTTGCGGGCGCCGCGCAACCCTTCACAGGGATTCGCCTCCTCGGGCGTTCAAACGCGAGGTAAAGTTACACTTCTTGCGGGCGCCGCGCAACCCTTCACAGGGTTTGGGTGCAGTTCAATTTTTTTTGCAACCCTTCACAGGGATTTGCATTTTGCAACCCTTCACAGGGATTGGCGTGGTCGGGTGTTCGAACGCGAGGTAAAGTTGCATTTTTTGATTTGCATTGAAATGAATTTTGCAACCCTTCACAAGGATTGGCGTGGTGGAGTGTTCGAACGCGAGGTAAAGTTGCAATTTTTGATGAGCATTGAGATGAATTTTGCAACCCTTCACAAGGATTGGCGTGGTGGAGTGTTCGAACGCGAGGTAAAGTTGCAATTTTTGATGAGCATTGAGATGAATTTTGCAACCCCTCACAGGGATTGGCGTGGTCGAGTGGTTGAACGCGAGGTAAAGGTGCAATTTTTGATGAGCATTGAGATGAATTTTGCAACCCTTCACAGGGATTGGCGTAGTGGAGTGTTCAAACGCGAGGTAAAGTTACACATTTTGCGGTGCCCCGCGCAATCCTTCATTGAGAGGGATTAGCTTCCTCGAATGTTCTAATCGGAAGGTGTGCAGGTACTGTTGCATGGTCTTTGGGCGCTGCGTGTAACCCTCTGCATGGATTGGCGTGGTCCAGGGTTGAAACCTGTGTGCAAACTACTACTTGTATCCTTTCCGCCGTGCAACTCTCCACAGGGAGTGGCGTGGTCGATTGCAGGAACTTGCATCTCTGCGAGGTGCAATTGGCAAGCCTTCAGAGGGAAATGACCCATGGACTCTATGACTCTTGATTCTGTGACTTTACGATCCTATACAGTGACTCTATCTCACTACGACTCTATGACTCTATGTCACTACAACTCTATGACTTTATGACTCATGACCCATGGACTCTATGACTCTTGACTCTGTGACTTTACGATCCTATACACTGACTCTATCTCACTACGACTCTATGACGCTATGTCACTGCAACTCTATGACTTTATGACTCATGACTCATGGACTCTATGACTCTTGATTCTGTGACTTTACGATCCTATACACTGGATCTATCACATAGCCCCACACTCTTCGCTGATGATGCTTTCGGGCCAATTGTCTTCTAGTTAAAGAGGTTCGGTTTAGGGTTTACTGTTGGACTCAGAAATGTAAAGACGTGTCAGTTAGAATGGCTCCAGTACTTTGGCTTTTTCATGGGTCAGTGTAAGGGGTACTACAAGGACGTAGCATAGGTTCCAGCAAATCAAAAATGGCATTGGGGTGAAAAAACAAAACGCTAGCATAAGGAACCCTCATGGATAAGAACTAGCCCAGCTACTTGTTCGGGCTCACTCAGACTCATTCACATCATTCTAAGATTTGGAGCCTAGGGTGTGATTCTGCTGTTGGTTTGTTGAAGATGTCCTATGAGGGTTTCGGGATTATGGAGTTGTAGTTTTTTGTTTGATGAATTGTGTTGTCAAGCTTGGCTTTGTCAATGCTGTAACGGTGCAGGCCCAAGTTTGAGCCTACGCACCCCGAGGTGGCCCCACCAACGTGCGTTCTTGGTGCGATGAGGCGCATCTCTCAGCGACGAGCTCCCTGACTCGAAGAGTCCGAACCCATAAGCGGTAAAAGTCAAGCCCTAGCTCTAAACTTTAAGCCTACAGAACAAAACCCTAAGCCCCAAACCCTACCTTAACCCCGAATAAACCTACCTTTTTGAGGACTTCTAAACGGAAATCATACTAAGGAACCCAAAAAGGGTAGGTTATCCAGGGTTAAGGTACTGAACCCTAAATCATAGGGACCCTAAGCTGTCTTAAGCAACCGCAGCGGACGTACCTGAGTGCCAGAATATGAAAGACTCCGAAATCAAACCCCAAGTAATTAGTAGGATGCGTTTTGGACATGAGCCATTGTTCAATGATTTCAAGAAGCCCCATCTAGGCACCCTCAACAAACCCTGCCAAAGACTCCACCCAAAGCTTGTTGAAACCGCTTGTTCAAGCCCCATAAGACCATAAGAGAAACACTCAACCCTAAACCCTAAAACACCAAACCCTAAACCGCAGTTAGCCCCATAAGACCGTAAGATAAACACTCAACCCTAAACCCTAAAACCCCAAACCCTAAACTGCAGTTAGCCCCATAAGACCGTAAAATAAACACTCAACCCTAAACCCTAAAACTCCAAACCCTAAACTGCAGTTCAGGGGTAGACTGTGTCTCTCTTCTTCAACAGCCGGGCCCCAAAAAGTTCAAACTTTCTAAGATAGAGCTAATTAATATATAGGGCCAAAAAGTTTAAAGTTTCCCCGCTCACTATCTAAGGTGTGGATCGAGGCACGGGAGCCCGTCCCCAAGGCGCCAAGGCCTCCCAGCGTCTCCCGCAGAAACCCGGCACCTCTATCCATAACCGGCTTCTCTTTTGGGGCTTATAGGGTTCCTTTACAGTAGAAGCCAGAAAGTTGGAACATCATTGGCCTCATGCCCTTAAGGTAAAGTATAAGGGATCCTAGCACTAATCCTCCTAAAGCCATGTTCCAACTTTCTGGCTTCTACTCTAAGGGCTCCTCAGAGCTTAGGGTTCCTTTCAGGGCTCCTCTTTTGGGGTTTAGGGCTCCTTTAAGAGCTCCTCTTTTGGGGTTTGGGGTATAGTATACTATAACCACCTAGACCTACTAAACCCTACTTTTTTTGTAGATTCTTATTCTAAACCTTCATAGGGGATTTATAGGGGCCTATAGTTCAGGCTCCCTACTTGTATGTCCCCTAAGATCGCTTCAAGGGTGTACGCATAGTGTATGTGTATACAAGAATATGTAAATCTGTACGTGTGTGTGTGTATTTGTATGTATATATATATATATATATATATATATATATGATGTTAATTCTTAATGAAGTGCCCGAGGGGGGATACTGGTAAGGGCTGCACCCGCCAAGCCTGACTTTCGAAGAAGCAGTGGGTTACGGGTTTAAGCTGTAGCTCGGAGACCTAATCCAGAAATCCTCAAAACCTAGTGGCAACTAGTCTAACTAGCCTTGCCGTCTTCGGACCTCTCCTGTCTCTCACCAAGCGAAAACCGATGCTATCTGTGTATACTGTTATTTCGAGAGAGAGCGGCATGTGTGCGACCGTGTGCATATGTATAGATGTGCTTTCTCTTTCTTCGCCTCTACTATTGGTTGCCAGTTTAGACCCAAAACCCTGAGTCAGAAATTGCAGGCCACAAACCCCTCCTAAACCGTCAAGCCTCAACCCTGAAACCCTACCTATCCTGAACTTAGAACCCTAGCAGAAATTACAATTTCAGCTGTTTCTTAGAGATTAGGATAGCCCAAAAATCAAAAAATATTTCTAAGCACCCCTAAGCTACAGCGAAACCCTGGAGCCTCAACCGCGACCCTGAAACCCTGACGCCAGCCAGAGCCAGGGTCCGATAAGAAGCTTTCCCCTAAACCCTAAACCTCAACGGGGAAAAGGAGGGACCCTTAATGGGAACCCCTACCCTATAATGGCCCTTATAATGGGTATGTAATAGCTATATTAAGGGTATATGTACCTAAAATTCCTTATTAAGGGTCCCTCCTTTTCCCCTTTGATAAACTCCTGAACCCTAAACCCCTAAAACTATAAACCCTATCGGCTTGTGCGCCTGGTAGAATCGGGTATGGGGTTTGGTTTAGGTGAGCTTAATGGTCTTATTGCCCAGACCTTCCAGAGTCTTTGAATTGGGGTCTTAATTAGAGTATACCTTAAGTCGTTAAGTCTTATTAGGCATCCTCCTCTAGCTTAATTAAGGTATATTCCTCAACAAAATAAGGGATTGTGGAAGGCCTGGGTGTCAGAGCACAAAAAGCAAGACACTCTTTGCTGTTGCTCCCGATGGTCGTACTCTCCTTGCAGAATACCTGGGTTTTAGACTAGTCTTTGTTGCGACACCTCTTCTCAAATCTCAACTCATGCCATGGAATCTGCGGGCTAGGGCGGGCTCTCCTCTACAGGGCCCAAGCTCTACAAGTTAAGCCACTCACGCCGGAGCTTAGAATGCGCAGGCCTGCTCCCCAGACCCTTAAGTCTAAAACAACCAGCCGCTTTCCCTAAACCCTAAACCTTAAACCCTAAACCCTAAACCTTAAACCCTAAACCTTAAACCCTAAACCCTAAACCTTAAACCCTAAACCCTAAACCTTAAACCCTAAACCCTTTCTCTAGGATTCACCGACTCATACCGGCTCAGGGCCTGGCCCAACTTCCGAAAACCTTTCAAAGATAATCGAAAGTCTGTTGAAATTCTGGGCTACTCGGTACCTCGAGCTCAAAACACGCAGCGGGCCCACATGCCACGAAGAATGCTTGATTGGTAGAAAGTTGCATGTCTATTATTTCCGCTCCGACGGTAACTTTGCCATGTGGCCGTGTATGAAAAAGCTCTATCCAAATGCCGCGTCGATCTAGAGCCAGGTTGGGGGGCTCTTGACTAGAATAACACCTACCTGCACCTGAACCTCAAACTCCAGGCCCCGAGCCCCACGCCATATAAACCCTAAACCCTGAACGCATAACCCTAAATGCACAAGTTAAACTCAGAAGGAAACTGTAGGGCAGGGGCTTTAATGATTACCTAAGTACTGTTTTGGGGGGTTCCTGACTATAATGATAGTATGATATACCCCAAAACCCTACCCAGAGGTCCCATAGTAGTTCCTTCTTGGGATTACTTTATAGGATTCTCTATACGAACACCAAAAAGGAACTACTATGGGGCCCTAGGGTATTCTAATCATTCAGGCCCCTGTGATACTCGGTTCGCAAGCCTGCTCATGCTTCATGCAACTCCTGTGAGCAGTTCGCGGCAGCAGGTACTTCGTGAGGCTGACCCGGTGGCACTCTTTCTTGGGGGGTCATATTACCTTAAGGACGAAATGAACCCTAAAAGGGTTTAAGGCTCATATACCATATAGGGATTCATAGTATATGGGTATAGGTCCCCTACTTTAACGGGTCATTTGGTCCTCCAGGTAAGGGCCAGGTAAAATTATAGGTGTAAATATTGCCGAACTGTTACAGAGTGGGGGCAGTACCCAAGTTAGAAGGGTGTGTGAAAAAGAGTTGGCACAAAGGAGAGGGTGCAGCGGTGGCGTTTTGGGTTGGGGGTTTACTTCAGACGACAGGACTGAGGCTTCAGGTCAAGAGTTTTGGGTTCTGGTTTAGGGTGTGAAGGCCTTAACCCAGAAACCCTTGCAGTCCACCCAAACTAAACCTCATGCCAGTTCCCCGCCTGAGTGTGGCCGAGCCCCGCCCGGTTGCTGGTGTAGTTCTGGGTGACATGGTAATAAACTTTTACCGGGAGGCCAGCTCGACAGTAGTACTAATCACAGCCACCGCAACCTGCCGAAACCGACCTTGTGTCTCACCGTTGGATAGTAGGAAATGGAGGAATGGGGTACAATTATAACTACTATTACTAGCCTACGAACCAGCGGTGAGTTGTAGGGTCCCTCTGAATTCCAAATTGGGGTTGTGAAAGCAATGATTTTATGAGGTATATATTACGTTCGGATTCGGCCACCTTCATAGGGGAACCTCATCGGCCAAGCAGCTGCCAGCGACAAAAGATTCATGACTCAGATGAATGCAGAGCCACTGTTTACCTAGGTTGTCCAAGTGATCTTACTGGTCCAGTATCTCAGGAGACAAACTGTCCTATAAGGTTAACCTTTGGGACTAAAATGGGGGTACATTATAGTACCCCAAAAAAGTTGTAAGTTAACGGCCACCTATCCACTGCTAAGGACCCAGGATCCTGGAGTTCCATAAGTTCTAAACCCTAAACCACAAACCTTCTATGCATTTGAGGGTATTCTTCCCACCCACAGATTTGATGGGGTCAGGCGATCCTTTACCCTGAACCCCAAACCCTAAGTAGTATACAGAGTTTAGGGTAAGGGCAGTCGTGGAAATTGCCTGACCTGCACAATCTCGATACATCCATCTCGCATGCGAGACCTAGGATACAGTGCTTGCTTCTTTCCTCAAGTTTAAATCCTTTAACAGAAAATGATCCGTAAATCGAGGTGCTATGGCTCTTCGGATGCCCAACTTGCTGGGCTTCACGGGAGTTGACTGGCGTAGACGACACCGCGGGAAAAGCCATGAAGACACAGGCAATCAGGCACGTGGCATGTGCAAGTAAGTATGTACTGCCTTGCTGAAAAGAAACATCTATGTAACAGGGCAGTATGATATGTAGTCTAAGCGTAAACCCAACGGCCCTGACTCCCACACATCTTGAAAAAAACACACGGTCCCACTCTGAACAACCGGAAAACTGCCTTGAATGTGCTCTTGTTTAAGCTTTTAGGCATCAGACGCATTTGAGCAGCCCTGCGTCATGGTATATATAAACCCCAACATGTAAACGGTTATGGGTTTTAGGGTTCACGGGCCGGGCTGGTGTAAGGTTAGGGGTTAAGGTTTAAAGTTGAAGCTTAAGAGCATGGTTTAGGTAGGACTGGATTATTGCTCGGAGGACTGCTGTAGTGCAAGGTAAGAGTGTTGAATGCAAGGGCCTGCCCTTAAGCCCTAAACCCTAAACTAACAGTTTGAACACTATACAGAAGTATCGTCACACGGAGGATGCAACTGCCGGCGACATTGAGGCTCCATGTACCCTAAAGCATATAAACCCCCAAACATAGAACCCTACCTCTTAAAACCATTCAACCCTACGCCCAAAGCAGTTGTTACAAGCCTGTGTCTTGCGTGGTCGGCAGTGATCTGCGCATGCGAGGGTCAAGGCCGGGTGTTAACCTTGCAGATTTTCTAGCATAACATGAACATCTGGAAACTTGAACTAGATGTGGAGCTTCCGAAAACAGGGGACCCTAACAAAGCACCCTAAATAGTAGGACCCTCCCTTACTATGAGGACCCCCAAAACCCAGAGACTCCAACATCCCTTAATTAAGGAATATACCTTAAATTATAGTAGGATCTCTTATAGTATGATTTAAGGTATATTCCTTAATTCAGGGATATTGGAGTCTCTGGGAAGAACCTGCTTAGGGAGCGCTCCAGCGGCCGATACCGTCTGATGCTTGGACTGTTCGGCCTTCAGGTCTGCAACCACCTAGATTAGGGTTTAGGGATTAGGGTTTAGGTTTAGGGTTTTAGATTTAAGGTATTTAAGGTTTAGGGTTTTAGGATTTAAGGTTTAGGGTTTAGGTGCAGCTGTGCTTGTTCGACAAGCCTGCTTTATGCTTGAGACTCTGAGTCAGCAAGGAGAATGCAAAGACCGCGCGCTCCGATGAGGCACGGGTAATTCTTCTGCTTTAGCTTTAATCTTCCTGCGACCAGCCTTGCCCAAATTTCTGCAAGATATGGAAAGGGTGGAACTGCGTTCCGGTGCTCCGCATGTTTCAGACAACGGACTAGCCTATTCCAACGTCCACCATCACAAAGTCATAAAGCCAAAACCCCAAACCCTAATCTATACCCTGTCCTAAAACAACCCCTTGCAAAACCGGATTGAGATCATGCAAAACCTTCATGGGCGTTTCCGAAACTACGGGATAATATAGCACCCGAAATAGTAGGATCCCTATTTTAAGGACCCCCTCAAATTTCTGGAAAATCCCTCATAGAACCCAAAAACCATCGGAACCCCCAGGCCTAAATCTAGGGTTTAGGGTTTAGGATTTAGGTTTAGGGTCTAGGGTTAGGATTTAGGGTTTAGGGTTTTAGGAGTTTAGGGCTTATAGGGTTTAGGGTTTCTATAGGGTGTCTAAACCCAGATCCGCGATGCCCAACACGACGACGAGCCCAGATCCTTTACGCAACCCTGAACCCCAAAACCCCAACTACTAAACCGTACCTTCACCTACCAAACCCTAGCTGTTTTGTAGGTTCTTATTATAAACTCTAACATGGAGATTACAAGAACCCGACAAAAAAGATGTAGGTTTTGGTAGGTGAAGGTAGGGTTTAGGGGTGTAGGGTATCGGGCTCACGGGCTTCGGGTTTCTTGGCGTGCCGACACGCTTTACAAACATATGGATGCTCCAGCTCGGGTTAGAACCCCCCAACTATACTTGGAGGGTCGCGGGACTTAGTAACTGGCTATTTTAGGGACTTCTAGTACCATAACAACCATTAGGGTCCCTTTTAGGGTACTTATAAGTCTAGTTACAACCTACTTACTAAGTCCCCCGACCCTCCAAGTACCCTCTAATATGCTCCAGAAGTACCAAGAGATCCTACGGGCTCCAGTAAAGGGCCATGGGGGGTTCCTGGTTCTTCTGAGTTCAGTTTCCGAGGCTAACCCCTAAGCCCTAAAACCCTAAAAGCTCTCAACCCTAAAAGCCCTAAATTATAGACCTGCGACACTGACATGTGAAGCGAAAACTACAACTCGAGCCCGCGCTCTGCACAGGACAGAGGGGCTCTCGGCACGGAGCGGGACAGGAGAAGGTGGTTCGGGCTTAGGATTTTGGGGCTTGTGGGGTTTAGGGTATATCAGGGTTTCAGGGTTTAGAAGTTTTGGGGCTTAGGGTTTTGGGGCTTATGGGGTTTACATGTAGGTCCCTGCGGGGTTTTAGGGTTTTGGGGTGTATAAGTTCGGCAGCATTTAGGCCTTTTGGGGCTGCAAGGGTGTTCTACCAGGCCCAATTTTACTTCCGAAATGGTGAAGTCAGTACCCATGTTACAGAGCTCTTAATCTGACTTATTGAAATACCTGGAAGAACAGCTAAAATACCAGGCTCAGCATAATCCGGCTGTATGTGGGCTCGGTGGTGTTTAGGGTGTTTGGGATTCTTGGGATTCGGGCGGGTGCTCCAGGTGATCACAGTTCACCTCCGAGCCCCACACATCTGGTCAAGCAAGTGGCAAGCAGCAGTGCAATGCTAACGGTCGAATATTTAACAGCTTGCTTGCCACCCAAACCCCCAAACCACTAGCCATACACCACTAAGCCAGCAAGCCCTAACCCCCAAAAGCCCTAGACCCTACATCTAAGCTGGCCAACACGATGTTGGCAATTCACTTCGTCCGCTCCGAGCATCTGATCTTTCGAGAGAAGATTTGGAAGAAGCCGCCCGATTCTGTTGCAAGGAAGACGAAGACTAGGGTTTGAAGGCTCAGGACTAGATTACATCACATGATGGTCGATTTCGAAGCGGATTGATGCTTGCAGCAACAAGGATAATGCGGGCAACCATGGTAGCACAATATCCGCTTGACACATTATTGATAAACCTCGCGTCAACACTAAAATCACAACCCTGATCAAGACGGCTTCCGGACCTTACTCTAAGGACCCAAAGGTGAGGTACTGCCCAGAGGCCCCATAGTAGTTCCTTTTGGGGATTACGTTATAGGATTCTATACCAAAAAGGAACGACTTCGGGGACTTTGGGTGTAGCCTAACTTCCCGGAAAACTGTAGCCTAACTTCTCTAGGTTGGCCCTTTAAAGCCTCTGAAAAATCTTCGCAAATAGTATCCTCCTAAGCCCAAAAAGGGAAAATATCAAATGCCCCAAAGGCCTACCTAGTTCTAGGAAACCCCAGAACCTGTAGGCTGCTTGGCAGGCAGACGGTAAGGCTTCGGCAAACCCTTAGTCGAGCTTAACAGCAGAACACTGAGCCCAGAATAGTGATGGGGTTGACCTTAACCTACCAAAACCTACAAACAAGTAGGGTCCCTATAAAATTCCACATTACGGTTTATATTAAGAACCTGCAAAAAATAGGGTTTGGTAGGTTAAGGTAAGCCTTACAGTTTAGGGCATCCCTTCACCAGAACCCGGGGGCTGTTTCTAGCTTCCACAAAGCACGGAAGCTGAAGAAAAGTGGGCATGAAATAGCATTGAGCAAGGGCTGAAACTGGAGTCCCGAACTTGACAGGTGTCGACATTTTTGCAGTTTCGCACCCTTGTCTCGTAGCCAAGCACTCGCGGCCCGAGCGCGATGTCATGCTCCACACGCTGGTAACAACCAGATGTTCCTCTTACGTTGCACCGCATGGAAGCCGGAATACAGAAACAACTTAGCCTGAGACTCTGAGTAGAGTAGAGCGCAGGAGAAGAAGGAGCAGGCGTAATTAGCAAAAAAGTAGTCGTCGTAGTAGTAGTACTGGTAACAGCAGCAGTAGTAGTAGTAGTAGTAGTCGTCGTCGTCGTCGTAGTCGTAGTCGTAGCAGTAGTAGTGGTAGTAGTAGTAGTAGTAGTAGTAGTAGTAGTAGTAGTAGTAGTGGCAGTGGTAGTGGTAGTGGTAGTGGTAGGTGGTAGGAGCAGGAATAGGAGCAATTAGGAGTAGGAGTAGGAGGAGTAGGAGTAGGACTAGTAGGAGTCGGAGTAGCAGTAGCAGTGGCAGTAGCAGGATCAGTAGTACCAGCTTGCATGCGAAATATAGCATAAATCTTGGGCAATGACAGCATGAAGCTTTCCAGCTCCTCAACGTTTTAGCTTTTGTGATTTTTGTCGGGGCTAGAGCTTGTGACATTTAGAGGTGTGAGACGTCAGAGTTCAAGCCCGACGGCACGGCAGGTTTCATGGGTTTTAGGCCTTGAGTGCGCTAGCTTCGAGAATTAGCTTGTCCAATGCGCGGTATCCATGCGGCGCCTCATATACCTATTGACGCAACACAGGCACAGAAGCACAAGGATCGTGACAGACTTGTTCTATGATCCAGTTGAAGAGACTGCAACCTTATGTCCTCAGGGCAATTTGTGTTCTACAAGCCTCCCCGACATCTAAATCCTGAACCCTTAAGCCCATACAAAGTAGGATCCATTGTGTTGTTCTGTGCTCCTGGGTGCGAGAACATTCGGTGCAAACTGTGTCATGAGATGGCCTTGGACATCCCCTCCAAAAGAAAGTCGATGTAGGAGAGGCCTGAAAGTTTAGCGTTTAGGGTTTAGGGTGTAGGGCTTTTAGGGTTTAGGGTGTAGGGTATATAGGGTTTAGGGTTTAGGGGTTGTAGGGGTTTATAGGGTTTCGGGTTTAGGGTTTGTAGGGTTTGTAGGGTTTCGGGTTTAGGGTGTAGGGTTTAGGGTTTGTAGGGTTTCGGGATTAGGGTTTAGGGACAGGACCCCTACCAAACGCTGGTTCTTTGGGGAGCCAGTGGGGATCGATGCTAGGAGAGGATCGTTGTATGCAAAATCCCGGAGACGCGAGAGTTTCAGAAGATTACTATAGGGTCCTTAACAATTACCTATACTATTTTGGGGGGTCCTTATTATAGTTATAGTAGAAAGGGCCCCAAAACCCTATTCTAATTATTAAGGCCCCTATAGTAACGGCCTCTAATCGAATACAGAGCCTGAATACCGATCCCTCTGTTAAGATTTCCCAAGTGAGGTATCCCTGCTTCCCGGAGAAAAGCCCTACGACATCAGGCTTTCAATTTGCAGCATCCCCAATGCTAAAACCCAAGGTCCGATAACCGACATGCAACACACGTTCACTCATCAAAATCCACAGTACAAGCCCTAGTGCACATGACGATAATCGCGATCATGATGCTGATGATGGAAATACAGCACGGACTTCGACATCTGTACTGACTTACGGTGTCGAGTTTGCCACAATCCGGTGAAAGCTGCAGTGTAGCCAACGCATCACCGGTTGAGAGCTTCGGGTTTATGTGGTCAGGACTTCGGGTTTTAGTTTTGTTTCGGGTGGTAAGTGGGGGCCTCAGAGGTGGGATATGTGGCTATAGGTTTGTCACAGATGGTCATTCATGGCTTGAGGACCACGAAAGCACGTGTAATATCGGAGCCGTAGAGTTCAGAATTTGATTTTGGGGAGTTCCCTGTAGTGGAAAGGGACAGTAGGAACTGTACTTTACCCCCTACGTAGTATGCCAGCGAGCAATGCTGCAGCACATACGACTAACGCCATCACACAACTTCAGCACTCGCACCAACGTAAGGATTTGGCAATGCTATTCGGATTCGGTAACAACAAGAGTGGGCAACACTAAACATTTGTAAAGACAGGGAAAGTCATGGACAAAGTCAGAGCACTGCACACTGCAATCCAGGTCCCGCACTTGAAGCCGGAAAGGGCTGTTGGCCCTTTGAATTTTATGCAGTCCGCCGTAGAACCTCCTTGGACGGACAGGGCCATTTATGTATAATATAGGGGCCTTAATAATTAAATTGCAAGAGGGTTTTGGAAGTTTATTATAATTTTGTTACGCTAACTATGAAGGCCTATATATTGAAGTGTTGTAGCTTTATGACTTCGTTACCCGTGCAAGCTCCGCAAGCCCCTGTCCGACTCCTGAACCCTCAAGGTTGTTGTGTGGATCATGCATCGTACCCGGCGGCACAAACAACCATGCTTGCCATCCATCCGTCCATCCTTCCGTCCGTCCATTCGCCCATTCGTCCACATCCATCAATCCATCCATCCAGCCAGCCAGCCATCTGTACATACATGTTACACGCATGCATACATACGTGCAAACAAAGCTATATGCCTACATGAATGCATTGCGTAAGCAGTATACATCTACGTGCAGTATCCGATTCTTTGAGTCTCACATACGTGCATGTCTCATCGTCTAATGTCGACGCCTATCCATATAATATAGTGTATGTACAGATACATAGAACTCTCTCTTTCTCTCTCTCTCTCTCTCTATCTCTCTCTCTCTCTATATATATATATATATATATATACACATATACAGTAGAAGCCAAAAAGTTGGAAACCCAATAGCCTCAATCCTTAAGACTAATGTAAAGGGAATCCCAGCACTATTTGGCCTTAATTAGGTTTCCAACTTTATGGGGTTTACTGTAATCTATACACACATGACACATGCGCGAATACATTTACAAGACCACGGCGCGGGCACAGCACCCCAAAGACCGCCAAGGCCCAATTGCGCGAAATCCCGACATCATAGCTCCAAACCGACACCTCATACCCAAATCAATGATGCCAGTCTAAAGGTACACTAGGTCTTGCTTGTGACAAGTTTCTACGATTTCTACTGTCTTGATTCGTTTAATTCTGTGCGAAACAGCTGCAGCTGCGTCCAACTCCGGTACTCAAGATTTGTTCGAGTCCTTGTGCTTTTCCAGTGCTAAATCTTCACAGTTGTGAAGTGGCATAGGGTTTCGGAGTGTAGGCAGTTGTTTAGTTTCTCGTGTTCTTCCCGGGCCTGTCTCCTCCTTGCTACAGTCGGAATACCGATTCGGTGGAGCTTTGATTTGTCAGAAGTCAAAGATGTCCGGAATTAGATGGCTTAGCAGGTAGATAAACGTGCAGGCATGTAGGGGGCTTACAAAGTAGGCATTTGGATGGTATGGATTCGGAAACTCAGGTCGCGCACGCACACACACACACACACACACACACACACACACACACACACACCCGCGCGCGCACACGCACACACACACACACACACCCGCGCGCGCACACGCACACACACTCATATGCACAGACAAACACAAAAAATAATTCCGAACAAGTATCTCCATCCTAGGACAACTCACGAACAACCCTCATCAGCCAGGAAATGCACCTAGCGAAGGCCCGAACCATGTTTGAACCCCTGCAGACCAGCTGCTCTTGACCGGACCCAAACCCTACCAGCCCTCAATCTCACAAGTCGAATCTGAAACCCGGAAAACAAGAACCTCAAGCCCGAAACGTTAAACTGCGAAGCCTTCAAGCCCGAGACCAACACCCCAAACCCTCCAAACAGAGCCAAGCCACCTCTCCGCCGTCCAGGATGGTAGCTCCACTACCGCCTCTCGCTCCTGTGGTTCGTCTTCGACTCTTTTCTAACCCCTGAGCCCCTGAGAGTCCACATGAACCACGAACACCCCAAACAAACGTGTTATGTGCTTTCGGTAGTTGTGTTTAGGGTGTTCTGGTCACACACTCACGCAAACACACACATATATAGATATATACAGGGCTTAGGGTTTCAACAAACCTACATGCCTCAACGCAGGAGTTCGTGCAAAACCTGCAGCCCTGGAGCCCCACGTTCTGGACCTTTATCTCTCTGTCTCTCTCTCTCTCTCTCTCTCTCTCTCTCTCTCTCTCTCTTTTTTTCTCTCTCTCTCTCTCTCACTCTCTCTCGCTCTCTCTCTCTCTTTCTTTCTCTCTCTCTCTCTCTCTCTCTCTATATATGTTCAGATATTGCTACAACTGAGGGTTATCCTCTCTCTCTCTCTCTATAGTAACCCTCAGTCACAGTAACCCTCCACAGGAACCTTTTCCAGGAACCCGTAAGGGAACCCTTGAACGACCTCGCCATCGTCCCTAAACCCTAAACCCAGAGACTCCAATATCCCTTAATTAAGGGGTATATCTTAAATCATATAAGGGGTCCTACTATAATCATATAAGGGATCCTACTGTAATTTAAGGCATGTTCCTTAATAAAGGGATCTTGGAGTCTCTAGAACCCTCTCACTCGAGCCCAGCGTCGAGCAAAGCTCTGCAAGGATGGACGAAGCAGGAGATGGGATGCACCAGCGGGAGAGTTCTGCCTGCATTGATTTCAGGGTTTTGGAGTTTAAGGTCTATGTATGGCGTAGGAAGTTCGACAGGGGACTGTCCTGCCTGAGCTTTTGAAGCCTTTTGGTGCGTTTACAAGTCATAGGGAGTTCTATAGGTGCCTTTACAACAGCTCCATGTCCAAAAGGGATCAAGAGTTCAACATGCTGCATGGTTGAGAGTTGTGCAGTTCTACTTCGATTGAGTTTGTAAGAGGTTCTATGCGGTTACGATAAAAGTTTCCAGCTGTAAGGGGCACCAAAAGGGTTCTGTTCGGCAAGGGTCGGAAGTTCTGCCGGCTTTGGTGATGTTCATAAAAGGGATCTACGAGGGAAGAAATCGCAACGGGCTCGGCCGGGCCCGATCAGGGTTTCAGTCAAAACTGGCTTCCAAGAAGGTTTGCATGTCTGATTTAATGACTGGCATAACTGTCGATCGTGTGTGTGCGTGTCTCTCTACTGCATGTGCTCCATGCTCTCAGCCCCTGAACAGTAAACCCAGTCGACAGGTCAGACAGGGCCGTTGCTGAGAGGCTTCCCAAAGAGTCCTATGTGCCGATATAGTAGAATGTAGGGTTTCCATTACTTTTATGACTAAGGGAAGTATCCCCCATAACAGTACAAAGGACCCTTTGGGCTTGTTATACAAGCCCAGAATCGACACTCGCAGATGTTATGGATCCAGAGAGCTTGCAGGCTTGCTCAAGGAAGGCTTGATGATGGACTCCTAAGACCCTTAGATTCTAGTGTTAAGGGTTTCTGATAACCTAAACCCCTAATTGAACACTGAATCCTCAACTCTATGTGGGAGTTTCCAAAAATAGGAGACCCTAACATAATACCCTAAACAGTAGGATCCTTATTACAAGGGCCCCCAAAACAAGGTACCCCTAATTTTCGGAAACCCTAGACCCTAAACCCTTTATAGAACTCTTCTAGATCCCTTTAAGGAACCCTTGTAGTAACCCTTTAAAGGAACCCTAAGGTACCCCTAATTTTCGGAAGCCCCCCATGTGATGGTGTCTTGCCTGAAGGGGCATGACTTGGAGGCCCTTTTGACTTAGTAAGTAGGGTTAGTAAGGTGGGTTATGGGGATTCTAATGGGGTTTCTAGGGGATACTAAGTAGACTTACTAAGTCAAAAGGGCCTCCAAGGAGGCCCTAGATCCGGAAACCAGAGAGCCCTGAAGCGCAAAAGCCTAACCCTCTGACTCGACAAACCTTACACCAGGTGTCGATTTCAACAGTTGCCGAAATTTTGTAAATTTTAGGATCTGTGTTAAAAAATATCATCCTAATCATCCGAAATCAATGCCTAGTAAACCTTAGACTAGACCATGTCAAACTCCTGAACCCTTGACCCAAAAAGCTCTGCCCGGTTTGGATTTGGTCGGGGCTTTGGGGGTTTCTCTTTTCTGGGGGCTTAGGCTCCAGTGTTCCGAAATCCCACCGATACAAAAGCTGCCCAGCCTCTTCTACTTTTAGCTCCTGGCCGCATGGGGGTCACTCTTACCATTGCGGTCTGGTCGTTTTACCACGGAGCCTACCACCGCGACGCCCCATACAGCATCTGGGCATCACTGTTGCATGTAAGTGACGGAGGAGGGTTCGAAACTCAACCCGGAACCCTAGACCCAGCAGGGGCCTAATGTAGGGGCCTTAATAATTAGAATAGGGTTTGGGGCCCATCAAACTTTTCTTATGATAAGGACGCCCCAAAATAGTATTGGCCCCTATATTAACACAAGTCTTGCGGCTGGTGTCGTCTGATCATTTCCAAAAACAGCAAACACCGAAACCCTCGGCCCTGAACCGTAGACCCGACACCAAACCCTGAGAGCTGCATCCTAACCACTCAAGGAAACCCTGAGACCTAGGGTTCAGGATTTTCGGGTGAGGATATATACTTTCGGAGTTAGTTTGATGTAGGGCGCAGGATCTAGCTCTTGATTTTGAAGTTAGGGGGCTTGAGACTGGACAGAACTCCCACACACACACACACACAGACAGACTCAAACCCAAATACATCTTGTTTAGCTTGAACATTGATCAAAAGACTGATGACATCCTCAAGCACAGACAGCCCAAAACTCACGCGAAGCATGGTCATCTGTAGTAGGTTTCACTCGCAAAGCATCTCTGTGAACAAAATCTACAGCCACCAATATCCCTGAGGAGGTTTCTACACGCTTCCCCCTTCCCTGCTTCATGTCTAGAGTCTAAGGAGTGTTTAGAAGCCTTAAACCCTGCACCCTGAACCATCGGGAGGAGTGGGACCCGGAGACACTAAACTAATCCCCGAACCGCCCATTAATCTTGAGCCCTCTGCGAATCCAAAAGCTCCGGCTGAAATCCCTGAAGTCAACTCCCTCCGTAACTTCAACCCACATGCAGCAGGCCCGAATCAAAATCCCAACCCAAACCCATCCCCAAACCCCTTGACCATAGCATCGTTCTTTTACCTGCTGTACACTATTTCCAAGCCAAAACCTTTTAACCCCTAGCCCTACTCCAAACTGCACAGGTACACACGATAAAACCTTGAAGCAGCGAAACCTCCAACAAACTGCTTCCTAAAAGCCCGTAATTCGAGACACACCCAAAATATGAAGTCCTAACCCCACGCTCATTCCCAAAACCTGATGAATCTTAACGCTCAGACGCTTGGGCAGAAACCCTACCCTATGAGCCCAGCAATTACATAATGAGGTCACTATGTCATGATTGGGGAGAGGAGAGTCTTGAGTGAACTATCTAGGAAACTGGGCTTCTCACTTCTCTAGGCCTTATCCAACATAATGCACTGTGGCGTCCTGCACACCTGCCAATAAGATCTCCCCAGGTTCAATGTCCTGGGCATGGAGCTTCATTTTTGGAGTTTAGGGTTTTCAATTTAGGCTCAGGGTTTTGGGTGGGTTGAGTGGTCTAGGGCTCAGAGATCGGGTATCGAAGCCAGGGCTCCGTTGCTTCCCATTGGGCGCTCAGGGATCCGGGCTCCAAGAGGCAGAGTGCGTGTTGAGGCTTTGGAGTTGCTTGGGAGGGGTGGGGGGGGGTGAGGAAGGAGTTATGAGACGAAGCAGCCAGTTGGCCGCCGATGTCTTGGACTTAGCAGTCACAAACTCCTCCAAAGCCTGGACAAATAACACATAGCCAACAAAACCTACCTTAGTCATCCAACGTGCGTGCTAGCTGCTAACTCCGAAACCCTCAATCGCCAAACCCTAAATCTAGCATAAATCCCAAATCGGAACTCTTAATGGCAATTCCCTGCAGCACCGTGGCTTGCGGTGCCGATGGGTCGAGAGCACAGCCTGCAACAGCCGAAGTTTAGGAGAACAGAACCCGAAAGGGCTCCTTTAAGGGCTATACCTCAACCCTAGAAGGGCACCACAGGGGCTTAGGGGTTTGGGGACTACAGAGCTCTCCGGGCTTCGGGAGTTGGAGGATTTTCGGCGGTTCTTTACGATAAATACAATAGGAGCCCAAAGCGAAACATAGGGCCTATACTAGAGCCATAAACAATCAGTGTCCTGGGGTAAAATACACTAGTTTAGTCGAACAGGGACTGCAAGGGGATATTCTGAGTAGTTACTCAGATGCCCAGAGTAGGGTGTGGATCTAGAGTCCAGGGTTCAAACTGCACGGACTGAGCTTTTGTGGGCTTGCCGGGCTTAGGGGGCAGGATTTGAGAATGAGGGATTTCGGGGGGGGCTCACGGTGTAGGGAGCAGGATTCAGGGGTGTAGGAGGAAAGAGGGTGCAACCATGTAAAGACTGTAGAATCGGACGTAGAAGGCTTTGAGGCTACCTATAGTCTCCATTGTAATTCCTTTTTTGGTTTAACCAAATATGCAATTAGGAGCCTATATAAGGTAACCCCCGCAAGGAACTACAACAGAGACTATAGGTATTTACCAAGGATGTTTTAGGGTGTTGGCTGTTATGCTATGCTCTCGTAGAGCCGAAGGATTCTAGCGCAAGTTGCCTCCGGATACAGAGAAAAGATCTCTGATTCAAAGCGAGGATCGTTATTCTCTAAAAATACTTGGTGTGGGCTCCCTCGCACGCTGATCAAACTTCAAACCCGCTGTTGCTGTTTCTGTTGTGTTGTTCGGACCTCGAGTAGCAGGATACCTTCGACGAATCCGAGGATACACCCGACTCACTAGGCCCCCCCAAAGGGAATTGAAGCATGCCGGGGCGGCTAAGTCGGCTCCAGGTTCCATTCGTGGATCCCTCATCACCTTCGGGTCTTTGGGCTTCCGGGATTTTGGGGGGGTTAAGGTTTAAGGTTGGGGGGTTTAGTGTTCGAGGCCTTGGGGATAGAGATTGCAGGGAGCGACGGACTTCTTTCGAGTTTGCTTGGAGGCCCCCTGTGAGTGCATGAAGGGGGGCAGGCTGTAGCCATAACCATAATGATCAGCATAATGCTTTGGGGCATATGATAATACGATAGCTATCATAACGAAGCCTCAGGAGGAAAAGGCTGTCTCTAAGCTGTACGGGCTCACACAGTTCAGGGCTAAGGGCTTCGGGCTCTGGAGGCTCTGAAGACTGTCCCGGTCCCGACCTTCATGGCAGAACGATGGGGGGGGGAGGTCCAGCATTTAGGGTTTCGGGTACAGGGTAAGGTTTGCTTTGGGATAGGAACGCATTCGACCTCAAAGCCTGAACCCTCCACGGTGAAGGAATTTGCAGCAGCCAAAGAGCAAAGCCACCAACGGCCACGAACATTGCGGAACGAACCTGGGAGCGAGGGCCTATGAAATGGATCTACAGCATAAGCCCTAGTTTAAGCTGTCCTGATCGAGTTTCTTGCAGTTTCTGTAGACATTCGGCATGAGGCTTTGCATCTCTGCACCCGACACAGAAAGTGGGATCTGCATGGCAGGTTAACATAGATCCTGAAGCTTAAACGCGAGGTTCAGTTGTAGAGGCTTTTACATATTCTTCTTGAGCCGTTCTTAGCTAAGCTTCCAGTATACCTGTTCTAACGCTTCTAGCAGTAGCTTATGATGACAAAGGGGGTCTTAGAAGAGAAAGGATCACCTGTGTCAAAAAGCGGTGCCCCCAAGCGTCACCCTATAGGGTTGATCTAGTGTTGAGGGGCTCCTGCTTTTGTGACATCGCACTCGCAGGTATACAGCAACCTCTTCGAAGTGAGATGTACCTGCTTCAGACCCTAAACCCCCTAACCCTGAGATCTGTACGACGCAAACCCCCAGGCACGCACGCGCACACACACAGAGACACCCTACCTAACCCCCCCCCAAAGTAGGCAAAATAATGGCCCAATACCTATAAAAGGCTATTATTCTACATACTTTGGGGGTCCAGGTAAACCCTAAACCCTAAACCCTAAACCGTGAAGCTCATGAATCTGATCAAGGCCAAGGAGCAATGCACACGCGACACATTTGCGAGCGTCGGATCCTCTGCTGTCAAAGGATTTACCCTAAGGCTCAAAATAGCCCCAAAAGCCTTATATAGTATGGTCTTTGGGCCCAAAAGCGTTAAAATTATGAGTCCTTAGAGCCTAAGAGTTAGGGTTTACATATGAGAATTCCGGAGAAAGGCTTTAAGATTCAGGGTTTTGGGTTTAGGGCTCATGCACTAAACCCTAACAACGGCTCGAGGCAAAGATCTTCGGTTGCGAAGAGTGGGTGGGGAAAGCCTTCCAGTTTCCCTCAAAACCCAAGAAAATCAAAGTTGAAGCTTTCAGAAGCGATTACCTTATAAGAACCCCCAAAAGTTGAAAAGTTGAGTTTACAGCCAATAAGTTTCCTTAGACTCCAAGTATATACAGATAGTACCTGCTCCGGGGTCCAAAATCCAAAAAACAGCCTCTGCTTTCGGACCTTTGGAGTCTTAGGGGGCTCAGGGTTCAGAGCTCTTGGTCTTCAAACTATATATATATATATATATATATATACACATACATATATATATATATATATATAGGGACTAGTATAAGGGTATGGAAAATACGGTTTAGACTGGAGGTCACCGGTCTCTTTATGGGGTTAAAAGCATTGCTACGGAAAAGGGCGCACAAAACCTAGCTTCCAACTTGTGTTGAGCCTATGGTATAGCCCTTGAACCCCACACCCGGACGATTTTGATGCCTACCGAAGGCCAGAGCAGTGTGGTCTGTTGTTGTACTATTGCCAAGCTCGGAGTGAAAGAGTCTGAGGGCCGTCTGGTGAATCCTCAAGCCTAAACCCTGAAACCCTAAATCACACAACCTGCCCATGTAAGTCAACAGGTCCGTCGGAGTGACTGCAGTTGTTTACCAGAAGGGCTGGCCAAAATACCCACGTCTGAGCCCGGCACGCTCAGCTGAATGGTGCAAGTGTCCCCGCGGCCAATGGTGCAGATTCTGCACAGCGTAAGGCTTCACAGTCGAGTGTTGAGAGTGAGGTTAACCCAGTTGGCCCATGACTACTTCTTTCCTTAAACCCTGAACTTCCAACCCCCGGAGCTGTGCATCCGCGACTGTACCACACAAACGCCAAGCTCTTTGTGCTATAGCCCAGCAACTGTCAAAATTTTCGGGTTCAGGGAAATGCCTGTAGACGCAAGCCCACGTACAGAGAAGTAGAAGCCGCTAGCTGCAATAGGCAATAGGTATGCAAAGAACGGCGTTGTGAGCCTTGCGAGTCAAGCACCTTTCGAACTCCGAGCAGATGGAGCAGATGGAACCAACTATTGCAGTGTTCGGACGAAAAGAAGAACAGCAACAAGGCGGTACTTGGAGGGGGGCAGCGGCTTTACTATAGCGGCCTAAAACTTTACCAATACTATTTGGGGGGGGTTCAGCATTATAGTTTCAGTATTACCACAAAACCTTATGTAGTAAATCTAACAGGGGCAAAACCCAAGAATGCATCCGGCCAGGCCTGTCCGTGACCATGACACGCTCGCCAATTCGTGGGCCCGAGATGAAATCCTCGGGCGTTCCGTTTAGGACGTGAGCCTTATAAACCCCTGAACCCTAAACTTTGCAGCGTTTTGGGTTTGCGTTGTGCTGCGTCCGGGATCGTCCGGGCCCAAGAACTCCTTATAGACATGATCTGGCCCTCACATACTTTGAGATCCTCGATGAAATTCAGGGCTTGCTTACGTTCGTTGCAGCCATGGTCAACGATTTCCACAATGGGAAGAACATAAGTGTAACATAATGGGGCTAGCCTTTGTATTTGCTGAATTATCTAACATCGTAGAGTCCCTTTTGTAGGAGGCGAAGTGCAACATCCTACATGCTCTGAGTGATTCAATTGAGTTTCTCGGCTACGCTTTGGCTTTGGTGTTCTACTACAGCTCCACAACGCCTGTACTGTGATACACTCGCTAACTGTTCAGACCTCTATTGGCTAAACTAAACACTGAACAGGAACGAACTCTATTTCCAAACGCAGCACCTTAAGCCCCAACCCCTGCCGGTACCTGAGTTTCAGTACTCCCCCCCGCCCTACCCCTGCCTCAAAACACAGAAAACCTGAGACAACAGCCCTCCTGAAGCCCCAAAGCCTTTGCTCAATGCCGAGTTTCAATCTCCAGCATCGAAGCCGGTAGGGCGATTTCAGAGGGGCGCGCCTGAGATTCGGTGCTCTAAGGCTGAAGCCCTGAATATAAACATGACCTACATTCTTGGGCTTCTCGCTGAGGAGCTCCTCATAGTTACTCGAACTTGATCGGTCTCTGGGGCCTAAGGGAAACCTTCTACCCTATATACTATAAACCGTTGGCAGAAGTCCGGGGCTCCATCGGCTGATGAGACTTGAAGCATGGGGACTTAAGACCCTTAGGGTAGGATCTAACGGAATTCAACGTATGCGTAAATCCCAGCATCCAAAATTAACGAGCCTCAGCGCTGCACGCTCGCCCTAAAGCCTGACATTCAAAGTGCCCCAACGCCCAAAAGCAGAAGTGCAAAACTC
This sequence comes from Symbiodinium sp. CCMP2592, assembly GCA_905221615.1. Lineage (NCBI taxonomy): Eukaryota > Dinophyceae > Suessiales > Symbiodiniaceae > Symbiodinium > Symbiodinium sp. CCMP2592. Next base: position 286,116 of record CAJNDT010000074.1, read on the forward strand.
CCGCTCTCCTAAGACCCCACAACATCCCACACTAACTCTGAAGCCTGTAAGTTCGAAACTTCCACACCCGTACCAAACCCAAAAGCAGACCAAAAACACGACCACCCCAAACCCACAAATGAAATCCCAACAACAGAAGAGTCAAAAATGGATTGCCAACAACCCCAAACCAAAGAACTGACATCCCAACACCCCTGAACTCCCAAAAACACTGACCCCAAACCAAACCACAACGACCCTCAACCCAAAAAACGAAAGCCCAACTGCCTAAACCAAAAGCCCACCCGAACAACCCAGATCCAACTGCCCTAAGCTAAACCGAAAAACAACCCTAACAACCCCAAACCCCAAACGACAAAATCCCAACCGAGTTAAACCAAAAACCAAGCCCAACAACCCTAAACCCAAAACAGCAAAATCCCAACCGCCTTAGGCCAAAAACCAACCAGCAACCCTAAACCCTAAAACACCTTTTCCAACTGCCCTAAGTCCAAAACCAACCCTAACAACCGTAAACCCAAACACTTCCGGGACTGGACCTCCTCTTCCGACTTCTCCGGAGCAGGCCTGGCGGCTCCCACCCGCGCCGCCGACAGCGGGGTTTCGGGTCTTGGGGTTCAGAGTTTACGACTCAGGGTTACGGGCTTAGGGCTGCAGTATTTTTGGATTTATAGGTTCGTTTGTGTTATAAGGCTTTAGCATTTAGGGTTCGGGGTTAAGGAAAAGGTCTGCCAAAGCCTAGCATAGCCGAAGGCTTGGGCAGGGTCAGAAAATAAATATTGATCTGTTTTGGAGTTTAGGGGGCCTCTAGAGTTCAGACTTTATTGAGGTCTAGTAGTCTAGCAAATAAGATAAGCAGTTCAGGGCTGGAGTGATAGGTGGTACTTCGCACAGGCTTTTGTAAAAGTGCCGAGAGCAAGTATTTCGCAGGAGCATGGGGCAAATAATCGAGAACTATAAAGGCTTCGGGGTCAGGATTTGTAGTTCAGATTTATGTAGCAACTGTGGTATCCAACCCTCAACCCTGAATCTAAAAAACATTGACCCGGTAGGAAAGCCACGCCTCAGCGATGCACCCCCCATGGGGTTGACATCTCTGCAAAGCCTGGGAAAGCGAGAGCATCAGGGTTCATGGTTGAAGGGTTTCAAGCAGGAGCCTATATAGCATCGGAGTCTAGGGTTTTGTGCGTCAATCTACAAAAAAACAATTACTATAACATACCTGTTGTCACATATACATTAAACCAAAGCCGAAGCCGTGCTGTAGACTCTGATCTTCGTTTGCGTTCTTACGACTGATCATGAAATATGTATTCACTGAACCAGTTTCCACACTAGCATTTGTTGAAGCACCTGCACCTTTCCTGAGCCTCTTCCTCGCGTGCTCACGTCATGCTTTGGCGCGGTCCATGATCTAATCACAGTAGAAAATATCTCTAGCACCCGCTCATAACACTGTAGCACCGATTTGCGGAGCTTCCTCAAGCACAGCTTCAGCCTGAACAGAAACTCCATAGTTGGGCGCTCCTGTACCATGAACTTGTACTCACAAGGTTTACGGCGCGTGGCATCCTGGGCGTCAGACTTCTCAGATGCTCACCATAACTGAGCAGCTGAAAGGTGCTCTTAACTATGCAGTTGCGAAGCCGGTAAAGCGTAAATACGTGCTCACCGTGCTCCAAAGAAACCAAAGACCCTTTCCAGAACCTGGCGTGAGGAAGGCAAATCTACGCAGCTAACGGTCAATCCAACTGTCTGTCTATTTGGATGTACAAGTAGGCCGAATATGGTATGAGGTCCTGGGCATACCATGTGTGGCTAAATAAGGGCCTCCATTCTGCAGATGTATGGATTAAGGTTCCCAGCCGTGCTATAGACCGCTAGGGCGCGTGGGATAGGATAGTTCCGATCCCACGTCCTCCACGGTGCCCTTCCGGGAACGAGTCTTTATTGGTTGATGAGTGACTGACGAACAATTCACTGGCGGGCGGGTGTAGGATGGTCAAGTGAAGAATACGAATACGAATACGAACAATAACTTGGTGGCCATACCAGAAACGGAAAACTTAACCTTCCTGCAACCTACAGCTTGACATCATCAATAGTAAAGGCCCCCTGTTCAGACAAGCCGCCGCTCGAAGGAGCTGGACCTCAGAGCAATAGTAGGCTGTCATTCTAGAACGACGGACAGGGACTGTGACGGCACAAGTTCATGATAGGTTGCCTGTCTTGTACCAAAGCCAGCTGCCAGCTATTGACTGACCGTACATCTTTGAGGGCACATGACGAAGAGTGATCAGAGTTGACAGGCAGATTCTTGCATTTTTGTTTGGGAGGATGGCGTCTTTGCCTGCGGTTTCCAAAGCCCTATACATCTGGACAACAGACAACTGCAGGTCTGCACTTCCGCTCATTTTGGCAGATGTTCCTCGGGGCTGAGGCCATCTTCAGGGAAAAAGGGTCCCCAGACGTAGCTGGCCTTGCGACGTGACCATTGCGCAGTACCAAAAACTGGGAACTTGGCTTTGTTGCGGCTTTGATCGGGTGTTTGAAACTCCTGTGCGATCAATACACAGTTCTCCTTGGTGTACGTCACGGCGTTATCGAGGCGCTCAATGGACCAGACCCAATCAGCAGGGCCTGTTGCACAATGCAGTGGGACCCCCGAATAGTAGCATCGTCCACCTTGGAGCAATAGCATGTCGAGAAGATCGTCCAATTCAAGTGTAAATCTTCCATTGCTTTTGCCCTTTGCAGATCTGTAGCGGGCGCCAGCCAAGAGTGAGAGGGCATGCCCGCGCATCGTTTGCCGGTAGACCGAATTGGTGCCACAGCAGCATTTCTTGCAACGGGACCGTAAACCAGTAGTACTTGCTGCGTCGGAATAGAAGTTTTCCGCCAGTTGCCAGACCCCACAACAATTGCATCGAAACTTGCTCTCTGCATCTGGTCCTCGAAATGTCAACCTGCTCACGTTTGCGATATGCGGCCGCTGCCTTGCAGTAGCAATGTCTTCCTGCAGCTGCTGCATCTGTAACTGTCGTGTCCGGACATGTACAACCTCCTGGACTTTTTCCTCGGACCACTGTGTAGTCCCTGGAGAACTACACGAGCCATCGCTTACTTTGTGCACGATAGAGTTGAATTCAGCTGCAATGAGACAGCAGTTCCCTCTGATATAACCGTGATGGACGTCTTTTCTTTCGACCGAGACTCTCCAGTGCGAGTTTGGCTTTAGCAGCTCCATAGGTATGCCCGAGTATGAGCACAAACCGCCTTGCTCAAGTACGAGATCCAGCAGGTGCTCCGCATCCACATTCGACTCTCTGCCTTTGCGTTTGTCTCTGAGGCGGATCTTGCCCGCCGCTGTGCGAGCCCAACCGCCCAAAGTTGATCTGTACCAGTAATCATACTCAGCCTTTGTTAGCTTGGCATGTCTACATTCTCGGCTACGTGGGATTCTGGCTGCCTCTACCATGGCTGCCAAGTGATCGTGTCCAATCGCTCTTGGTGGCTTGTCTTCGCCTGTTAATGATAAGGCAAAGCGATTTTGGGCAGAGGCCTGTGGTGGTGTGCACGCATCGAATGGTGCAAGGCAACCTGCTCTTCGCCCTCGCCAGTGCAGGAATGGGAATGCAGACTTGAGGGACTTCATGGCTTGCGCCAGTATAGCCGGTGGCGCAAAAATCCTAACCAGACACAACAACTTTGCAAGCTGTCCACGGTTTGCAAGGGTTTCCACATGCAAAATCGAATCTGTCATAAGTAACCGTCTCGCAGGGTCAGGTGAGAGAGAGGTCTGCCAAAATCGAGCAGTCTCAAAACACCAGGCCCTGTATCCATCATCTGAAACCCGCACCTGCCAGCGCCTCCGAAGCTTTTGTGTTGATGGCTGCTTAACGACGCCTGACCTCACCCTCACCTTCGGGCTGTTGACCCTCATCATGTTTGAACACGTTGGGCGCGGTCTGTGAAGTCCCAGACCTGTAGGTAACAAGATAGTTGACCAATACTAATTTCCTCAAGATGCTGCAACTGATGAATTCACGTAAGAACAACCCGCTGTAAGATCTAAGGCCCTGCAATACCCAATCAAGCAATCCCCTTCTCCGTAACGTTCTGCAATCGCCCAACACAGCACGAACTCCAGCAGAGTTTATGGGACTCCTGTAAGGTGGTGGGTTATGGTAGTTCCAGGCCTATGACAGAGAATGTGGATCTCTGAACCCGGAAGCCACGAAGCAGTCCCTGAAGCCTGTGACGTAGCCTTTGTTTCTACATGCGTAAAAGCAGGCTCCACAGAGTCCAAGCATGGTGTCGCTTCATCAGGCTGCATACAGCCTCAACATTCAACGTCTGAAACCCTCAAAACCTGAACCGCAGATCCGGGACTCCGAGATATTCTAAATGCGACACCCCGATCACTGAGTTCTAAATCCTGTAAAGCCCAAACCCTGAATACCAGATTCCCAAACCGTGAACTCCGGAAACCTGTGTGCTGCAGGGTCCCAAGTCCGAATAAGTTCGATCAATACCAGGACTACTAGGAAGTGCAATAAGGACTTTCAAGCAACTTAGGTTCTGAAGGGTTCAGGGCCAGGGTCGCGGCCAGTTCTTCCGCGTGGAGCCATAGAAGCGGGAGCTGCCCCCGAGGATCATTCCGAGGGCCTTTCAAAAAGAACTCGAATGCCGAGGAATGCTACAGCCCGTATAAACAACGGGATGTTGGATTGCAGACTACATGTCCTGTAAAGAACTTTAATGCTGTGAAGAGGTATAGGCTTCCGAGACTACCGCTAAGCCCCGTAAGCTTCGGTTTTGGTAAAGTCGCTGACCCTCACCCTAAACCCAAAAAGCCATACAGGCTGAAAGATATCCCAAACCCCTGAAACCTCAACTGCTGAATCTGATGTCAAGAGCACAAGCCCAGACAACCTCGAGCTGCAAAGCGATGACAGAGAGACACGGACAGGCTGACACAGACAAAAATATACATGAACAAGCATGCCACAGACATCAAACTGAAGTTGATCCCACAAGCACTTGTCTTTCATATGTTTGCCGAACCGGGTTGTCGATAGGAACGCATCAGAAAAGCATCTTGGGCTCCCTCCCTCTCTCTCTCTCTGTCTCTTGTCGTTGGGTATGTGCGTGGGTGTGGGTGGGAAAAAACATTAATTGACCAAAAGCCCCTATGAAGACTGAAAGGCAGTCTCCACAGAGAGCAGTTTCCGCGGACGGGGTCCACGACTGCTGATTGTTTGCAAAAAAACCACAGAACCACAAACGCACCGTGAAACCCTGACTCGATCTGCGAACCGGAAATACAGGGGTCCGAATGATTCACCCGTTTTGCATCACCATGCTGTAGAACATACCCGACAACCCTATCGCAAGCATCTAGGACTGTATACTCCAAACACCGGCCTTCTCCGCAATCTGTTCGTCCGTAGGAGTCTGATCCTGGTCCTGGTTCTCAGTATCACGTTGCAGACCCTTGTAAGTTCATAGGTCGCTTTCCCAGCATAGCTACTGCAGTGGCCAAGATGACACAAATAGCTGTCGCAAGGGTTGTGGACAGTGTAGGATGCCCTCGAAGTCACGCACAACCCTGCCCGATGAACCACCTGCGCTCTGGATTTGATTTGACAAGATGGGCGCACTCCCCAAAATCGGCGAATTCTCCTATGCTGAACTCAGAACCCTAGCAAAAAATATAATTTTAGCTGTTTCTTGTGGATTCTAATAACCAAAAATGAAAAATATTCCTAAGCCATTCCACAGGAGACCCAATGCTCAGGACGATTCTTTTTCTTCCACCCGAAGTTGCGAACGACAGACATAACCTCATTGCCTCGGCCCCAGATTATCCTGATACGCCTAATGAGCTAAATACAGAGGCCCCTCGAACCTAAACCCTAAACCTCCAGACTTCCGAGGTAGTTACTTGTTGCTATAGACTTCAGGCCCCAAACTAAGCAAGTATAGTAATTAAACTTGGAGTCTTAGGGAATCCTAAGAGTAAACCCTGCTCGGATCCTCTGTCCACTGACGCCGCCAAGGCGTGTGTGTCTCCGAAGAGGCCTCATGTACACGAACAGTACAGAAGCGTGTTCCCCCTTAGTTGCTGCAAAATAATGTACCATCGATTCCGAGAAGCAGCCGAAAGTCCCGAAACGTCATGGGGCCTACAGCGCTCAAAGTCCAGGATTTCCTGTAGCAGGTCCACCTAAGCTTAAACCTTGCCGCAAATAAGGTCAAGAAGCCTAAACTCATGAAGCCTGAGCCACGGGGCTTATGCTGAAACAGAAGCACTCCAGAAAGTCGGGTCCAAGGTTGTAAGACTAGTAGACATCCATGTCCACACCCTGAGAATGACAGAGTTACGTTGTGCACAAAAGCAAGTATTTGCTCAGGGCCAGCAGGTTCTGGAAAGTGTCCATGCAACCTTGGGCTCATACCGCACTTGTAAAACAAGGCTTCAGGTTTTGGGTACTCGCCATCAACTGACTTGTGATTTTCAAGAGACCCTTCAATCCGAATAGGGTGCTTTAACACTTCTTTCGGATTGGACTTGTGGGGTGATGTCTTTCGCTTAGGGTCCAAGCAGTTCAGGGTTTTTCACCTAGGGTTGGAACAGCTTCCGGCTTTCAGGTTTACGGCCCGTTTACGGCCTGAAAGCTCTCTTTTCTCGGTGCCCGCAGAGCCAGTAGATAAACCCTGTTCCTGCAAGACTTCCATGTGGTAGGACAGCTGAAAAAGGTAAACTTGCAACCTAAGCCCCAAACCAAAGCCATGTTGTAAGCCTTGTAAGCCCCTACCTAGATGCACCCGAAACCCTCGAAGGGCGAGGTTTTGAGCTTCCCGCTGGCAAGGTCGAACAGCCTGGCAGGATCAAGCAAGCTTCTGAACACACCTCAAAGCCTCAAAGTGTGTTGGGATGCAGGCTTCAGGGTATTGACCCCCTGGCGTTGCAGGAGGTTGCGCCTCGAGAAACCCTGTCAAAACCTGGAAACTGTCACTCAACCATCCAGGGCCGGAAATGATCCCGCATACATCTGCAATTAGTTTGTGCAGGTAGGTAGACAGATAGATAGATACATAGATAGACAGATCCATAGATAGATAGACAGATAGATAGAGACAGAGAGGGAGATAAAGAGAGAGAGAGAGAGAGAGAGAGAGCGAACCATAACAGATTGATGGAATAGGATAGGATAGGACGGGATGGGATCGGATCGGATCGGATGCGATGGGATGGATAGGAGAGGATGAATGTTAATGGATCATGCCACTGTTTATCCCAATATGCGCCCTGAGTCATGAGTTGGCCTTGAGCATCGTTCGCTCGACAATAAACCTCTTGCTCGGGACATAAGCCCCGATCCCTACGAACAAGAAACCCTGACCCCAAAGCACAAACCAAAAAATGCCCTAAATCCCAAACTCTGGACTCGATCGTACGCTTAGACGTAAACCCCATGAAGCCAGATCCCTAAAGCCCTGAAACCCAAAGCCCGGAACCCACCACCCAAAAACCTCACACCTCAAACCCTGAAGAACACGATAACTCTTAACCCTGCCTGAAGAGCCGAAGACCTTTCGGGCCACTCCAAGGCCGTGCATTCGATGGTTGGCGTGATGCCTGCAACGTGGCTTTATACCTAAACCCGGAATAACCTATATACCTTTTTCAGGACTTATATAAGGAAATCATAATAAGGAACCCTAGAAAGGCAGGCTATTCAGGGTAAAGGTAAGGCTTAAGGATTTCGCAAGCTTGAAGTGCGCAGTGCGGCTTCAGGATTTCTCAAAGTGCTTGAGTTTCCGGTTGAGGTTTTTAGGGCTATACACGGCCATGGGAAACATGGCCAGAAGGCGCGCAGGGGCTTTGCTCGGTTGGTGTTGGAGGCTTTTGCCTCGAGCTCGTGAGCTCCAATTTGTGGTCTTTCAAATTTCGGGCTGGAGGTGTAGGAATCTATACCTTAACCCGGAATAACCTACTGTTTTAAGGACTGACATAAAAAAAAAGAACCCTACAAAGGTAGGTGATTCAGGGTTAAGGTAGGAGTTGAGTATAGGTTCGTCTGGGTGATACAACCAGGACTTACATGCTTTTGCTTCTGTTCAGGCTTCCGTTGGGAAGTTGTGCATGAAACTCCTCTGGGCTTCCTGGCCAAATCTATATGGGCTTGTCTCATCTTCATCAAGGTTTGCCCAGAATACGAAAGAAAAGGGGAACCTGTCAAGCTTGGATTGCTGAATTTCCTGGGATGCAGCTTAGGCTTGTAATTCGAGTCTAGGCTTAAGGGTGCCTGTGGCGGTTGCAGCCACCGCCGCAGAATCGCACCAGCAGCTCTGCGTTGCCGATGCGGACCCAGTCCTCACTCAACGACTGTCGTGGTGCATGCCGGGAACGTCTGCAAAGAACGTGGCCCTTCTAAAGTTACACAGGGCTGCGTACGTTTTGATACAACAGGACCCCTGCCTATGTATTCAGGTGCGGTGCCCACAGACCAACATGTTCCTTCAGGCTTCACAAACAAGCTATCAACTTATTCTGAAACCGCAGGAAAGCCTGAACCCTAAGCCCCTATCTCCTCAAACTTTTCCCCAAACCCAAAAAGTTGATGATTGCTAGGCTGTTTTTTGTTAGTGCCCGAGGTTTCCGGTCTGGAGGACTTCGTGCTTAGAAGACATCAGTCGTCGGAGTTCACAATTCCCAAATCACCTTAGCCCTAGGGCAAGCGCCGAAGACCCCCCCTCAAAAAATCAAAAACTGAACCCTACAAACCCGAAACCCTACAAGCCCTAAACCCGAATAGCCCTGAAGGCCATGATATACCTCAAAGCCTAAAAACTCTCCAGCCGCAACCCTGAAACCTCCAGAAGGCCCAGTGGCCCCGCAGCTAACGGGTCGGCCCTTCGTCGTGATCTTCCTCGGCAAGTCACCGAAGGAAGAGGAGCAAGAGGAGGGTTTAGGGTTTGGAGTTTAGGCTTTAGGGAGGCTGTGGGGATAGCGGTTTAGGGTTTAGTTCGAGGACACGGAAGAGGAGGGTTTAGGTTTTAGGGGAGGAGGGACATCTCTGGCTTGGGTTTAAGGAGAATTTCACAGGTTTTGCCGAACAACGCGGAGAGCGAGGTCGTTTTCTATGACGTGGGGCTTTAATGAGGGTCTCAGGATCTACACGGTCTAAGGTGCTGCTTGCGGCTCTAAGGCGGTTTGTTTTGAGGCTTGGGGCTTTCGGGTCTTGCTGGGTTTTAGGACTGTTAGTTGGCTGCCTGGCTAAGGTTCGCAAGTTGGGGCTTCATACCGAGACCTGAGCATATGGCCCCAATCGTACTATGAGTCCTGTCCTAGGTCGTGCACTCCACATCCTCCGCCGAAAACCCTCCGTGCTTGCAAGGAATCTCCTAGTATTTGCTACGGTCCATACGCCTCAGTCACGTATACATTTAGGAAAATCGATGCTCTACGCTCTAGACTTAACTTCGTGTTTGGTCTTCAGGGGCACCCCTAAGGGCAGACCTAGCAGACACTTTGCAGGGTGCCCTGATTCCGAAATCCCCAAACCATGGAGCCTTTAAAGCCCCAGAGCCCCAATCCCATCTGTCCCCTCTCCTCAATCCCTAAACCTCCCAAGGCTTAGGTTTTAGGGTGTATAGGGGTTCCTCAAAACCTCGCACGCAGTATTGGGTTTTGTTTGACAAGGTGCTTGAATGTTCCCCACTTTGATCCAGCATCCATGACCTGCTCAGAAAAGGTTCAGACCCGAGATCCAGGTTGTTGGTGCTTGAACATTTGAAAACCCTGAGGGGCCTAAGTACCCACATAGTCGAATGTAGGTCTCTGTAATAGGAACCACGTTTTACTATGATTGGGGGAAGTATCCCCCAGAACAGTACCTAGGACCCTTACAGACATGCAAAAACAACAACCTTGCAGCCAACTGTGAGCCTGAGCTACTGCACAGGGGTTCGGAATTCCACTTTCCTAGTCCCTAAGCCTACAAAGGGACTTAGTTCGGGCATGCGCCGGCAATGGAACGGATTCTGGGACCAATGAGATCAAGCTGAATAAGGGCATGGGCTGGCTTTAGGAAGGAGAGAACTCGGACTGGAGGATCTTAGGGTTCGCCAGGAGCATGGAAGGACGAGTCCGCCTGATACTTGCCACGGGCATCATCGTAGACAACACTGAAGTGCCTCAGCCGGCGGGCACCTAACAGCACCAACACCTGCAACCTTAACCCAAAACAGCCTACAGTGCATTAGTTTATCGTCTCTTGGTTTACAGGACTCTCCGCAAATACCAAAAACACGAACACCTCAAAGCAAGTTCGAACCCTTTGACCTTCCGCTGTGGAACCCAATTACCGTCGAGGTCCCTGAACTGGTGCTGATGAAAAACCCGGGGAACACCTAAGCCTCCAACTCCAAACCCTGCTTCTTCCACTTGCGAAGGTGTACCTTCAACCACTACCATAACCTACTTCTGTAGGTTCTTACACTATTCTTACTATAAATCCCAGCATAGCATTTGCGGGGACCCTGCAAACAACCAGGTTTCGGCAGTTAGAGGCAAGAGTTTCGGGGTTAGGATGGCCATGCAAGTGGCGATCTCGACGCAATGGGCTCCGTCATGACGACGTGGGGCTGCAGCATCCTGCCACGGAATGCCAGGAACACGAAAGAATGCCCCAAACATTAAATACACAAGCCCAAACTCTAGGCCCGTCGACTGTGCAACAAACCCAAAGCCGTCCCTTACCCCTGAATCCCAGCACCGGCAAACCTTGATCCCTAAAGCCTTAAGCACTGAGAACCGTGGAGCCCTAAACTCCTAAACCCGCAGCCCTAAACCCTAAACAGAGCCCGAAACCCGCAAGGCTCGGTCCTGCTGCCCTCAGCGCGGCCACGGCCAAACTTGGTTGTTCTGCTGCAGCTGGTGTCGTTTGGCCTGCGCAGACTGCAGAAAGCTCGGTCTGTGGTTTGCCCATAGGCCCCATAGGAGTTCCCTTCTGAGATTACTTTATAGGATTCTACATATGAACCCCAAAAAGGGACTACAGTGGGGCCTATGGGTGGGTTTAAGTTCCACTGATTCATAAACCCTGGGCTCATTACCAGGCCCGAAAGGGCACTAGGCCTCACGACCTTTGAGCAGCTGGAACTTGGAACTGTTCCCTCCATCGTTACTTCTGTTTCTCTCGTTCGCAGTTGCTGCATGCTGTGATTAGTCTCCCTGCCGACCGATGCACACTACACGGCTGCAGGACAGCATGACATTCTTGGAGCTCTTCGTCGATGAGAAGGGTTTAGGCTTAGTGTCCCCCCGGGTGACGTTTTAAACTCTTGAGGAATAGTCTGCGTCCACACAAAACCACAAAACACGTGCCTGCCAGGCCCCGCCCGGTGGATTCCCTTCCTGCCCTTGAAACAACAATACAGTAGGCCCGAAACCCTAAATAGCGCTGAAAAACCCTGTCCAGGCCCCAAAGCCTACACCACTCAACCCTTAACTTAAGACCCTGGACGCCACACGAATATAGGCGCCTTCATAACTCGAATTAGGTTTGGGGTATAGTATAATACAGTATACTGAGGGCACAGGGCACTGGAACAGTATTGGAAATTGTTCAGGCCCCCTTGTGAATCTGCTGAGCCCCATACGACCAAGACTTCTTCAACTGAGCTCCCTGGCGTGATGAAAATTGCTGGCATCTGCCTGAGATTCTGGCACTAGGTCTGGCGATTGTCTTAAATGTTCGCAGTTTACGACTGTAGTAATAAAACACCAGGGCCTTGAACTTTCGGAGTATATAGCTTCAGGCATGAGATTACTGTTCGCGGCCTGAAAGCACCTCCCCGTTGCACGCTTTGGATCGACAGACACCTCACCCCTCCCTCTCACCGATCGTTCTGCCAAGCAGGCATGCATCCAGGGCGTAAAGTTCAGAGATAACTCGACTCAACCTGCACATGTTTGCCCTGGACGTATGAAAGGATCTCCAGCTTGGCAAACTGTAGGCCCAAGTTTCAACAACACAAGCACCTGGAACTAATGTGACCGTCTAAACATGAAGGCCTATACGCAGGCGTCTGAACCATTTGTAATGCTATCCACTTGTGCTCCATGTAGATATGCTGTCTGCTATACACCGCAATACTAAACCTACTCTAACTCTAACCCTCCAGTTGTAATTGACCCTATAAAACAAATCAAAGCCAAAAGAACCTCAGAACATCCCAGAACATGCGACTCTGTAGATACATCCGGAAACTATACTTTTGTAGAAGCCAGAAAGTTGGAACATTAGTATCCTCAAGCCCCTAAGTTAAAGTAGAGGGAATGCTAGCACTCATCATCCTAAATCCATGTTCCAACTTTCTGGGGTTCACTATAAGGCCTGGAGCTTCAGGGGGAGCCAAGATGCGCATCGTCGCCCCTCTGAATGCGGGGCCGGGCAGAGCCCATAGTGCCACTGGCGACACGAAGAATCAAGGCCTGCGACAGTCACGGGTAGTCAGTCAAGGTTCGGGGGTTTACAGTGTAGTGTGGTTGTTGCTAATTTTTATGTTTCGTTGGGTTTCGCTGTTTGGGATAGCAGCCGGTCTACGATCAAGCGGCATCTTAACTGTGCCAGGGCGAACTTCCAGCCAGGGAGTCTCGTTCACAGAGCTACTTGGAGGTTCATGGGTGGTTAAAAGTGGGGTTATAAGTAAGGCAACTATAATCTTGGCTGAGTTCTGAACCCCTCCTACAAGTCAGACTTTTAGCCTCCTTATTATAGTTCGTATAGAACCCACATAAAGTTATGCAAAGTCCTCAGAGCCAACCAGAAGAACGCCAAGTAATTGTAACCCATACATTGAGGGACCTACAACTCCACTTATAACTACACATGAACCGCCAAGTTGGTATCTACAAATGCTGGTAGAAGGGTGTTGATCATGTGGAGTCACACGATGCAAGTTCTATATTCGCCAGAGGTGAAACCACCAGATTTCGGAAGAGTACTTCCTTTCTGGGGTTGGGACCTCTGAAACCGCAGGTTTATATAGGGCTCTGCCTTCCGTGTAGCGCTGAGCGAGCTGTTCACCGCACGGATCGCCTGCACATGGACCGGCTCCTCCAGGGCGAGGGCTTAAGTTTTCAGCGCAAAACCACCGACCCACGACGTAACCGCTCCGAAAGGACCGAATCACTGAGCCCTCAAAACCCACAGGCCCCCCGAACACCCGAGAGCAAACCCTAAGGCCCTATAGGTACAAGAATAGTGTTTAGGGCTCTTGCGGAGTCAGGGTGCATAGGATGTTTGGACTTCTGGCATAGACTTTAGGTACGCGGTGGTGCGGCTGTACGAGGCATATAGCTTTGATGCGAGACCCTAGGGTATAAAACATCAAACCCCAGAAGGCTTCCACGATATCTTCTCCCTTGAACCCTGCTTCGACTTTGAAAGCTTTACATGCTCTTTTAAAACAGCCAGTTGAAATCCGTTGAAGCTACTTGCAGGTCTCTGTCTCTCCCTGCCCCAAACGCGGAGCAGGTCGGCCTACAGACTTGAAGCCTCCCACAGCCCCGAACATCGAAATCTTCCCAGCCCCCCACACGCCTCCCAGGCATTGGCCCTGGCAGAGAATGTCTCATGTGGCCATTGCTGTTGTCATCGTTATCATCGTGGGAATCTTCTAGCCTGCATCACCGTCAGCATCATCTTCTTGTTCTTCATCATCAGCATCATCACCACCAACATTTTTCAACACGTGTGCAATCCTGGCTCTTGTTGTCTTTGTCTTGCCGTGGCTGCTGCTGCTGCTGCTGCTGCTGCTGCTGCTGCTGCCATAAGTTGCTTCTATTCCAAAAACAAAACTTCGTCTCCATATACGGTTTAGGGGTTTTACGGCTTACGGGTTTAGGGTTTAGCCACCGAGCCCTGACCCCTAAACCCTAAAGTCCTTGAGCCCTAGGCCCTAAGTCCCAAAGCCCCCATCGCCTTGAGCCCCAAACCCCAAAGCCCCTGAGCCCTCCACCCCAAACCCCGAACCCCAAACGCTTTAACCATCTGAACCCCAATCTCTGGAGACCTGAAGCCCTAAAGCAATCCTAGAGGCCCTACACACAAACGGAACTACTAATCAACTGCCACTCTGAATCTGCGCCGGGGCGGCTGAAAATTTGGATCCATGGTCGCCCACCATGGCCTTGTTAAGCTCGTTTATCAGTCGTATAGATTATCGGGGCTTTTTGAAGGTGCTGCTGAGGGTGACATTTTTGTGGGGTTGTGTAAAACTATGCGGGGCTTTCATGTAGTTCTGCAAGTGCACTCATTACACAAGTCCCAAGAACCACTAACCATGTTCCCTTTTAGTCCCTACAAAAGCCTCCGTGGCGGAGTCAGGCATGTGAGTTGCATCCGAAGCCACTAGCACCCGCACCTCTACGAGCAATCAAGCCCGAAGAGTTAATCTCCTTGCTTGTCGTCCGGACTCCTTTTTTGCAATTGTAGCAGAGCCGTTTCAAAAAACTTCAAGCCCCCACACTACCAGTACTGATTTTGAGACCAAATGGACCCTCCAGGCAGCCCTGCACCCTGAACCCCAAACCTCAAACCTCAGCAGTGTGCAGCCGAGGAGCTTTGTGGCTGTTTGCAGCTTGGCTTCAAAGTCCCCCCAGCCTCAGTTGCGGGTTTATAGGTTGAGTTGGGGTTTAGGTTTTGGGGAGTTGGGAAGTTTGGAAAGATGTGTAGAGCTTAGGTGGTAGATTGTAGAAACCGTCGGTCGGGGCTTTCGGGTTCTAGTTTCAGGAGTCTTAAGTCCTTGGGCATCACTGCACAAATAAACCCCGGAACAGACCACTAAACTCTCGACCCTCTGAGCCCTCCAACCCTGAAAGCCCAAAACCTGAACTCCGAAACCCAACTTAACCTGAAAGCCTATAGACTAAACTCCAAGACCCTCCAACCCCGAAGCCCTGGACTCAAAACCCTAAACCCTAATTCCCTAAACCCTACCAGGTCCTGAAAGCCTGCGTCTCCAGGTCCAGTGGCTGATCTGTTCGCCCGGCTCAACGGGCGCCGTCCGGAGGCGCGGATCCTGTCGGATAGGAGAGACAGTCGGCTGTACTGAATATGTAATTCTAGCTGTTTCTTAGGGATTCTAATAACAAAAAATTAAAAATCATTTCTCTAAGTATCCCTAAGCAGTCGGGGGGTTGAGGCTTTAGGGTTCAGGCTGCAGGGCTTTAGAGTTTTAGGCCCCTATAGGCCCTAAACCCTAAAACCCCTGAACCTTATAACCCTGAACTCCAAAGCCTAAATTTTATGCTTTGGAACTCAAGGTTTTTTTTTTTTTATGGGCTCTGTTCCGTTCCATGGTTTAAGGTTCAGGGTTTTGGGGTTGATGGCCCTTTTGGGGAAAGGATGGAAAGGCAGCTTCGGGGCTTTGTCGTTTCAGCCCCGATAAAGACCACTACCGTTGAAGATACCTTATTGGGTTTCCTTTTAAAGGGGTTTATATTGGAATATCCCTATCCTAATTTTCGCTTAGGTGCTTTTTATGGAAGACCTACGGTTGATGATGCAAATCCTGCATTACCTTCAGGACCCTAAACTCTGGGAATAATGGTATATTCCTCATTATATGGGTAATGCAGGATTTATATCATCAACCGTAGCAGTAGGATATAGCTCATGACGAGGTACTTGAAAGAAGGTCCGTAGCACTCCACCACAGGGAATCAACTCAAGAACTTCGAAATATCACGAAGGCGTAAGTCCTGCGCACTAGACCCAAAGCCCTAAACCACAATCGCTAATCCCCAAACCCTCTAAGCCCTCAGACTCTACAGGGCCTCTTCTGACTAAAGTCCGAGCTATGGATTCGGAGAGCTCCTGCGGCGTCTCCGCCGCCGCCGCTGCGCGCGCGGCTTCAAGATCCATGGGCCTGGATGAAGAGAAGGCAGGTCTTAGGGAGTCTAGGGATTGTAAAGGGCCCATATGAAGAAGCTACGATGACAGGTCGTAAAGAAGCACCGGAAACACAAACCATAGGGTTGGGATACCCCACAATCCACTTTTTAAGTAAGGGCGTCCACCAAAAGTTGATGTGTCGGTGTTTTTCGCTGTTCTCACAGCCGCCCAAAGATACATCACCAAACTCAGGCCTTAGCCTTAAGCCGCTCCAACCCCAATCAGGTAAGCCCTCAAGCAACAGCCAAACCCTAAACCTTAAACCCCTGAACTTAAACCCTATAAACCCCCAATGACTCCTAGTGCCCTTGAATCCCAAAACCCTAAAACCCCCAGAACCTCTAAACCCTAAACCTTCATCATGCCCCTGAGCCCTCACACCCTGCCTTTAGTCTCCATTGTAGTTCCTTTTTGGGGTTACCTTGTAGGATCCTAATTATATATGTGGTTAAACCAAAAGAAGGAACTACGATGGAGACTACAGGTGGTTGTTTCAAGCCAGCCGGCTCGAGGTTTCTGCCATCCGAACGATGCCTTCAACAATGGAATTCCCTACGGCTCCATGTGCCCATGTAGTATATACTAAGGCCTTAAAGTACCTATATGAACCTTAAAGGAGTCCCTATATAGGGACTCCTTTAAGGCTTGAGGCTTAAGTATCTACTATGAAGGTACATGGAGTCCATGGAGTTTTTGGGATTGGGATCAGCTTTGCGTATACTCGAGTATATATTGCGGTTTTAGGTATAGTGTAAGGGACGGAAAGCCACACTATAGTTTACTCCAAATGCCGATCCTACTCATAAAGGCCCTATCGTAGCTATCGTAGAAAACTTTTGGACGTCAACCTCATGAGTTCACTCCGAATCGGTTTGTAGCTCAAAGGGATACTTTTCGCATGGCGATGCGGCGGCCCGGCAGGCACAGCCCTCATTTTAAAACCGCAGCAAATTAAACCATAAGCCCAACATTGCAGGGATTAGGTATCTGTACAGCATGTTGTGTCCTACAGATACATCACGGATGTCAGGGTAAGCTCTAGAAGAATTCACCCTCAAACCCAACTTGGTCACCGAGGTCACGTAATCCTGACAATTCCACATCCCGAAACCCCCAAAGCCATGAAGCGCTATACAAACCTCACATAAAGCCCGAAACTCAGCGCACTTGATGTCCCATTGTATATAGTAGAGTATCCTGTAGAGTGGTTTACTATGCTCGAAGTTCTTTACCCCTGCCCCATCCCTGCGTACCTCCGTGGGTCCTGCGGTGTTGGGACGACAAGCACGCCTGTAGCAGGGAGCCGCAATAGTGGGATTAATCATACAGGCCCCTACATATGAGCTGGGGTTGAAAAGGACTGGGTCTTGGTGTGGGATCCAAAGACTGTGCCAGAGAGTCAGAAATGTAAACAGGATGTCCCCCAAGATAAAGTGTAGCTCACCCACTTACGGAACCTGCTTACAAAGTCCTTTATCCTGCAGCCACCCAAAACCCTAAACCCTAGACCCTATAAACCCTAAACTTGTGCCACATGAAAGTACAGCCCTCTTTCCCAGAATCCTGGCATTTAACTCCGCCCAGGCCTGGTGCGCCTCCCGCCGCAGTTACGCTGGGAGCTGCCTGTGATCGAATTTCTGGTGGGCTTCCTAACCCCGAACCCTGAACCCGTAACCCCTAAACCCTGTTAGACTGTCAGGGGTTCTTCTAGGCCGCTCTGAGTCGTGCCAAACCATGCGTAAATACAGGTTCAACTTGCGGCGCGATCCCACTACTGAGGTTCCGGCCGCTGAGTATGTTACAGCCATCTCCAAGGTAAGGATCACACAGGAGATCCCATTCTTAGATTCTTGCTCGAAACTTAAGCACATCGAGGCAGTTCAAATCCTGTGCACCGCAGAGCGACACTCCCAAGACTCCTAAGCAGTGCCTTCGTCGCTGCGTCGTCATCGCCTCTCGCAGCGCTGCGTAACGAGGGTTTCTCCTGACACAGCTTGTTTAGGGTTTAGGGTTTAGAGTTCTTCGGGCGTCTGAGGAATCAGGTTGAGTGATTCATGGTGTTTGGTGGGCTCAGTGGGCTCTGCAGACAGCTCTTCCTCAGGATCCTTTGACATTTCGATCCAGCAAACCGCACATTCGGGCACCTGTGAAAAGGACACCTCTTGCAGAGTCCCAGCGCACAATCCGAAAAGATGCTCACCTCCATGCAACCCTACAAAGCTGCCTTTACAAACCCTAATGGACCCCGGCAGAACAAGCAAAGGCCATAGAGTATCTCTCCAGAACTGGGCGCCAACCAACAACCCGGGCCCCCAAAAAACCCTGAAGATTCCAATGTGTTTCTACAATAGAAGCCAGCAGCTCGGAACATCATGATCCTCATGCCGTCAGGTTGAGGCATAGAGTATAGAGTATAGGGGATCCCAACACCAATCATCCTAAATCCATGTTCCAAATTTCTGTATCAATGTGGAGTCCACAGCCATCAAGCACCCCTTTCGTTTAAGGAGTATTCCTGCGGGTTCAAGCACAAAGTATATTCCCCCATATCACTCCCGTGCATTGCTAATACCAGGTACCCCAAGTGCCTGGTGGATCGGGCACTTTGGACCATTCAGTTTTGCCGGATGACGGGATTATGGAGATCTATGCTACAGGCTGAGCAGCGTCCTTCATCTTTCACCTCTGAAGCAGAACGGTAGACAAGCCAACGCAATCTCCAAAATCACTAAACCCTAAACCCCAAACCCTTGGCCCTGAACCCTCAAATGACATGCAGAAGGCCTTCGTGGAGGATTTTCGCGAGCCCTCACGGCGAAGGGCTGTTGGGGTTTGGGGGGGTTTTGGAGCGCCAGGCATAGGTTTGGGGTTTATAGGGTTTAGGGTAAAAGCCTAGACAAGTCTTGGTACTACCAGTATAGTATCAATATTGCTACTATCTACTTCAAAGAATGACAGATGCGCTACTATCTGATTCGCTAAGTTTCGCTACCCATCTATGTGCTCGACTTCAAAGCCTGCAGTTTTGGAAAACCTCGGAACCCTTCTCTTTTTGGACCCGGTTTAGGGTTTAGGGTGCCAAGCAAACGTGAATCCGAGATCAAGCAACCATCAGGTTTCCGGCTCTAGCTATGCATTTCGTTCCTCCTGGAACTCATCGGGCCTAAAAGCTGACGTGGTTTAGGGTTTAGGGTGTTTAGGGTTTAGTTCTCGCTGAACCACTGGAGTCTAGTCTAAGTTCTCAGCCTGGAGCTCGTAAACGCTAAGTCCACAGCGCCACGAGCCCGAGCCTCTGAACCCGAAGCCCTCAGTGTCCGTCTGCCCACATCGTTCTAGAGTTTCAGGGTTCGGGGGTTTGGGGTTCAGGTTTTTAGGGCTCGGTGGTTTAATTTCAATGGCTGAAGGGCTCAGGCTTGAGGGGCTTAAGAGTTTACAGCCCTAAACGTCTAACGTAGCAACCGCCTTGTAGGTCTAACGGTTGATGAACCATCAACCGAAGTACAGACTATGTAAACTAGGCGCATGCAACCTTAGCCCTCTGGAACTGAACCTCTCCGATACACGGTTTAGGGTTTAGGGTTTAGGGGTTTAGGGTTTAGGGTTTAGGGTTTAGGGTTTAGGGGTTTAGGGTTTAGGGTTTATAGGGTTTAGGGTTTAGGGTTTAGGGTTTAGGGGTTTAGGGGTTTAGGGTTTAGGGCTTACGCTTTTTGGCTGGGAGGTTGCAGTTTGTGAGGACTTGAGGTTTCCGGGTGGAGGGATTTAGGATTTGGGGTGTTCAGCTGGGGGCCGAACAAGTATAGGACTGGGCTATTCCGAAAAAGGACCTGTGACATACGGTTGATGATATAAATCCTGCATGACCTTAAGGGCCCTAGACTATGGAATTTATGGTATATTCCTTATTATGGGTAATGCAGGATTTATATCATCAACAGTATGGCCATGTTTTCAGATCCCCGCAGTACCTCTAGCCACAAACTTGACGGACTAGTAGATTATGAATCTTTACTTCCAGTGCCTAGCCCTTGATACAGGAAGCAGAGTTTGCCTGAAACCCCAGACCCTAAACCCTATACCCTAGACTCTACACCTAAAAAGTCCTTTGATGCCTCGGATTTGGTTGGCGACAACGAATGTCGAGCCAAGAAAAGTGCCAGGTCCTGCTGGGGGCTTCTTGAGATCCGGTTGAGGCTTTATAGGGCTTCGGGTTTAGGGGCGCTTGTTGCTTTTTTGTTTTTTAAGCGCCTCTTTTCCCAGGTAAGCACAAAGCAGTTTTTTGTTTTTTTAAGCGTCTCTTTTCCCAGGTAAGCACAGAGCAGCTGAGAGATCCCGACACGGGAAGGCGAATTTGGTTCAGGGTTACGGGTTGACCCTCACGGTTGCGAGGGTTTTGGGCCTGGGGTTGAGGGTTTAGGCTTTAGGGCTTCCTGAGGTTCGAAGATTTTTTGTGTTTTTTACGGGCCCCTTCAGGGATCTACATAATGGCTGCGTTCTATGTCGAAAATCTGCGAGGGTTTCTAGGAAGGGCTCTGTATATAAGAGAACGTACACGGGTTTCCAGAAAGTGTGTATAAGTGTTTGCAAGCAAGGTTTGGCGGGTTTCTCAAGGTTCCAGGGCCTTGTTTGTAGGCAAGGTACAAGGTTTAGTTTTGAGAGCTATGGTTTGGGGTCCCGGGATTGAGAAATTCTGTTTGGGGTTGTGCAGTTGGGGAGTTGGTTTTTGGCTCTGGTGTATGTAGCGAGCTATATATGGGAGTGTCCGAAAATTAGGGGTGCCTTATTTTGGGGTCCTTATAATAAGGATCCTACTATTTAGGGTACTATATTATGGTCCCCTATTTTCGGAAACTCCCGTATGGAGTTTTGATAGGCTCGAATGTCCATCCCCTCCAGGAACTCGTCCGTACTGCAAAAATCAATCAATCCCTTGCCAAGTGCTGGGTAGCCTGTGGGACGGTAGAAGCTCTGCCAGAATCTAGCAGATGTCCTACAAGCCTCAACGGCTAGGCTTAAAGCACTGACCCTTACGCTGCCCCATCAGCTTCAACCAGAAACCACTAGGCCGAAATCCCACCAGGACCCTCCTTGTACCCTCAAATAGGGGTATATGGTCCCAAATAATCGGCATTTAGGGTCTCATAGAGGGTAGATGGAGGGTCCCTTAATAAGGACCCCTAAGTATATACCCTTAATATAGCCATTATATACCCATTATATAGCCTACTATAGGGTAGGGGTCCCCATTAAGGGTCCATCCTTTTCATCTTTGAGGGTCTAATAGAGGGTAGATGGAGGGTCTAGGCATTCCATAATCTTCAGCCCGGTAGAGGCGAACTACGGAGTGACCTCCTGGCAAGAGTCGTCAACTTCACCTGACACTGGTGAAGCGCTTCAGGGGTTTACCCAGAGCCCAATACCCCTTAATTAAGGAATGTGCTTAAATTATATAGGGCTTCATATTATGATTTAAGCTATATTCCTTAATTAAGGGGTATTGGGCTCTCTGGGTAGGTTCCGGGGATTGACATGCTTAGCTGTTGGGGGAGATGGAGGTTCGGGGCTTAGCCGGCATAGTCACAGGATTGCAACTGAGCCCAGTAACATGTTCTGTCTGGTTTAGGGTTTAGGGTTTAGGGTTTAGGGTTTGTAGCCTCAAGCACGATGAAATGGAGGGCTAAACCCTGCAAAACCCTGCACTAGAGACCCTGGATCACAACAAAGTTTTTGGGGTATCTAAACCCTAAACCCTACAACAATGAGAAAAGAAGACGTTGGATCACTCTTCGCACAGCTTCGCACAACAGGATGTTGGATCCACAGGTCGGGGTTCACTTCAGAAATAACTGCTGCTCAGCGTGAAAATCCAAAAGGCCACAGAACCCATATCGGCCAACACAAATTCGCTAACCCACCACAACAAAACTCAGACTCCAAGTATGCTTAAAGACCTGCTTGGGGACCTGAATCGTATAAATAGTGCCCACTTTGGCGTATACTATGGTATCATTATTGCATAGGGACGACAACTGTAAGGCAACGGTATACCACAACAAATAATTCCGACCTGCCCATCACCCGAGCTTGTGAAAACGAGGCTGCCAAAGTGCCTGCCGACGCGCTTCGCACAGTCGGGCGGTAGACCGTTGACGAGAGATTCTGCAGTACCTCGGAGCATGGTCTACTTCCCGCAGCCTAGACACCAGGCCTCTCGCAAGAGCACTCAAAACCAAACAAACCAAACCCAAATAATTATTTTGAAGCAACCCGAAAGAAACACTTATGATGAAACACCAAGTTAAACACGGAAGTCCCACCACCGAACCGAAAGTAGTGAACCACAACCAGACTGCAAGAGAACAAGCGCTGAACTCAAAACCACCAAACAGAGAGAAGTCAAGCCCGACAACCTTAAACTGCCAAATCAAAAAAAACTCCATACAATACAAGCGCCGGAATGCCGACTCACAGTCTTCGTGAAAATCAATTACAGTGGCCGGAAGAACGACTACCAGCATCATTCCTCAGGGTTTGCTTATGATAAGATGATGTTTTGTAAAAATCCACCCCGTCGCCTTCGAAAAACAAAAAATCGCACACTTAACCTAAACTAGACTCTCGACCTCGCTCAAACAGCTAGCGATCCCACCTCCTCCATGAGGTGCGACAACATCTGCGGCGCACCAGGTCCTCAGTCGAAGCAGAGGCTCTACTTCAAGGCTTCCCGCCTGTTTTAGGATACCTAGCTTTATGGTGAGGATCTGCTGTATAGAAAAGTAGGTACCCTCAAAACGGGGTAGGGCATGAGCCTTCAGGTACTTGAAGGCTTCCGGCCCCTTCTCATTTCAAGGGCCCTTTAAATCGAGGCCTTATGGTCCTTAATAGTAGGTATTTAGGTATCTAGGGTATGATGGATGGAGTTCGGAGGTGCTGGGTAGGTCTTCCTTTACATAGGGTTTAGGGTGCAGGGTGAAGGGTTTAGGCTTACCAAGTTTTCAGACCCCGTGCGCCTGAGGGAGCATGCACAAAGCCGCATCTGGTTGAAACTTGGGAGGTACTGGCATCAAGACAAGACAAGATAGGAAACCTACAAGACACTACTGATATCCAACATCTCAAGAACACCTAAATCACCGCACAAATCTTGAACTCAAACCCTAAACCCTACACCGTAAACCCTAAACCTTATGCCATAAGCCCTCTAAACCCTAAACCCTACATCCTAAGGGAGCTTCATTGACTTCGGCCAGAAATCCTATGCCGTCAACCTCCGAAGGTAGGCTTCGTAGGCGACGAGGCGGACAAAAAACCTAGACCTGCGAGTAGCCTAGGAATAAAAAGGGTGCTATTTTGGGTGTCCTAATTAAAAGGATCCTACTATCGGAACCAACACCCTGAAAAATGCAATCAGGGCATACTCTGGGTCCTTGAAACTCGACTGGTAGGCCGCAAGATCAAGATTCTTATCCTCTCAAACTATATCCTTAATTAGGGTTTTTGGGGTTTAGGGTTCAGGGTCTGGGTTCTGGAATCTTTATATAAGCCAAAATATGTAGGAGACCCCAAGGTTGGAGCAGGTTTTAGGTTATGTCACTTACCGTGTGACCAGCTTGAGACCATCATGCTACGACCACATCTTCAGACCTCTAGCGTGATCACCCGCCTAACCGTAAGTAATCATCGAACCCTCAAACCAACACCTTCAACCGTAATCCCGGAACTCCAACTCATCGCGGGTGGCCACATAGGTCTTTAGCTTGGCCCTCAAGTACTTCTATAAGCGCCCCGTCAAGACCGAAATGGAACTTTCCCGGAGCAACACGTAGCAACCACCCCTTCAAAAAAAGACTGAACCTGTTACACCCTGTACTGAACTAACCTATGGTTTTGGGCTTCCCTTGGCTCTTTAGCTCCTGATTAGGTAGGGATTATCATCACCCCTGGCTCCTTAGCTCCTCCAATATCAGTGGTTACTGAACCCTACACAACCCTGAACATGACATCCTAGGACCCAATCCTTATAATACCTTATGAAGCACTGATCTTATAGAACAAACCCTTAAGATAACATCCCGAACCCCCTAAATAGGTCCTAAAACAAGACCCTTAACTTAAACCCCAAACCTCAAAGCCCAAACCCCTGAATAGGCCCTAAACCCCCAAAACCCTAAACCCTAAACCCTAAAACCCTAAACCCTAAAAACTGAGACCTGAGGAAGGCTCCGTGCTTCTCCATGAAGTACTCCCAGGAGTGAAGCGACACACGACTGGGCCAGGTAGGCTTGGTATGGGCTTTATTTGTAGCCTTGCATTGCTATACGGTTTGGTGTATTGGTTTTATAAGTTTCAGCAGAAGGTTTCATAGGATTAGATATTTGTAAATGTATGGTTTTAGAAGGAACTACCTTGCGGTTGTGCCAGGTCCATACACCTGTATGGCTTAGAATGTTGGCTTGGCTTGCGGGGTTTGCTATGCAGCCTCACGGCGGTTGTGATTCGGGTCACTAATTCAATTGCAGCGATCCCCTTCTCCCGCCTTAGCGCGTGCACTGTTCACAGATGCCCTTTGCCTGCGACTGAAGGAGCCTTCGAGGTCATACCTATAGTCTCCATTGTAGTTCCTTTTTTTGGTCAACCAGTTTTATGGTTAGGACCCTATAATAGAGATTTTGATTAACCAAAAAAAGGAACTACAATGGAGACTATAGGTAGGGTGTGAGGTCTAGAACTTAAACTTGCGGGTTGGGATTCGTGGTCTCAGGGCTTACGCGTTGGATTTCAAGTTGAGGGTTTAAGGTTTCGGAGATTCAACCTCTTCAGGCTTCAGGGTTTCAAGCCTTGTGCAAGAAACCCTCACGACATGAAACCTGAGGCCCGAAGACCTCTGACTCGTTGTTGATGGAATCCCCCACATGAAGCTCGAGAAAACCCCTACACTCCAAACCCCTGAGCCCAGAACCACCCAAAAGCACGCTGGTGCTCCGAAACCGTCATTCAACCCTAAACACTAGGGCCGCGGCTGGCTACACGGTTTCGCCACGTGCTCACGCAAGCGCTCGAGAATGTCGCTCGGGCAACTGCTTCCGCAGAAGCACTCCTGGTAGTTAGCTGTTGGTGAAATCTGAGGTCCCTTGCGGTTCCGTTTAGGTTTTATGGTCGATAGATCGGTCTATGAGGTTTGGGGAAGTGTCAACTTGCTGATCTTGGTAGGGCTACAAAAAACCACCAAAAAGAATGTCAATGCCACCGACTCAGCTACTTTGGAGATGTAAGTACGAAACCTCGACAAACCGAACAAAAAGACAATGTTACCTCGACGGCTCCAAAGGAGATGGACACACTTACTCCCAAGACCTACCTATAGTCTCCCTTGTAGTTCCTTTTTTTGGTTAACCAGTTTTATGGTTAGGACCCTATAATAGAGATTTTGGTTAACCAAAAAAAGGAACTACAATGGAGACTATAGGTAAACCCTAAACTCCCCCTCCCCCCCGGAGCAGCGCAGACACAGGCAGGGCCTGAAACGCATCTGCAAAATCCCACCAGCCCACTTTCGCCTGATCAGACAGAACTCGTCAGGGTTTAAAGCAGGTTTAGGGATGCTTTAGAGTTTTTTTGGATGGTTTAGAGTTTATATAGGGTTTAGAGTTTAGGGCTTAGAGTTTAGGGCTCACAGTTTAGGACTTAGAGTTAGGGCTCAGAGTTTAGGGCTTACGGGCTTAGAGTTTATAGGGTTTACAGTTTGGGGTTTAGGGGCTTAGAGTTTAGGGCTTTTTTTTGAAATGCAGTGGGCCTTTCTTAGAGCTTAGGGCTTAGAGTTTAGGGTTTAAGGGCACAGAGTTTATAGGGTTTAGGCTAGGGTTTAGGGCTTAGAGTAGGGTTTAAGGGCTTAGAGTTTAGGGTTTAGAATTGGAGTTTAGGGTGCCCGAGACTTTACTCGTCTCCTTTTCTTGTTGCTGTCTCTACTTGAGGGGATGGCGATGTATCGACTTTCTAGCGATCTGTTCGTTGTCTTCCGGCGAAACCTCGTGGGACTTTGATGGCGTGATTTTCGACATGTTAAGTGCTTCATGGCCGACTTCCCGCTTGCAGAGCCGACCAATGCCTAACTTCAGTTGGAGCGACACCTGACTCCTTCGCCCTAAAGGCTGGACAACCCCCCAGTAAGTCTCCGACCCCTTCACCCTCCACTTGGGGCGCATAGTGCGGGTGTTTAGGGCTCCACCCTGCAACTTGATATCCGGCTCTTTATCCACGGGGCCATTATCCATACTTATTTCGGTGATGTGAAAAATTACGAAAGACTTTGAGCGGCCCGGATTGAAGCTAAAGTGTTTCCGTTATGGTGCGCTCCTCTTTTCGTAAGCTAGACCCTGCTAGAGACTCACCTGACAGGCCCAACGCGTCGCACTCACACATCCATGCACAAACTGAACTAGCGGCAAGACTAGGAACAGTCCAACAGATACTCAATATAGTGCTGTCGGCAGTCAGTTACTCCACACTGCTGAACAAACCGACCACTACTTGCAGCTATTTTATATCAACGAAACGGATGCCATTGAGCTGAGTCACGCTGGTTTGAAAGTAGTGATTCCAGAATTGCAAGGCCTGCTGCCTGCAGTCGCAACCAAAGCGGGGGATGGGTTGCGGTGTGATCAGGAAGCTTCAGGCCCTCATATATACATACATATATATATATATATATATTATTATTATAGATAGATAGTAGATAGACACATAGCTAGTCGTTCAATAAATAAAGAGCAGTGTTTAGCTTATTTGTTTGTATATATGAGCAGAACTGCTGTGAATGTGTTGCAGCTGCAAAACCTGATGCCCTAAAACGCTCTATCTGTTCTTTCAGATTTGCGCATATACCATATACAATCTGTGCATATATCTACGCAAAACGTCGTAGTATATACTAAGCACAATGTGCGTTGCCCTGCAAGTCTTCAACGTGATTTTCGAAACCCTGAGTCCGAATCATCATCTTCCCAAGCACGCAAGGAACTCAAGGTGCTGAGTTCCTCAATCTCACCACGAGCCCCCACTCTCGACCATGGTCTGCGAAATCCTCCCCGTCTCACCAAGCCCTATTGCATATAAGCCCTACACACGTGACTCCAGTACCTGTGAAGCATTGTGGGTTGGGGGATACACTCGGATATTTCTCATCTTCCAGGTTTCCCCAACGAAAGATAAACTCCCCATGAGCACCTCCAGCTTGCAACAGCAGTGGGTGCGAGACGGCTTCGGTTTAGCTTTTTCTTCAAAGGCTGCGGGTGCAATTTTGCAGCTGTTGTTGTACCTTACTTCCCAAACAGCCAACGCAATAATGGCCAATGACCGCTCAGAATGATTCTAGCTTACAAGAACCCAAGAATCAGTGGGGTATGGGATAACTATGTTACGTGATGCGTCAACACCTAGTAGCTTGCAGGAGTAGAGAGTCTACGGCCTCGCGTTCAAATGGGGCTTAGAGCACATCCCTGGAACGCAGTCAGAACGAAACACCGAAACCAAGCACGAAAGAACCCTGAACCCAAGCCTCAAACATAAGAACCCCGTGACTGAACCCTAAGCCAAGCGCGAACTCTTCAAGTGCCCCAAAACACCATCTCGACCACCACTCGGCCGGAAAACCCTAAACCCTTTTATCAAAAGACGCCACCAAGCCTAACAACTTGGACGCTATACATAAGGCTGCCTGTGCAACTCCAGTTTCAACTCCTCCAGCTTGCTTCCACGGACTGGAGCAGATTCCGGGGAGGTTGTCAAAGGCAAGTTGAGAGGCCCCATAGTAGTTCCTTTTTTGGGGTTCATATATAGAATCCTATAACGTAATCCCAAAAAGGAGCTACTGTGGGGCCTATGGGTAGGAGATGGCGCATATTGGAGAGGGATGCCCGGCCCTAAACTTCAAACCCTGCAACGTACTCGATGTCGTGGTGGACAGGTGCTTCAACGTGCTTTTGGCCGCATGCCCTGCTCAGCTTGCCCCTTGAAGGGTTCAAGAGATTCGGTTCATAACTCATTATAAGTGGGCTGAAATATCACAATTTACTCCAATATTCCCTTACCCCACTGAGTCCCATGATCTATGAAGTAGACCCAAGAGGCCTGAACTCCCGAGCCCCCGAACCCCAAGCACTGAAGCCCAAACCCTACCGTAACCCAGAATAACCGACCTTCTTAAGGACTTGTATATAAGGAAAATCAAAAAAAGGAACCCTAAAAAAGGCAGGTTATTCAGGCTTAAGGTATACCTTAAACTCCAAACCGCCCAAATCAAAGGGGAAAAGGCCCTACCGTATAATGGGCTCTATGATGGGTATATAATAGCTATCTTAAGGGTAGATACCTAGGGGTCCTTATTAAGGGTCCCTCCTTGTACCCTTGGACCAAAAATCCCTTGACTCTGATGCCCCTTAAGCTCTGTAATCCCAAGGCCCGGAACCCCAAACCGCAAAGCAAACTGTTCCTGAGGTGTAGGGGGCGTTGGTACTAGAATGAGGTTTCGAAGCACAGTATATGTTGTTCAGAAAGAATAAGAACCCTCTGACCTCAAATCTCTACTGATTTTCCGACTCATATATTATTAAAGGCCGAAAGTTTGTGATCGCGGGTCCTCCCTAGGATGCTACGGCCTGCTTCTTCCCTGTTACTTGTTTAAATATCTTTTCGCCGGCTGTTTGAGATCTTGTGCCTAAACCTGAGCCCATAGACTCCAAACTCTAAAAGCCTATAAAGCCACCAATTAATTCCTAAACAAAAAAACAAAACTCCTGAGCCCTAACCACCGAAGTCCTTTGGGTGTGACAGCTTTCGGCACTGGCCCCTAAACCCTATAAGTCTCTTCTTCAACAACCAGGGCCCCCAAAAGTTCAAACTTTCTGAGATAGAGATAATATATAAATCCAAAAAGTTTAAAGTTCCCCCGTTCACTATCTAAGCTAAACCGTCACTCCGGCAGGCCGTGCCTCCGGCTCCTTTAACCGCTGTCTCACAGGCCTGACAGTGGTACCAGAAGTCCAAGATAGCACCAGTCACCAATATAGGTCCTCCACGTAAGTATGACAACCGAAAATGCACATGTGTGTGTGTGTGTATATATATATATATATACGTACACGCACACATATACATATACATGGACATATACATCATCTATTGCCGTGTGGCAATATTCGGGTCCGAAAAGAGCAACTCGGAAGAAGTTCTTCAATGCCAAAACCTGAATGCACAGCACCAGAATACCTGTGATTGTTAAGTATATATATATATATATATATATATACACTTGTGGAGCCGGCGATGACTGTTGCAGCCCTTCAAAATATCAGCCCTCCCCCAAAGGTCCACGTTCCCATGTAGTATGTATGCATGTGTGCCGTGTACATATAATATATGCAATCTTATGCGCACGTGTATATATATATATATATATACAAATAAATATAATTGTGAAGGTGCTTCATTACATGTATCTAGGTTCTCTGTATGCAGTTGCTCATCATTTATGTATGATTTGCCGGTCTCAGGGGTTCCAAGAACGCTGGTCAATGTATTGCAAAACGTACATGAACTTTGATACCCTAAAACCTAGCCCCTTACATTACTTTTTTATCGAACTCTTACCTTACTACGGAGCATCTTTGTGGAACCCTTATAATACCTGATATGTATACCTCGAGGCTTAGAATTACCCTGAACCGTAAACCCCTACAACTTCAGTACTCTCATGGTAGCCGTTATAGACCCCTTAAAGGAACTCCGGTGTCCTGCCTTGACCATGGCGGCTTTGAGGGCTGCGTACCACTCATTCAGAGCCTGCCGTGGATTGGCGCACAGTAAAACTTGTAGGCTTTATTATGGTTTATAGGGCTTTTGATCGCGCAGCTTCAGGTTTAGATCATCTTGTTTAAGTCTCAAGTATGGCAGTGGGCCTGGCAGGGCACCCTTCCCGAATAGTTACAATCTCAGACTTGCAGCTAGTATCAGGTCCCCACGGAATCCTTATGATCCTAATCTCACCCCCCCCCCCCACATCCACGGTGCTCCAGAGCAAGTGGAGCAGCTTAGATAGGGTTCCCGTTAATTCTTTGAATACAGGAGTATCCAAACCACACGTAGTGCTGTTGTTGTTGTTGCCAACCGTGATGTATGTCTGGTTCTAGCCGGTACATAATTAATTGGAAGATAGACGGATGCCTAGCTGGTGCATAGGCAAGCAGGTCCGCCATGACTGCACCACTCATACGGTTAGGTCACCTGGTCTCAGAAGCTGGTCCTTGCTGCCTGCACAGAGATGGCTGTGCTACTTGGCCTTGTTGTTGCCCTTGCTGACTGGTGCAAATCCTCGTATGTATATGCTATGAAAGCACCCGACTGCAGCTGAGGTACAAGGCCCTCCCAAAAGCACACACTTAATTAGAACCCTAAACACAAGCCCTCAGCCCGTAAAGCCAGAACACTACCGTCTTGCAAAAACCAGTGGGCAACCCAGATCAGTAAGTAAGAAAGCAAACACAGCGGTACAACCCGAAACCGAGTAGAAACCCTATATCTTCTCAGCCCCACAGGGTCTTCAACCCAAACCCAACCCTTTTAAGCTCCATGTACCTATAAAGTATTTCCTGCAACATTCAAGTCTCAGTCAGTCTAGTCTCAGTCTCTCCCTCCCTCCCTCCCTCTCTCTCTCTCTCTCTC
>CAJNDT010000075.1:0-120000 GCA_905221615.1 Symbiodinium sp. CCMP2592
GAGTTTGCCGATGTTGCGGTCGAGACTGCCTCAGGGGATGTGCTCCAAGGCCACGTGATCCCGGTTAAGGACCGAGTCGTCAAGGTTGATCCGAAGCGACTACACCGAACTATTTCCCTGGGAGGGGCCCGAGAGTGGAATGGATAGCCCCACCATAGGGCCCGGCGGCATTCTTGACAGATTCGATGTGGAGAACTTGTACTGCTTTGGGGGTTCCGCGTATGCTCCATCGTGCATTCCTTTGGTTGACGGTTGTCGAGGCGTTCTCAGTAAGAATACTGTGAGTTTGCTGAGCAATGCAGAACAGAGTGAGGAAGCGCTCTCTTCTTTTTACTCGCGAAGGATGCTTGAAGTCGGTGCGAGGCAATGCGATGCCCAGTAACAGGAGGAGCGGGGCAGTGCGTTGCCGAGCTCTTTTCCCCCGGGTTGAGGAGGGTGGGTGAAAAAGCTAAAATCGGAAGCGATCCGGGTCGACAGCTTGAGCTAGCAGTGCGGCGCAGGGCGAAGCAATGCAAGCTCAAGTACTTACCGAAAACACTGTCGACCAAAACAACAAACTCACGACAAGCGTTCTCAGTAAGAATACTGTGAGTTTGCTGAGCACTGCAGAACAGAGTAAGGAAGCGCTCACCTCTTTTTACTCGCGAAGGATGCTTGAAGTCGGTGCGAGGCAATGCGATGCCCAGTAACAGGAGGAGCGGGGCAGTGCGTTGCCGAGCTCTTTTCCCCCTCTTTAGTTCGACTTCAGCATCCTCTGCCTCGCGGGCTCAGAAATCCCCCCTCGCACGAGGATGTAGAAGGAGACCTGTCGAGGCGGACATGGAGAAAGCAGTAAACGTGCCAGAGCACAAGGCGTGCAGGTGGCAAAGCTCTGATGCAGAGTTTTTTTCCGGTTCACGACGGTGAGAGAATCAACGCAGTAGGCTGCGCTGTGCCTCGCAGAGGCGAGGGGGGAAGGTGTTCTCCTCCCCTCGAAGTGAAACTGTGTGCGAAGCAGATGCGAGCTGCGCTAGGCTGATGCGAACGCGTTCGGCACTGCGGTGCTTAATGAAGGCCAGGCGTCCGCGGCTGAGGGCGTCAGCCCACGTGTTCTTTTCGCCGGCCAAGTGCTCGACTTGGAACTGGACACGGTGCAGGTGCGCCCAGGTGGCGGCAAGGCGCAAGAAGGTGCTGAGCGGTTCTGTTGTCGTAAACAGGCGGTTGACGCCACTCTCAGCAGAGGTGTTGTCGCTGGCGCTGGGAAGCACAAAGCGCGTGTGTTTGTGCCGAAGGAGAGCCCATGAGCAATGGGCGAGTGCAAGCTGTGCCAATGCCTCGAAACATGCTATGTAGCTTTGCATGGAGCCGTGCAGTTGAGGCCACTCGGCTCGGACTTCGTCGGCAGTAAAGATCTCGCTGTACCAAACAAAGTGCGAGGAAGTGCTGAGCCAGCCGCCGATGCCCATTCGGTCAGTGTCGGCGAAAGCGTCCGCGGCACTCATGCAGGGCGCGACGGGAGGAGTGCGGAGGCTGCGTGGTTGCTCGTGCTTAAAGCAAAGCTCTAGCCAGGCGAGGCAGAATTTGCTGTCTTGTTTAAAGTGAATTTCTGTGCGATTAGGGTCAGCCAGGCGGACCCACTGGTGCTTGTGGGAGGGCGGCACGCGGGGCACGTCAGACTTAGAATGAATTTTAATAGAACCAACCTCAAGAAGCTGTGCATTGCGAGGCAGCCAGGAGCCAAGAGGCGTGGAAGAAAGCTTGGCGGTGTTATCAAGGCACTCATAGAAGGGCGCCCAAGCCTGCGGGGCGATGCTGTGGAGGGTTCCTGCACTGCTATGCAAGTCTTTATAAAGGCATGACATGAAGGAGCGCATGTGCGGGCTGAGAGTGGTAGCCCAGTTGAGCAGTCCGAGGCACGCTTCCAGGTCCTTTTTTGGTGGCAGTGCGAAGCTTGCGGAGCTGTTGGCGGAGTTTTTCCAGTTTGCTCTGGACCAAGGCGACGGTTTCTGTGCGGAAGCAAAAGGTCCAGCCGCACCAAGTGATTTGATCGCCGAGCTGTGCCTTTTTCCAGCTGATGGGTGCGTGGAGCGCGGCAAGCAGTGCAACGATAAGGGCGACCGGCTGGTCGAGCTTATCACGCAGGAGCGCGGCGAGGATGTCGTCAACGTAGAGCCATGCTTTGTGCGGGTATTTGCAGAGCAGTGAATGCAGGATGCGCAGGATAAGGGATCCTGTCCGTTGCCACCAGTATGCAGAAAAGCGGGCGCCGAAATGGCAGACGGTGTAATGATAAAGCTTGTCGGCAATGCGAAAAAGGAGAGTGCCCTGCTCTGCGGGGCGAACTTTTTGTGCCTTATGTGCAGCTTTAAAGTCTAATGAGAGGCCTTGCAGACGAGCAAAAGGATCGGAGGCGAAGAAAGTGCGTTGCACATCGAGGGCGCTTGGCATGGATACACGCTCCGGTAAGTGCACAGAAGGGTTTAACCCACACACCGAACTATCTAGTACTAGGCGGGGATCTTAATTTGCCGTCTGCATGAACTATATTAAGTTTGCCGATAGCGGTGCCTAGCGGCCAGTGCTTTGCGGCATCTTCTGCGGAGCCGTGGAAAGGCGCAACGTGTCCCGCCGAAATTTCCTGGTCCACCAGCTGCTGAAGCAAGGTGGGGTCGCGTTCAGCGGCGGTCCAATTTCCCGCGCAGTGCTCAAGGCGGTGCGGGTCAAGATCAGACGACGTATCAATGTTTTGCGGAGCGGAAGGCCAGAGGCCGCTGGGCGGCAGCGGTGAGAAAGCGCCTGTGGGCACGCCTTCTTTGAGAATTGGCACGAGGCCGGTGTCAGGATCGTCAATGGCGCGCGCGAGCATTTCAAGGATCTCGAGGCGAAAGGGCTGGCCTGGCTCAATACGCAGAGCTTCGGCTGCGGGCATGTGCCGGGCAAGGTGAAGTCTAATGATTTCTGCAAGCACGGAACCATGTTGTTCCGAGAGGGGCGGTTCTGGCAGACCCGCGTGCAGATGAGCAAGGATGGGCTTAAGGAGTTGTTCTTGACGCAGATATTCCAGCATGGATTGCGCAACCGTAGCTAGAGGGGTGCTGGGCTTATTGGTGCAATGCATGTGGTCAGCGGAGCTGACATTGCCCGCACCGTCGCAAACAGGGGAGCGTTTGCAGTGGAAAGTGGATGCTCCTAGGCTGTGCAGAGCGTGCAGGGGCAATGGAGCAGAAGGCGACTGTGACGTCACATCTGTGGTGCAGAGGGAAGCCAAGGAATGCAAATCTGGGATGCCGTCCGAGTGCAGTTTGCTGTGCAGGGAACAGCTAACCCCTAGGAGCATGCGATGAGGCGAGCGCGTCCATGTGCACGTGGCTGCGAGTTCTTGGGCAAGTTGCAGGTACATGTCAAAAATGTCTTCCGTGGAGGGCTGCGGGAATGCAAAGATGACATGTGCACCTTGAAGGTGGGCAGCGCGATGCAGGGCGCAGAGACTGCGATGGAAAGATGCTGAATAGGAACTGGTGTCGCCAAGAATGCATAGCACTGCGAGGATGCCAGACCAAGCCGCTCCCTGCATGGAGGCTAAGATGTCCGGATGCCAATGACCTTCCGAGGTTTGCAATGCAGGTGGAGAAGCGAATCTGTGCAGGGACTGATTGATTTGCTTGGCATCCTGGAAAAGGTCCGGCGGCCAAAAGAGGAGATAGCGGGCTGGGGGGGTGCAAGTGGAGGCAGCCGAGGTTGGAGCGAGGCCAGCGGAGTCGCTGTCAGCAGACTCTGAGGCATCACTGGCCGACGAGTTGCTATGCTGTGGGGAAGGCTGGGCAGGTTTGTGAGCTAAGGCAGGCGAGGCCGGGCAGGGTGGCTTAGCAACCTGAGCTTTAGGGGGGCTGCGGGACCTAGAACCACTAGGTGAGGTGCAGGGGGAGGCTGAGCAGGATGCGCGGGAGAGCGAGAGAGGCGAAAGGCTGCGCTTGTTCCGGGCTGCGGGCAAGAGATTGCTCCCGGATGCGATCTCCTGCGGTTCTCAAGACGGACTGGGCTTTTCCACTTTGTGGTTGCACGCTGCGTGATTTTTGCCGCAAGGCTGGCCGGAGGGCAGTTTAAATGCGCACTTGTGTTCAAACTTGCAGTTCTTGTTTGTGCAATTGCCCTTGTTGAAGCGGATGCAGAGAGTCTTGTCGCCAAGTTTGGTGGCGAGCGGTGCGGTTTGCTGGTTGCCTGAGTTG
The DNA here is from genome assembly GCA_905221615.1 of Symbiodinium sp. CCMP2592. Taxonomy (NCBI): domain Eukaryota; class Dinophyceae; order Suessiales; family Symbiodiniaceae; genus Symbiodinium; species Symbiodinium sp. CCMP2592. The sequence goes on from CAJNDT010000075.1 coordinate 4,206, forward strand.
GGAGTGCGGGGCTGTTTGCCGGGCTGTCGCACGCCTTTGCCGTTTGCTTTGCCGCCTTTACCGCGGATGCGGTCTTCCCTGGTGGGGCGGAGGGGCGGTGCGGGTGGCATGGGCTTGGCACGAAGTTGCAGTAGGGAACTGATGTCCGAGCGGACACTAGTGATTTCATGCAAGGCATCATCCAGGGACCACCCGGAGCTGTGCAGTGCGGCAATCTCTTGCCAGATCTTCCGATCGGCTACAAGAAGCTCTTGCGTGGTAACGGTGCGTAAATGCAAGTCTGGAGCAACGGTTTGCGTTGCGAGGTCGAGAACCTTTTTGTCAAACGCCTTCAAGCGCTGCAGGTGCGCTCCGTTGCATATTGCGATGGCGTTGCGAAAGACTGTTTGCACGCGTTGCAACCAGGCGGAGCTGAGGCGAAGGTGATCGACAGCCATTTCGGGCGTGTCGTCGAAAAATGCGGTGCTGATGAGATGCGCTTCAGTGCGGATTTGCTTGGTGGCTTTGCTCTGTATGATTTCGTCATACTGCTTTGCAGACAGGCGGAGCTGCCATGGGATCCAGGTGATGGTGTGTCCCGGTTGGAACCACCGATGGACCAGGCTGAGCAGACGAATGCTTGGCATAGCGTCGCTGTCGAGGTGTTCGCCAGGAAAGGCGTCCTTAAAGGCTTGCACCAGGCGTTGCACGGCAGATTGATCAAGGCGGGGCGGGGCGTGTTCTGCCCAAGAGTTTGCGGGGCTAGGGGCGACGGGTGCAAAGGCTTGCTGTGCTGGTTGCGATTGTGGCGGCGTTGGTGCTGAAGCGGCTTTAGCCTGCTGCAGAGCCTTGCGGAGGCGAGCCATGGCAGGGGAGATGCGGGGCACAGGTGCATCTAGCTCCAGCCAGATGTGCGCGTAGTCGTCGCCGCAGAAATGATCCAGATCGGCTGTTTCTGAGAAGGCATATGCGAAATCCGACACAGATTCAATGCCGGTGCTGTGCAGGGCTGTGGACAGCGAGTCCGGAACTTGGCATGATTGAAGCAATTGGGCAAGGGCGCTTGCCGGCACAGGCGGTGCATCGTCGAAAGAGAGATCCGCTGCCATCGAGGAGCGGGAGTGCTGAAGACGAGTGAAGTAGATTCGAGCCAAAAGACTAGAAAGTGCAGAGAAACATAGCTGCGAGCTAAGCCGAAGTGCAGAGAGAGAGGCGAGGCAGGCAGCGAGCCGCGTAGGCCTTGAACAGCATGATGTCGACGAGCAGCCAGTACCTGACAGGGGGCAAAGGGAAAGGCAACCCGAACAAAAGAAAAGGAAGAGGGGCAGGGGAGAAGGTTCGGGGCAAAGGGCAAAAGCACAGGCGCTTTTGGCAGCATGCGGCTGAGGTCAGGTGTGCGAGGCTGCGAGTCGCAGGGCGACGCATGCTTTGCGTCTGCAGAAAGGGCCCTGAGGGGCTGCACTGGTGAGAGACCCCAAACCCAAACGGGTGCCGCAGGCCGGCCGCAGTGTGCCGTCTCCGGTGTCGTTGTTGAGAAGGCTGTGCCAGCAAGCCCACGGGCCATTGCATGCAAACAGAGCATTTTCTGTGAGAGGCAAAGGAGGCGGGATTGCAGCGACGTCGTCTGAGTCCATCTCTGATGCGCTGGCGGAATCGGGGCTGGGCGGGGCATTTCGGGCCGCGCGTTCCACCAGCATGGCTTCTTCGTCGTCCGAGAAGCCGGAGATAGGATCATCCCCTGAAAAATGCTCGATTGGATCGTCCAGCAAAGAATCAAGATGTTGTTGCAAGGCGTCTGGGCTGGAGGTATTTGCTGGGGCAGGGGAAGAAGGCGTTTGCATTGCGTGCAGGTGTTCATGCCGAGTGGCGAAGCGAGACCATGGGCCGTTAAGGATGTCCTCCGAGTGAAGCACAGGGCCCGGAGCGATGCTGAACGGAGGTTCAGGAACAGGAGCTTGGCCGCCGCGGGCAATGCTGCGTTGCGGGCGCCAGCCGGTGCTGACTGCTGTGGCGAGGTCTTCCTGCACGTCAAGGCTGGAAAAAGTGTCGTTGCGGGAGTAGAGTGCAGCGCTGTCCCGGTGGTGGCCTTGTGCGAGGCGGGAGTCTTTGGGGGCACGGCGTTGTGCCGCAGCCGCTAAAAGTGTGGATTTGAGGCTATGCAAGGTGAGAGACCTGGCCTCAGAAGGGAGCAGTCCAGCACCAGAAGGCCAGTTGCAAGTGCAGGCCCACCGAAGAGAGAGCAGAGCTGTGCAGTAGCTGGCTGGCGCCAGCTGGGCAAGGCAAAGGCGACTGGGTGCGGTATGGAACCAAAGGAAATCGATTTGCGCGAAAGAGTCATAAAAGCGGTGCGTGGCCTGAAGGATGGCGTCAAGCCAATGCAGCACCCAGGCGGTGCCGACATCACGCCCAGAGAGTCCCCCCAGGCGGCAGGCCCAAGGCTGACCGTGTGATGTAGTCTTTGTGGCATAGCAGGTGCCGTGCAGGGCCTGGCATGTGAGCGAAAGGCTGGAGAGGTCTATGCGTTGCAGGTCAGCAAAGCGCAAGCTGCAGTGTAATGTGAGGAGCGCTGCCCCCAGGATGAGGCGCGTAGTGAGCGGTGCTTGGCGGTCGCAGACGCGACGCTCCCAACTGACGACCAGCGACAGGGGTATCGGTAAGGCCTCTTTCCGATCCCTGGCTGAGCTGGAGAACGTGTAGGCGGTGATGACAGGGCTGCAAAGGGCGGTGCCGAGAGCCTGCCATTGGGCATGCTTGGCGAGCCATCGAAGAGCTTTAATGCAGGAAGGCACGGTCATCTGATGGATTTCGCGATCTTGCTTTGCTGAGGCGCGGGCCGCAGAGATGAAATCCAAGATGACGTGAAGTGCCAGAGCAGCTGGCAGGATGCAAGAGCTACGCAGGAAGGCGAAGAAATTGAAGGTAACCCGGAAATAGCGTTCCAGAGTACCTGGGGAGAAGGGCCTAAGCACGGCAAGCATGTGCTGTTGTGCCTGGGAGCTTTGCTGCAAGGATTGCCAAAGCGAGGAAGCCCCGGCCAGGATCCCCAGAATTTGCGTCCAGGCGGTGTGGCAGGCCTGGCGGCGCATGTCGTGTTGACGGCGGCTGAAAGACATGGGTACCCCCTGAACGCGAGGGACCGGGATAGGCGGTTGGGCGGCAGGGGGAGGTGAAGGCGCAGTTGCGATGGAGCCATAAGTGAGCTGTGCGCCGGGACCTCCGGTTGGGTCTTATGAAGGTTCAGGCTGCGTGGCATGGCTCGGGCCGGCGGCGGGGGGCGGCCCCCGCGGGGAAGAGGCGGTGCAGAACCCGACTTCGGGAAAGGTTTATTCGGACTAGGGCAACCCAAGGCGGGGGCGGGGTACTTGACCACGCGGCGGGGCGGGCGCGAAAGGCCTTGGGTGATGCTGTGCGGCAGTCTAGGTAGGTTACCTGTAAAGTCAACCCGTATGGCAATTGCAGGCCGCTGCGGGGCTTTGCTGGTGAGCGGCAGGACCTGGGGCGAGGCTGGGGAATCCGGCAAAGTAGGTTCGGGCAAGGGGCTTAAGGTCCTAACGAGGCGAAACGGAAGAGCTGATTGCGAAGCAGGTGTGCCTGGCGAGCTAAATTCGTCCTCTGAGGCGGAATCACCAACCTCAAAGAAACCTAAGAACACAGGCAGGTGCGACGGTTCATCATCAGAAACCGAGGCGTGTGGGATCATTGCCGTGCTTGGCCGGGTTTGCGTTGCTGAAGGCGGTGGTGCAGTGCAAGGTGCAGGGTCCTCTAGGGAGCCGAATTTCCGTTTCCATCGCTGGCGCATGGGTGCAGGCGGGGCTGAGGCAAACCAAAGAACACAGAGGCCCCGAGCAGGATACGAGCGGGGCCTGCCTTGAGCAAGAAGCTGGCTGATGCAACCTGCATGCAGGCTAAACAGAAAAAGGCAACCAAAGAAGTGCGGGCTAACAGGAACGGCGTGCAAGAGCAGAAAAGCGGGGCACTGGATGCCGAGACGAAGCCTGACAAACCAGGAAAGTGGGAGCATAGCGAGCGTCCAGAAAACTGTGCTGAGCAGGGGCGCTGCAAGAGACGTGCCTGGATCAGCATGAAGATGAACCTGAGCAAGCACAGAAAGCAGAAAGAAGAACCCTAAGGCAGCAGAGGCGCAGGAAAGCAGGCTGAGCAGGCTGCGGCCGTACTTTTTTGCAGTGCGATGCTGTGCGGGTGCAGGAGGGGAGCTCACTGCTCTTCCCTCTCTTCTTTGCTCTTGCAAATCGAGCAGCGATGCTTATTATGCATCTCTGTTGCCAGAGGCTGTGCGAGGCGGAATGGTTTGCCACATGGCAAGCAATCGCCGGAGCTGTGCGAGGAGTCGCATTTAATTGCGCAGCAGGCCCGACCGTGGCGATCTCGATACCACGGTCGGGCCTGGCGGGTCCAGCGGACGTCTGCTGGTGTGCGGTGCGATGCTTGGCTCCAGGTGCCGATTTGCGGTGCTTGGGTCAGATCGTCCTCTGCGGGGACGTCGGCGGCAGCGATAAAATCTTCGTTGCGGGGCGGGGGGCGGCTCTCGCGCCGTTCTTTGGCAGTGCTGGGGCGGGGCTGAGGGTGCGGGGCGGGGGGAGCTGGTGTGGGATCGGCGCAGCGTTTTTTTTGCTGCGTGAACTGCTTGGGCCAAATTGGCGCTGGTGGCGGTGCGGGGTTGACAAAGTCAAGCGGTGGCTGCTGTGCAGGATCCGACATATCGGCCCAAGACTGAGTAGCGGGGCCGGCGCATGGTGCAGGGTGCGGGGCTGCGAGAAACTGGTCTCCCACTGGTGTCAAGTAGAAAGCTCCAGGCGGGTATGCAGGCATTGCTTTCACAGGCACTGAGCTCTTGGCCTGCGGTGGAGGTGCTGGGATAGGCGGGTATGTGCCGCGGGGGTCATGGAAGGCGGCGGGTGCGGGGGAAGGCTGAGCAACAGCAGGCTCAGGTGTGGCAGTGGCCGCAGGAGCAGCCTGCGGTGCTGGTGCGGAAGCAGGCGTTGGCTGTGCAGGGGGGTCGGAAGGTGCAGAGCTGGCCGGGGGTTCCGGAATAGGTTGCAGGGGCTCGCGGGGCGTCTTGTTGCCTTTGCAGTGCGTTTCGATCTCGGCCAGATAAGCGCCGTGCGTGAGGCAGGCGCTGTGAGCCTGAGGCTTTGCAGGGGTCCAAGGCGCTGTGCAGATTCCACCAATTCCTCATTCGTAGCAGAGGCGAGTGCGACCCAGGCAGCGCCCAGGCCGGACATGATGCAGGAGCGGTGCAGGGCAAAGACGAGTGAAAATGTCAGTCTGTTAATGATCTGATGTGTGCTGAAGTATGCTAAGCTGAAGTGGAGCAGAGCTGTCTGCAGTGCTGTGCCTTAGGAGGCTGGGGCCACTAGCGGGGCTGAAGACGAAATGGGTCCTTGGCCGAGAAGCTGTGCGACGAGCCTTGCGTAGCCCGCTGAGCCGAAGCGCGGAGGGAAGCCAACAAGTAGGCAAGCCAATGCTGAAAAAAGCGAGGCAGAGCAAGGCATGCAAGGAGCTGAGGCCAAGACCGTCGGGGCGCAAAGAAGAAGAGGTGCAGACCTGAGCAGAAAACGGCAAAGCAAAGGAGGCAGAGGCAACCAGGGCAGCTTGCCGAAAACAGTGCTAGGCGAAGCGATCGCGAAGCAGAAGACGAAGTAGGACCTGAATCCAGGCGAGCTGAGCGCAGCAAGAAACAAGAGCAGGGCAGGCGGCTCCTGAAAGCAGCCAGCGGTGCTGAAAAAGGGGATGTCGCCCAGAGATTGGTTGACCTGAGGCAGGACATGGCGGTGCAGCCGCGACCCAAGCGAGGGTTTGCAAGACTGAGGCGGGGCGGCCCCGACCGAAAAGCAGCAGGCCCGCGAGCCAAAGGTAGATGGCGAAGTCGAAGAAGAAGTGCCTGGCAGACGCAAAGTACACTAAGGAAAAGCTGAACTGAAGGCTGAAAACCGGCATGCAACAAGGATGCTGGCAAGAATGCTTTTGCGATGCAATGTAGAAAAACCACAAAAGCGGTGCTGTGCTAATGTGCTGTGCGTGAAACAGGGCTTGCGGCACAGCAGTTGCGGCGCGGTGCGATTGCGTATGGGTGGAAAAAACCACCTGGTAGAAAATCTACCATGACGTCAGCGTTGCTGGGCTGTGCGTCGTGCAAAGAATAAATCGGCACAGAAGAGATGCCGAGCTGGAGCAGGGGCCTGCGGTACCACAGGGCAGCACAGGGCGGTGCGTTGCTGGAAAAATCGCAGAACAAAAAGAGATGCTCACGTTGCCGTATCTCCAACCACTGCTCCCAGAGTGTCTGGGAGCAGCAGTGCAGTGCCCGAATCTCTTCCGGTAGCGAGGCAGAGCAGATGCGGTGCAGAATGCGGCGATCCAGTAGTGTATCCTCCTCCAAGGCGAGATCCACAAAACTGGAGCTGTGCGATGCAGGAGATGCTGCGGCATGGGCGGTGCGTTGCGAGGCAAGCCAAGCTTCAGCTCGGCGCGAGGCTGATGCTTCGGCTCTGGCACATGCCGCGGCCACCACGCTGCTGCGGAGGCTGCTGGGCGTGCTAGACCAAACTGATGCAGTGCTGGGCGGGCTATCGTCGGCGCGCCACACAGGAGCCGGTGCGTTGCGGAGCAGTTCCTGAGCGGAGTAGCGGAGCCATTCGGACCCTGAAGACATGACAACAGAGGCGGGGCGGGACTTAAGCTAGGGTTGCAATCTCGGCTGGGGTGAAATGGTACAGCTGGCTAAGAGCAGTGCGTGCTTCTCTGCTTGCTGAAGAGAGGCTGCGGAAAGAAGCCGTGCAGAAGCAACTAAAGAAGTGACCCGCGACTCTGAATTGAAACCAGCAAACGCTCAGAGTCGAATCCGCCTGAAAGAAAACGCGGGGCGATGAAGACCAGAGTGCCAGGCGGCGCCTGACGAGAATCAAGCGAGGCGGGGTATTGCTGATGGGGCAGGGCCTAGCTTGTTGATAGCGCCAACAAAAATCTTCGGGCTGGGTGCGATTGCGGAAGGCCACGCTGAGCAGAATGCGTCTGCAAGAAGGAGAGACGTCCCAAGAAGTGCAAAGATGCCGGTGCGAAGCGACGCAAAGCTGAGCAAGGCACTGGCAGTCAAAGAAGCAGAGGAAGCTGAGCAAGAAACCTGCTGAGCATGCCGACTCAAGACATGCAATCCAAGAAGCAGTGCTGGGCATGGCGAAGGACCCTGGGGAACGGCGCCAAAGGGCCCAGCGAGCCACAACAAGCTGAGCATGTGTGGGCGAGTGCACAGCGGTGCTGGCAGAAGCGACTGCAGGCTCGGTTCGCGGCCGTTTGATCTGCCCTTGGCGGCCCATGGCGCGGAGCAGAGCGGAGCAAAAGAAGCCTAGCTCGAAAGAAAGCAAAAGTGAGATGCATGCAAACTCAAGCTGTGTAGAAAGCTGCATGTAAAGCTGCATGTAGAGCTAAGCAAATGCAATGCATGAAAAAGCTAAAATCGGAAGCGATCCGGGTCGACAGCTTGAGCTAGCAGTGCGGCGCAAGGCGAAGCAATGCAAGCTCAAGTACTTACCGAAAACACTGTCGACCAAAACAACAAACTCACGACAAGCGAACCAGGTTGTGAATGCAGCCTTGTGTGCGAGACCTTGGCGTCATCTTCTTTCGGAACACGAGCTTGAGGAGGAGATGCAGAGTCGTTTGTGGACCAGGAGAGTTCTGGATGAGGAGGAGCAGTTGATGCAGGTGATCCCCAAGGACCTGGAGTTGGACTATGAAGGGGCCAGGCCAACCAGGAGGCGGCCGACGGGCTTCATCTTCGTGAAGTTCGTTGTGTACCTGAACGTTGGAATGAGGAGCAGTGGTTGGGTCTTTGCCGCATGACTGAAGGTGAGGAGGAGTCGTTCGGAGTAGAGACTATGCTTGAGGAGTTGAGTGAGCCCTTGCGGGTTGTCTCCACTGTCGCTTTGGATGAAGTTAAGAACTACGCTTCTCGTTGGTCAGATGCTATGCACAAGGAAGTGAAGGCCCTACTGGATGCGGGAGCCCTGGTTCCTCTTACCGCGGAGGAGCAGATGAAGTTGGAGGCCTCTGGGAAAATTGTGGTGCTCCCTGCGAAGGGGGTGTTCACTACTAAGCCACCGGATGTGGAAAGGACCGTTGATGATGAGGGTGTTCCGCTTCCCCGAGGCTCGCCGCACTTTGTCAAGCGCAAGGCGAGACTTGTTATATGTGGCAACTTTCAGGGCCGCCAAGCAAGAGAAGATTCCTACGCAGGCGGCTGCCAAATCGACTCCCTGCGTGCTATGTTGGTTCTGGCAGCGTTTCGAGGTTGGCGCTTGGCGTCCACTGACATTCGGAATGCCTTCATCCTTGCTCCGATCAGGGACGAAGAAGATGATGATGACGGCACCGTTTACGGGTTGTTCCCACCGAAGGTGTTTCAGATGGTTCTGGTCCCCTACTGCTATCAACTGTGGCGGGTAGATCGGGCTCTTTATGGATTCAGGAGGAGTCCAAGATTATGGAGCCGATTCCGTGACCAGCGCCTACGTGATGCTCGGGTACCGTGCGGCCCTGGACATCTTCGACTACGGCAAAGTCGAGCAGATGCAAATGTGTGGGCCATTGTGTATGAGGGGTTAACGGGGAGTCCGAGGTTCGGGGTTACATGAACATTTATGTAGACGATGTTCTGTATGTGGGCAGGGAGGACGAGATCCTTCTGGTCCAGCAGTGGTTGACCTCGGAATGGAAGGCCTCGGATCTTACCTGGGCCACCGAGGACTCGGTGCTTCGCTTCCTTGGTTTGGAGATCATGTTGGTGAAGGACGGGGTGAAGATTGGCCAGCAAGCCTTTGTGGAGGAGTTGATTCGACACCACAAGCTACAAGAAAGCAAGGGGTATGGCACTCCTTGTCCTCAGGAGTGGCTGCTTGGTGAGTGCGAAGAGTCGACGGTGGACTATACCCCTGAACAACTTCGTAGGGCTCAAACCCTTACTGGAGAACTCTTATGGTTGAGTGGCCGGAGTCGTCCTGACATCATGCACAGTGTTTCAACCATGTCGTCACTATGCATCAGAAACCCGGAGCTGGTTGAGAGGAATGGGCTCCGTGTCCTGGGGTACCTGAAGGCTACAGCGGAGGTTTGTTTGTGGTACCGCCCTGTGAATTCTGGGTATGAGGTGACGGGCTACTCCGATGCCTCCTTCGCTCCTCTTGGGACGCGATCCGTGGGATGCTCAGTTGCTTGCTACCTTGGATGCCCTGTGAGTTGGCGATGTGGCCGACAGAGCATCGTCTCTTTGTCGGTTGCGGAGGCGGAACTACTTGAGGCAGTGAACTGTGTCCAGCTGATGTTGGGACTGTCGAGCTTTGTGGAAGAGCTTCAACATGACAAACCACGTCACTGCTTGCGAGTAGACAATCAAGCCGCTGTCGGCCTTACGACCGAGAGCTCTGGGACGTGGAAGACGCGCCACCTTCGAGTGAGAGCTTTCGCCCTGCGTGAAGCAGTGCGTCAAGAAGAACTACGAATCAGCCACATCGAGGGCTTGCGACAGCTTGGTGATTTGGGAACTAAGTGCTTCCACAAGCCCCGACTGGAGCAGCTTCGCGATCTGTGGGGGTTGTGGGACGGATGTCCTTCGGCTACTACGACTGGTGCGAGTGAATCGTCTTCTACTACAACAACGAAGGCCTCTATTGCAACCTCGGCTGTGAATGATGTTACTGGGACCCTTGCAAGGCTTACGTTGATTTTGGGTTGGTTGGTTCAGGGGTCAAGAGCTTCTGATGATGGTCCAAAGCCGAACTTGGAGCTCAGCTTTGCTTGGGAGCTTTACGGATTGGCCATCCTGGCGGTGATTGCGGCCATTGGCGTCTGGGAACTAATGAAGTGGCTCCTGGGGCGTCGCTTTGGTGCTCGTGATGATTTTTCCGAATCCAAGGAGGCTCGGCGTCTTCGTAAACTACAACAGGTTGTGCATGAAGACGTTGGGAAGTATGGGCTGGAAGTGGGAGTGAAGGTATCTTCGTCTACGGGGCCTGCTACTCCACAGATGCCTGTGCTGGAAGCTCGTGAGGAGCGCCCTTCTTCGTCAAGGGCACGTCTTGTTACACGAGGCAGTCAATCTGATCCGTTTGATGATGGCATGCGACAACATGCTGGTCCTTTCTTTGCGAGTGAACAGGGTGATCGAATTCACCATGACCCGAACTGTAGGGGCCTGCGGAACGCAGTCCATCGCACAAGGCGTTTAACCCTTTGTGCATATTGCTATCAGCGATGTCCCCTGTACGTCTCGAATGACTTGTAATGTGGACTGATGGCAAGCGCTCCCATAGTCCAAGGAGGAGTGATGGGATTCTGTAAGTGTGTGGGAGCCTCGCAACACAGACATGTGCACAGATGCTGTCTGAGAGAGGTTCCATGATCGGCAGAAGCCAGGCATGCCATGATCGGCAGAAGCGTCAGGCGTTGCCATGATCGACAGAAGCCGAACGTTGGATGTTTGGCTCAAGATGCGAAAAGACACGACAGCTGAAGTGAGAGCCCTTTCAGGGCTCGTTGGTAGGCGGTCGTTTGTTCTGTGGTCGGGGTTAGGTCTTTGGGGGTTAGGTTTCTCCCTGAGAGTCTCCGATTCGGTCAGGACATTTCAGAAGGGTTGTCAAGATTTCTTAAGAAGGCGTAGATATTTCAGCATGGATTCGTCAAGTGCTCGTCCTGATCGTGAAGATCAACATATTCAAATGGGGCCGGGAATTAAATACCACCCCACCCCACCCCACCTACCCTCCCTCACCCACCCCTGCCACTCACCCACCCTCAACGCCTGGGTCCCAACCCCCCCCCACCCACCCTTCCTCCCACTTCACACTCCCTCCACCTCCTGCCCACCCTACCTCCCAAACACCCTCCCACCACCCTCTCACCCACCACTTCAAGGGCTAGGGATCCCACACATCTGCGGGCAAAATCTGGCGGAAGTGATCCGCCACCGAGCGAAAAGCCTGTAAATACCGCATTAAACAAAGGGCCAGGGATTTCACACATCTGTTGGCAAAATCTGGCGGAAGTGAGCAGTCGGTACTTCCGCCAGATTTTGCCAACAGATGTGTGAAATCCCTAGCCCTTTGTTTAATGCGGTATTTACAGCCTTTTTTCTCGGTGGCGGATCACTTCCGCCAGATTTTGCCCGCAGATGTGTGGGATCCCTGGCCGTTGTTTTAACGCGGTATTTACAGGCTTTCTGCTCGGTCGCGGCTCGCAGGGATTAGGGGGACACCCCTTGCGCTCTGTGGTTTTCTGATCTAAGTTTTCACAAGACCTTAGGGGGACACCCCTTGCGATCTGTGATTTTGGGATCTGAGTTCTTACACAACCTTAGGGGGACACCCCTTGCGCTTTGTGATTTTGGAACTTATTTGTTATAAACACATTTAGGGGGACACCCCTTGCGATCTGTGGTTTTCGGATTTGAGTTTTCACAAGACCTGAAGGGGACACCCCTTGCGATCTGTGATACTGGAACTTATTTGTTATAAAACCTTTAGGGGGACACCCCTTGCGATCTGTGATTTCGGGACCTGAGTTCTTCCAAAACCTTGGGGGGGACACCTTGCGATCTGTGATTTTGGAACTTATTTAATATGAAAACCTTCAGGGGAACACCCCTTGCGATCTGTGTTTTGCGGATCTGAGTTTTCACAAAGCATTAGGGGGACACCCCTTGCGATCTGTGATTTTGGGATCGGCGCTTTTTCAAAACCTAAGGGGACATTCCTTGCGATTTGTCATGTTGGGATCTAGCTTGCGCGAAAGCCTTTAGGGAGACATCCCTTGCGATTTGTTATTTCGGGATCTACTTTAGCGCAAAAGCCTTTAGGGGACACCCGTTGCGATTTGTGGTTTTGGAATTCATTTTTTATAAAAAGCTTTAGGGAGACACCCCTTGCGATTTATTGTTTTGGAACTTGTTGTTTCAACGAACCCTTAGGGGGACACCCCTTGCGATCTGGGTTTGTCTTGGGGCGACACCCTTGTGATCTGTGATTTTATCTGTGTTTTTGCAGAACCTGCCACCCACCGACCCTCAGCGCCCACCCAGCGTCCCAACCCCCCCCCCACCCACCCTTCCTCCCACTTCACACTCCCTCCACCTCCTGCCCACCCTACCTCCCAAACACCCTCCCACCACCCTCTCACCCACCACTTCAAGGGCTAGGGATCCTACACATCTGCGGGCAAAATCTGGCGGAAGTGATCCACCACCGAACAAAAAGCCTGTAAATACCGCATTAAACAAAGGGCCAGGGATTTCGCACATCTGTTGGCAAAATCTGGCGGAAGTGCACGCCAAAGTTTGATTTATCGACTGCCGCCGCGGCCAGAGGCTGCAAGAAACTTCAACAGCTTAGACGTCCACTTGCCCTTCGCCTTGGCCATATTGGAGCGCACATCCGACAGAAGCCGTGCCTTCAGCACGTCCTTGGAAACAGCGTTGGCCAAGTACCGATGCCGCTCGTCAGACTGGCGACCGTAAAGCATGCAGGCCATTGCAAAAGACCGCTTGTCCTGCTCCGGCACCTGCTTGATTTTCATATAGCCTTTCTGTGGAATATACTTCCGCACGGACTCGGGAGCCAGCTCCAAAGACCACGAAGCAGGATCAGCGAGCAAGGTCTTCAAGGTTGAAGTGGCGTGGTATGCAGCATTGACTTTCTTTTTAACTTTGGAGCTCTTCTTGGTCTTTGGTGTCTTTGAAGACTTTTTTAAGTAGCAGCTTGCTTTTTTCCAAGGTTTCTGCTCCAGCCAGGTCTTTGGGCAATCGTTCCAAGCAGTCCATGTTACAGCATGCTGCACTCGAAAAATGTCTTGGCCATCTGGGGGAATGCAGGTCACAACGTTGCACATTGTACGATGGACAATGTTATGCAACGCTGTGCCGTGCTGGCGCGCTACAGGCACGAACGAGCCGCAGATTGCATAGGACGGCCCATTTCCACGGGTAAGCTTCTTGCGGCCCACTATGCGACAAGATATCTCACCCAGGAGGTCCAAAAAAAATGCGTCCTTGGATGCAGGACTGGAGGGCACAGGAATTCAGTGGCCAGGAGAACTGTTTGTTTCAAACACTATTGGGGCGCACAGTGCAAAACCCATGACTGAGAACTCGATTGCTATGTTCGATTGCCATGTCACTCCGCGCTCGCCCGCAAACGTGTCTGGCTCGATCGGGACAGTCTTGTTGTTCAGGCCGAAATTTCCTGCCAAATAGTGTTGCCCTGTTTGGCCTAGACATGGTCGAAACCGACTCCCCTCAGCCTCCAAGCGTCCTACTTGCTCCTGCCAGCTACTAACAGTTTCCTCTTGCCGCACCGCATACAGGGTATTGAAGGGTTTGGGGTTCAGGCAATAATTCAGTTTTGGTATGCATGCATCGTTTCGTTTCCACCGCCATCGATGAAAGACCTCCTCGTGGTGGCTCAATTCTGAATGTTACTTTTCAAACATTACAAGCCAGTCACCTGCTACTTATAGTACCATCACTGTTGGACAAAGTCGTCGAGGTCTGGTCCTTGAGCGGGGAGCTGCGCAAATGCTGCTAGTAGGAAAATAACACTAGTCATGCTAGCAGCCATGGCAATGCAAGCAACAAACAAATGAAAGTAAGCGATGATGACAACACTGTCAGCAGTGGTATGTCTATATATATATATATATATATACAAAAACCTACTGACAGCAATACAAGAATCACTTACTGTCAATGCCATAGTAGCAGTAGCAACAATATTCATTGAAATGCCAAATCGTGTGAGTTGTGCTAGCAGGAGCTACAATAGAAGTAGGTCGGAGAAGAACAAGAAGCAAAAACACACACTAATGTCCATGTCTTCCCGCAGCGCGTAGTATGTAACTCCAGGCACGACTGGGACTGAACCAATTACACATGAGCGTCATGTCGTCCTGTCGTCCAAAGCCGGAGATCCGTCTATTCCCGTTTCTTGACAGAAACAAAATCGTGGCGGTAGTGATAACAGACGCGTGCAGCATGGACAACCTTCTGTACATGTATTCGAGCAAGTGCCAGCTATAACCTGTCTCTGGCATTACCAGGCTCTGCAACCCGTTTGGTTCCTATCTTGCGAAAACATCAGCCGAAGAAACTTCCCAGCTCCAAAACATGATTCCCATCATCAAAAGGCGTGCTGTGAAATTATCGCTAAACCCGAAACATCCCGAAACCTCAAGCAAACGCCCCGGTGAACAAAGGCAATTTAACCCTGCCAAATTCCAGGCTCGGCAAGGGAAACTGTTGCTAAGACCTGTTGTTGATTAGGGTTTAGCGTGTTAGGGTTTAGGGTTTCTGGGCATTTCGGTTTAGGGTGTTGCTGTCTGTTATCTCCTGGCACCAATAGTGGGCTGATGCTGCGCCATTCCTCCAGCCTTTTCGGATCTTTGATGTCTTCATCCAAGCTGTCGATTGCAAGCCCCCCATAGAACCAAACGGCCAATACCTTCACCATGTCAGCACGCTCGACCCACGAAGTGGTGCCATGCGCCCAAGCAGCACGGACTTGGGATTGCAGCAGTTCAGGTAGCTCTGCGGCCAAGGCATCGAAACAGTCGGGCTTGACCAAGATGTGGCTCCAATCTGGGAGTTGCTGCAAGAGCTTTGAGCGCTTTTTTGCAAATGCAGCCTTTTCATCTTGTGGCGGCCGTGGTCGGAAGAAAAATGCCAAGATCAGCGTTTGTGGCCACATCGCTGCGAAGGGTTGAGAACAGGCAACTGCCTCCTAGCAACAGTGATGCCACCTAAAATGCAAACAAAACTTCCCCAACATGAGCATAGATGTGCAGTGACGGTGTTCTGTTCCCGGAATTAGGACTCCACATGCATGCCTACCATCAAGCTCAGGAACCACGTGCGCTCTGGCGAGGATTTCAATTCAGGAGGAGATGCGGTCAATTCAAGCCGCACACAGCAAGTGAGGTGACCGAAATGACGGAAATATGGACCTCTTCTTCCTACCCGAAGCCCCCTTCCCCCCTGTGCGTTTTGCTTTTGTCTGCAAAGAAACAATTGCTTTGGCATGGTTTGGTGTTGAAGTGTCCAAATCTGGCCATATCCAAAACACACATCGGTGACGTCTATGCGCGTTTTGCTCGTGTCTGCAAAGCAGCTTGAAGTTTTGAAATCTGGCCAAATCCAAAGCGCACATCGGTGACGTCTATGTGCGTTTTGCTCTTGTCTGTAAAGAGACAAGAATTGCTTTGGTATGGTGTGGTTTTGAAGTGTCCAAATCTGGGCAAATCCAAAACGCACATCGGTGACGTCTATGTGCGTTTTGCTCTTGTTGCAAAGAAACAAGAATTGCTTTGCTTGTGAAGTTTTTAAACCTGGCCAAATCGAAAACGTACATCGGTGACGTCTATGTGCGTTTTGCTCTTTGGTTTTGAAGTTTTCTGATTTGGCCAAATCCAAAACGCACATCGGTGATGTCTATGCGCGTTTTGCTCCTGTCTGCAAAGAAAAAAATTGATTGGTATGGTTTGTTTTGAAGTTTTCGAATCTGGCCAAATCCAAAATGAACATCGGTGACGTCTATGTGCATTTTGCTCTTGTCTGCAGAGAAACAAGAATCGCTTTGGTATGGTTTGGTGTTGAAGTTTTCAAATCTGTCCAAATCCAAAACGCACATCGGTGACGTCTATGTGCGTTTTGCTCTTGTCTGCAAACAAACAAAAAATAGTTTGGTATGGTTTGTTTTGAAGTTTTCAATCCTGGCCAAATCCAAAATGCACATCGGTGACGTCTATGTGCGTCTTGCTCTTGTCTGCAAAGAAACAGGAATTGCTTTGGTATGGTTTGGTTTTGAAGTTTTCAAATCTGGCCAAATCAAAAACATGCACATCGGTGACGTCTACGTGCGTTTTGCTCTTGTCTGCAAAGAAACAAGAAGTGCTTTGGTATGGTTAGGTGTTGAAGTGTCCAAATCTGGCCAAATCCAAAACACACATCGGTGACGTCTATGTGAATTTTGCTCTTGTCTGCAAGAAGGCAAAAACTGGTTTGGTATGGTTTGTTTTGCAGTTTTCAATTTTGGCCAAATACAAAATGCACATCGGTGACGTCTATGTGCGTTTTGCTCTTGTCTGCAAAGGAACCAGAAGTTATCAATATCTGGCCAAATACAAAACGCACATCGGTGACGTCTATGTGCGTTTTGCTCTTGTTGCAAAGCAACAAAATTTGCTTTGGATTTGAAGCTTTCAAATACGGCCAAGTCCAAAACGCACATCGGTGACGTCTATGTGCGTTTTGCTCTTGTCTGCAAAGAAACAAGAATGGCTTTGGTATGGTTTGGTGTTGAAGTTTTCAACTTTGGCCAAATCCAAAACGCACATCGGTGACGTCTATGTGCGTTCTGCTCCGGTCTGCGAAGAAACAAGAATTGGTTATGAAGTTTTCAAATCTGGCCAAATCCAAGACGCACATCGATGTGAATTTTGCTGGTGTCTGCACAGAAACAAGAATTACTTTGGTATGGTTTGGTTTTGAAGTCTTCAAATCTGGCCAAACCCAGAACTTACATCGGTGACGTCTATGTGCACTTTGCTCTTGTCTGCAAAGAAACAAAAATTGGTTTGGTATGGTTTGGTTTTGAAGTTTTCAATTCTGGCCAAATCCAAAACGCACATCGGTGACGTCTATGTGCGATTTCCTCTTGTTGCAAAGAAAAAGAACTTTGCTTTTGAAGCTTTTAAACCTGGCCAAATCCAAAACGAACATCGGTCACGTCTATGTGCGTTTTGCTCTTGTCTGCAAAGAAACAAGAATTGCTTTGGTATGGTTTGGTTTTGAAGTGTCCTAATCTAGCCAAATCCGAAACGCACATCGGTGACGTCTATGTGCGTTTTGCTTTTATCTGCAAAGAAACAAGAATTGCTTTGGTATGGTTTGGTTTTGAAGTGTCCAAATCTGGCCAAATCCAAAACGCACATCGGTGACGTCTATATGCGTTCTGCTCCTGTCTGCGAAGAAACAAGAATTGCATTGGTTATAGTTATGAAGTTTTCAAATCTGGCCAAATCCAAAACGAACATCGGTGACGTCTATGTGCGTTTCGCTCTTGTTGCAAAGAAACAAGAAATGCTTTGCCTGTGAAGTTTTTAAACCTGGCCAGCTCCAAAACGTACATCGGTGACGTCTATGTGCGTTTTGCTCTTTGGTTTTGAAGTTTTCTGATTTGGCCAAATCCAAAACGCACATCGGTGATGTCTATGTGCGTTTTGCTCTTGTCTGCAAAGAAACAAAAAATTGTTTGGTATGGTTTGTTTTGAAGTTTTCTAATCTGGCCAAATCCAAAACGCACGTCGGTGACTTCTAGGTGCGTTGTGCTCTTGTCTGCAGAGAAACAAGAATCGCTTTGGTATGGTTTGGTGTTGAGGTTTTCAAATCTGGCCAAATCCAAAACGCACATCGGTGACGTCTATATGCGTTCTGCTCCTGTCTGCAAAGAAACAAGAACTACTTTGGTATGGTTTGGTTTTGAAGGCTTCAAATCTGGGCAAATCCAAAACGCACATCGGTGACGTCTATGTGGATTTTGCTCTTGTGTGCAAAGAAACAAGACTTGCTTTGCTTTTGAAGTTTTTGAACCTGGCCAAATCCAAAACGCACATCGGTGACGTCTATGTGCGTTTTGCTCTTGTCTGCAAAGACACAAGAATTGGTTTGGTATGGTTTGGTTTTGAAGTGTCCTAATCTGGCCAAATCCAAAACGCACATCGGTGACGTCTATGTGCGTCTTGCTGTTGTCTGCAAAGAAACGAGAATTGCGTGGGTATGGTTTGGTTTTGAAGTTTTCAAATCTGGCCAAATCCAAAACGCACATCGGTGACGTCTATGTGCGATTTCCTCTTGTTGCAAAGAAAAAGAACTTTGCTTTTGAAGCTTTTAAACCTGGCCAAATCCAAAACGCACATCGGTCACGTCTATGTGCGTTTTGCTCTTGTCTGCAAAGAAACAAGAATTGCTTTGGTATGGTTTGGTCTTGAAGTGTCCAAATCTGGTCAAATCCAAAACGCACATCGGTGACGTCTATGTGAGTTCTGCTCTTGTCTGCAAAGCAACAAGAATTACTTTGGTATGGTTTGGTTTCGAAGTCTTCAAATCTGGCCACATCCAAAACGCACATCGGTGACGTCCTTCTATGTGCATTTTGCTCTTGTCTGCAAAGGAGCAAGAAGATTTCAATTCTGGCCAAGTCCAAAACGCACATCGGTGACGTCCATGGGCGTTTTGCTCTTGTCTGCAAAGAAACAAGAATTACTTTGGTATGGTTTGGTTTTGAAGTTTCCAAATCTGGCCAAATCCAAAACGCACATCGGTGACGTCTATGTGCGTTTTGCTCTTGTTTGCAATGAAGCAAGAATTGCTTCGCTTTTGACGTTTTTAAATCTGGCCGAATCCAAAACGCACGTCGGTAACCTCTATGTGTGTTTTGCTCTTGTCTGCAGAGAAACAAAAATTGGTTTGGTATGGTTTGGTTTTGAAGTTTTTAAACCTGGCCAAATGCAAAACGCACATCGGTGACGTCTATGTGCGTTTTGCTCTTGTCTGCAACGAAACAAAAATCGGTTTGGTATGTTTTGGTTTTGAAGTCTTCAAATCTGTCCAAATCCAAAACGCACATCGGTGACGTCTATGTGCGTTGTACTCTTGTCTGCAAAGAAACCAAAATTGGTTTGGTCTGGTATGTTTTGCAGTTTTCAATTCTGTCCAAATCCAAAACGCACATCGGTGACGTCTATGTGCGTTGTACTCTTGTCTGCAAAGAAACCAAAATTGGTTTGGTCTGGTTTGTTTTGCAGTTTTCAATTCTGGCCAAATCCAAAACGCACATCGGTGACGTCTATGTGCGTTTTGCTCTTGTCTGCAAACAAACAAGAGTTGCTTTGGTATGGTTGGTTTTGAAGTGTCCAAATCTGGCCAAATCCAAAACGCACGTCGGTGAAGTCTATGTGCGTTTTGCTCTTGTCTGCAAAGGAGCAAGAAGTTTTCAAATCTGGCCAAATCCAAAACGCGCATCGGTGACGTCTATGTGCGTTTTGCTCTTGTCTTCAAAGAAACAAGAATTTGTTTGGTATGGTTTGTTTTGAAGTGTCCAAATCTGGCCAAATCCAAAACGCACATCGGTGACGTCTATGTGCGTTTTGCTCTTGTCTGCAAAGAAACAAGATTTGCTTTGCTTTTGAAGTTTTTAAACCTGGCCAAATCCAAAACGCACATCGGTGACGTCTATGTGCGTTTTGCTCTTGTCTGCAGAGAAACAAGAATCGCTTTGGTATGGTTTGGGGTTGAAGTTTCAATTCCAAAACGCACATCTGTGACGTCTATGTGCGTTCTGCTCCTGCCTGCAAAAAAAAGAATTGCATTGGTTTGGAAGTTTTCGAATCTGGCCAAATCCAAAACGCACATCGATGTGTGTTTTGTTCTTGTCTGCAAAGAAACAAGATATACTTTGGTATGTTTTGGTTTTGAAATCTTCAAATCTGGCCAAATCCAAAACGCACATCGTTGACGTCTATGTGCGTTTTGCTCTTGTGTGCCAAGAAACAAGAATTGCTTTGCTTTTGAAGCTGTTTAAACCTGGCCAAATCCAAAGCGCACATCGTTGACGTCTATGTGCATTTTGCTCTTGTGTGCAAAAGAAACAAGAATTTCTTCGGTTTTGTTTGGTGTTGAAGTCCTCAAATCTGGCCAAGTCCAAAACGCACATCGGTGACGTCTATGTGCGTTTTGCTCTTGTCTGCAAAGATTTGAAGTCTTCAAATCTGGCCAAATCCAAAACGCACATCGATGACGTCTATGTGCGTTTTGCTCTTGTCTGCAAAGAAACAAGATATACTTTGGTATGTTTTGGTTTTGAAGTCTTCAAATCTGGCCAAATTCAAAACGCACATCGTTGACGTCTATGTGCGTTTTGCTCTTGTGTGCCAAGAAACAAGAATTGCTTTGCTTTTGAAGCTGTTTAAACCTGGCCAAATCCAAAGCGCACATCGTTGACGTCTATGTGCATTTTGCTCTTGTGTGCAAAAGAAACAAGAATTTCTTCGGTTTTGTTTGGTGTTGAAGTCCTCAAATCTGGCCAAGTCCAAAACGCACATCGGTGACGTCTATGTGCGTTTTGCTCTTGTCTGCAAAGATTTGAAGTCTTCAAATCTGGCCAAATCCAAAACGCACATCGGTGACGTCTATGTGCGTTTTGCTCTTGTCTGCAAAGAAACAAGACTTTTTTTGGTTTGGAAGTTTTCGAATCTGGCCAAATCCAAAACACACATCGATGACGTCTATGTGCGTTTTGCTCTTATCTGCAAAGAAACAAAAATCTGTTTGGTATGGTTTGCTTTGAAGTTGTCAAACCTGGCCAAATCCAAACCGCACATCAGTGACGTCTATGCGCCTTTTGCTCTTGTCTGCAAAGGAGCAAGAAGTTTTCTAGTCTGGCCAAATCCAAAATGCACATTGGTGACGTCTATGTGCGTTTTGCAATTGTCCGCAAAGAAACAAAAATTGCTTTTGTATGATTTGGTTTTCAAGTGTCCAAATCTGGCCAAATCCAAAACACACATCGGTGACGTCTATGTGGGTTTTGCTCTTGTGTGCAAAGAAACAAGACTTGCTTTGCTTTTGAAGTTTTTAAACCTGGCCAAATCCAAAACGCACATCGGTGACGTCTATGTGCGTTTTTCTCTTGTCTGCCAAGAAACAAGAATTTCCTTGGTTTTCTTTGGTTTTGAAGTTTTCAAATCTGGCCAAATCCAAAACGCACATCGGTGACGTCTATGTGCGTTTTGCTCTTGTTGCAAAGAAACAAGAACTGCTTTGTTTTGAAGTTTTGAAACCTGGCCAAAACCAAAACGCACGTCGGTGACTTCTATGTGCGTTTTGCTCTTGTCTGCAAAGAAACAAGATATACTTTGGTATGTTTTGGTTTTGAAGTCTTCAAATCTGGCCAAATCCAAAACGCACATCGTTGACGTCTATGTGCGTTTTGCTCTTGTGTGCCAAGAAACAAGAATTGCTTTGCTTTTGAAGCTTTTTAAACCTGTCCAAATCCAAAGCGCACATCGTTGACGTCTGTGTGAATTTTGCTCTTGTGTGCAAAAGAAACAAGAATTTCTTCGGTTTTGTTTGGTGTTGAAGTCCTCAAATCTGGCCAAGTCCAAAACGCACATCGGTGACGTCTATGTGCGTTTTGCTCTTGTCTGCAAAGAAACAATTGCTTTGTTATGGTTTGGTGTTAAGTTTTCTAATCTGGCCAAGCCCAAAACGCACATCGGTGACGTCTATGTGCGTTTTGCTCTTGTCTGCAAAGATTTGAAGTCTTCAAATCTGGCCAAATCCAAAACGCACATCGATGACGTCTATGTGCGTTTTGCTCTTGTCTGCAAAGAAACAAGATTTTTTTGGTTTGGAAGTTTTCGAATCTGGCCAAATCCAAAACACACATCGATGACGTCTATGTGGGTTTTGCTCTTATCTGCAAAGAAACAAAAATCTGTTTAGTATGGCTTGCTTTGAAGTTGTCAAATCTGGCCAAATCCAAACCGCACATCAGTGACGTCTATGCGCCTTTTGCTCTTGTCTGCAAAGGAGCAAGAAGTTTTCTAGTCTGGCCAAATCCAAAATGCACATTGGTGACGTCTATGTGCGTTTTGCAATTGTCCGCAAAGAAACAAAAATTGCTTTTGTATGGTTTGGTTTTCAAGTGTCCAAATCTGGCCAAATCCAAAACGCACATCGGTGACGTCTATGTGCGTTTTGCTCTTGTGTGCAAAGAAACAAGACTTGCTTTGCTTTTGAAGTTTTTAAACCTGGCCAAATCCAAAACGCACATCGGTGACGTCTATGTGCGTTTTGCTCTTGTCTGCCAAGAAACAAGAATTGCTTTGGTATGGTTTGGTCTTGAAGTGTCCAAATCTGGCCAAATCCAAAACGCACATCGGTGACGTCTATGTGCGTTTTGCTCTTGTTGCAAAGAAACAAGAACTGCTTTGTTTCGAAGTTTTGAAACCTGGCCAAATCCAAAACGCACGTCGGTGACTTCTATGTGCGTTTTGCTCTTGTCTGCAGAGAAGCAAGAACCGCTTTGGTATGGCTTGGTGTGGAAGTTTGCAAATCTGGCCAAATCCAAAACACACATCGGTGACGTCTATGTGCGTTTTGCTCTTGTCTGCACAGAAACAAAAATCGGTTTGGTATGGTTTGTTTGGAAGTTTTCAAATCTGGCCACATCCAAAACGCACATCGGTGACATCTATGTGCTTTTTGCACTTGTCTGCAAAGGAGCAAGAAGTTTTCTAGTCTGGCCAAATCCAAAACGCACATCGGTGACGTCTATGTGCGTTTTGCTCTTGTCTAGAAAAAAAGAATTACTTTCGTTTTGTTTGGTTTTGAAGTTTTCAAATCTGGCCAAATCCAAAACGCACATCGGTGACGTCTATGTGCGTTTTGCTCTTGTCTGCAAAGAAACAAGAACTTTGCTTCGCTTTTGAAGTTTTTATTTCTGGCCAAATCAAAAAACGCACATCGGTGAAGTCTATGTGCCTTTTGCTGTTGTCTTCAAAGGAGCAAGAAGTGTTCTCCATTCTGGCCAAATCACACATGCACATCGGTGATGCTATGTGCGTTTTGCTCTTGTCTGCAAAGAAACAAAAATTGCTTTTGTATGGTTTGGTTTTGAAGTGTCCAAATCTGGCCAAATCCAAAACGCACATTGGTGACGTCTATGTGCGTTTTGCTCTTGTCTGCAAAGAAACAAGAACTGTTTTTTCTTGAAGTTTTTAAAGCTGACCAAATCCAAAACGCACATCGGTGATGTCTATGTGCGTTTTGCTCTTGTCTGCAAAGAAACAATTGCTTTGTTATGGTTTGGTGTTAAGTTTTCTAATCTGGCCAAGCCCAAAACGCACATCGGTGACGTCTATGTGCGTTTTGCTCTTGTCTGCAAAGAAACAAGAATTGCTTTGGTATGGTTTGGTCTTGAAGTGTCCAAATCTGGCCAAGTCCAAAACGCACATCGGTGACGTCTATGTGCGTTTTGCTCTTGTCTGCAAAGATTTGAAGTCTTCAAATCTGGCCAAATCCAAAACGCACATCGATGACGTCTATGTGCGTTTTGCTCTTGTCTGCAAAGAAACAAGATATACTTTGGTATGTTTTGGTTTTGAAGTCTTCAAATCTGGCCAAATTCAAAACGCACATCGTTGACGTCTATGTGCGTTTTGCTCTTGTGTGCCAAGAAACAAGAATTGCTTTGCTTTTGAAGCTTTTTAAACCTGGCCAAATCCAAAGCGCACATCGTTGACGTCTGTGTGCATTTTGCTCTTGTGTGCAAAAGAAACAAGAATTTCTTCGGTTTTGTTTGGTGTTGAAGTCCTCAAATCTGGCCAAGTCCAAAACGCACATCGGTGACGTCTATGTGTGTTTTGCTCTTGTCTGCAAAGATTTGAAGTCTTCAAATCTGGCCAAATCCAAAACGCACATCGATGACGTCTATGTGCGTTTTGCTCTTGTCTGCAAAGAAACAAGATTTTTTTTGGTTTGGAAGTTTTCGAATCTGGCCAAATCCAAAACACACATCGATGACGTCTATGTGGGTTTTGCTCTTGTGTGCAAAGAAACAAGACTTGCTTTGCTTTTGAAGTTTTTAAACCTGGCCAAATCCAAAACGCACATCGGTGACGTCTATGTGCGTTTTGCTCTTGTCTGCCAAGAAACAAGAATTTCCTTGGTTTTCTTTGGTTTTGAAGTTTTCAAATCTGGCCAAATCCAAAACGCACATCGGTGACGTCTATGTGCGTTTTGCTCTTGTTGCAAAGAAACAAGAACTGCTTTGTTTTGAAGTATTGAAACCTGGCCAAATCCAAAACGCACGTCGGTGACTTCTATGTGCGTTTTGCTCTTGTCTGCAAAGAAACAAGATATACTTTGGTATGTTTTGGTTTTGAAGTCTTCAAATCTGGCCACATCCAAAACGCACATCGTTGACGTCTATGTGCGTTTTGCTCTTGTGTGCCAAGAAACAAGAATTGCTTTGCTTTTGAAGCTTTTTAAACCTGGCCAAATCCAAAGCGCACATCGTTGACGTCTGTGTGCATTTTGCTCTTGTGTGCAAAAGAAACAAGAATTTCTTCGGTTTTGTTTGGTGTTGAAGTCCTCAAATCTGTCCAAGTCCAAAACGCACATCGGTGACGTCTATGTGTGTTTTGCTCTTGTCTGCAAAGATTTGAAGTCTTCAAATCTGGCCAAATCCAAAACGCACATCGGTGACGTCTATGTGCGTTTTGCTCTTATCTGCAAAGAAACAAAAATCTGTTTGGTATGGCTTGCTTTGAAGTTGTCAAATCTGGCCAAATCCAAACCGCACATCAGTGACGTCTATGCGCCTTTTGCTCTTGTCTGCAAAGGAGCAAGAAGTTTTCTAGTCTGGCCAAATCCAAAATGCACATTGGTGACGTCTATGTGCGTTTTGCAATTGTCCGCAAAGAAACAAAAATTGCTTTTGTA
This sequence comes from Symbiodinium sp. CCMP2592, assembly GCA_905221615.1. Taxonomy (NCBI): domain Eukaryota; class Dinophyceae; order Suessiales; family Symbiodiniaceae; genus Symbiodinium; species Symbiodinium sp. CCMP2592. Next base: position 28,747 of record CAJNDT010000075.1, read on the forward strand.
TGGTTTGGTTTTCAAGTGTCCAAATCTGGCCAAATCCAAAACGCACATCGGTGACGTCTATGTGCGTTTTGCTCTTGTGTGCAAAGAAACAAGACTTGCTTTGCTTTTGAAGTTTTTAAACCTGGCCAAATCCAAAACGCACATCGGTGACGTCTATGTGCGTTTTGCTCTTGTCTGCCAAGAAACAAGAATTTCCTTGGTTTTCTTTGGTTTTGAAGTTTTCAAATCTGGCCAAATCCAAAACGCACATCGGTGACGTCTATGTGCGTTTTGCTCTTGTTGCAAAGAAACAAGAACTGCTTTGTTTCGAAGTTTTGAAACCTGGCCAAATCCAAAACGCACGTCGGTGACTTCTATGTGCGTTTTGCTCTTGTCTGCAGAGAAACAAGAACCGCTTTGGTATGGCTTGGTGTGGAAGTTTGCAAATCTGGCCAAATCCAAAACACACATCGGTGACGTCTATGTGCGTTTTGCTCTTGTCTGCACAGAAACAAAAATCGGTTTGGTATGGTTTGTTTGGAAGTTTTCAAATCTGGCCACATCCAAAACGCACATCGGTGACATCTATGTGATTTTTGCACTTGTCTGCAAAGGAGCAAGAAGTTGTCAAATCTGGCCAAATCCAAAACGCACATCGGTGACGTCTATGTGCGTTTTGCTCTTGTCTAGAAAAAAAGAATTACTGTGGTTTTGTTTGGTATTGAAGTTTTCAAATCTGGCCAAATCCAAAACGCACATCGGTGACGTCTATGTGCGTTTTGCTCTTGTCTGCAAAGAAACAAGAACTTTGCTTTGCTTTTGAAGTTTTTATTTCTGGCCAAATCAAAAAACGCACATCGGTGACGTCTATGTGCCTTTTGCTGTTGTCTTCAAAATCTTCAAAGGAGCAAGAAGTGTTCTCCATTCTGGCCAAATCACACATGCACATCGGTGATGCTATGTGCGTTTTGCTCTTATCTGCAAAGAAACAAAAATCTGTTTGGTATGGCTTGCTTTGAAGTTGTCAAATCTGGCCAAATCCAAAACGCACATTGGTGACGTCTATGTGCGTTTTGCTCTTGTCTGCAAAGAAACAAGAACTGTTTTTTCTTGAAGTTTTTAAAGCTGACCAAATCCAAAACGCACATCGGTGATGTCTATGTGCGTTTTGCTCTTGTCTGCAAAGAAACAATTGCTTTGTTATGGTTTGGTGTTAAGTTTTCTAATCTGGCCAAGCCCAAAACGCACATCGGTGACGTCTATGTGCGTTTTGCTCTTGTCTGCAAAGAAACAAGAATTGCTTTGGTATGGTTTGGTCTTGAAGTGTCCAAATCTGGCCAAATCCAAAACGCACATCGGTGACGTCTATGTGAGTTCTGCTCTTGTCTGCAAAGAAACAAGAAATACTTCGGTACGGTTTGGTTTGGAAGTCTTCAAATCTGGCCACATCCAAAACGCACATCGGTGACGTCCGTCTATGTGCATTTTGCTCTTGTCTGCAAAGGAGCAAGAAGTTTTCAAATCTTGCCAAATCCAAAACGCACATCGGTGACGTCTATGTGCGTTTTGCTCTTGTCTGCACAGAAACAAGAACTGTTTTTTCTTGAAGTTTTCATTTCTGGCCAAATCAAAAAACGCACATCGGTGACGTCTATGTGCCTTTTGCTGTTGTCTTCAAAGGAGCAAGAAGTTTTCTCCATTCTGGCCAAATCACAAATGCACATCGGTGTCGTCACTGTGTTGCAGCCCCTGCACGCGCGGTTGCCCCAATGCTTCTTCTCTGTCCATCATGGTGAACAAACATAGAAGCAAGTTGTTCTGTGTCAATTCTTTGTACCGACGAACAGATTATGTGTGCGTTGTGCCGCTTCATGGAGATGACTAAGCTTTGTCGCGACCTTGTCACACCATCGTTACATAGTGTCTTGACGTCCGCCCATCTCCAGTCTCCTCTCAAACCTTTGACTAGTGCCACCAAGCCCTTTGCCGACTCACGCAAAGTTTCTTCGTTCCGTGCCAATGTCCCATGTGAATGCTGACAAGCCTGCTCGAATGTCAACGGTTACAACCTTGCTAGCAAACCAGTGCACACTTGGGGTCATTGACACAACAACGGCATCTTCTGGTACCTGGCGCTGTGCCACTTGAAAATGCACGCCTCCTACAGACCTGGGGATGTCTTTTTGGCTTCGCGCCGCACCAAGGAAGCATGAACATCGTCTGAAACTTGTGAGTTGGGTGAGGAGGAGGGGGGGCACGGCAGAAGATTCCCGGGACGAGCCGCAAACATGACCACGCGGTCCGCACACTCACTTGCAACCTGAAGTCGCGAAGCAAAACATCTTCATTGTGGCCCAAGACCCTGGACCTCTTTCAACCGTTAATCTAAGCCAGGACACACCCCCAGCGTCTTTTACTCGCAATTTGGATGGCACTGCTATGGAAAAGCCTTTGCCATTCAACCTCGACGAGGCCGCAGCGGATGCCACCAAACTTGCTTCCAGGCTCCAGCGTGTCATACCCACACTCCCGAGAGGAAAGATGTCGTTTCATCTCCCGGCGAGCGCTGATGAGTCCCCCACCACCAGACCCGATGCTTCTCATTCGAAGCACGGCTGCAGCGGTCTCCGCAAGAAACGGGGCGAACTGCGACTCCACACGGAATTGTCACCGAGTCACCGAGTGGCCAGCGTTCGAACCATCGGAAGGAGCTCAGCCCAGGGCCTCATCGTCGTTGCAACCCCAGCCGCACACAGCTCTCCCTGTGGGAAGGCACGGAACGCCCATGGCACCGACTGCACTTTCACAAATGCTTTTCCAGAATCGGCATTTCAAGAGCATGGGCTTCTTGCGCAGATTCTGTGAGGGGCCGATAATGAAAACCACTGACCCAGCCGTGCCCACTCCAAATGCCGTGGCACTAGAAGCGAGAATGAGCTTGCCCGCATCATCAGCCAAAGCCTGCGTGCTATCTCCGACTTCTTTCTCTGTGGCTCTCCTCTTCACGGGCGGTTCCGACGCAGGATCGCTACCGACCACGGCGCGTCCTGGCCGAACGCGCTGCACTCGCCTTCCATGCAAGCTCCACGCTGTGCTGAGGTCCCGCATCTGCCACGATCACGAAGCGTCTCTGCGGCTGCTTCGAAGAAACTTGGTAGGGTCTCACCTCTTCGGTGGGTTCCTCGTCTGCGGCAGCAGGGCGTGACATGTCCTGCGGCCGATTCGCCAGCTGATGCGTCAAGCCACAACCAGAAACAGGTCTCCACCCAACATTTGAGGGCCTCGACAACGCAACACGGGGAGTTTCGGACGCCCCTGAACTTCTCGAGGCTGCAACACTGGAGGGTCCTGCAACAGTGCAATGGAATGCTGTCGAAATGAGACCCAAACCATCATCGATGTAACAGTGCATGCAGCTTCCAAAACCTGTTGCAGTTTCATGACTAGCTTGCAGATTTTGGCTTGGTGGGCCCATGCGCCCTCGCAAAGGCTTGGGAAGTACCAAGATCAACAAGACTAACCAACAGAGCTTTTTTCGAGGTAACGACCAACTTAGTCATGTGCATGTCTGAACATGCTTGAATGCTGCTGCTTGGATTTGGAGTGTTGCATGCGGCATTGATGGAACAAAGACTTACGCAGTCTTCTCACAAACAGGGGACTGTTGATCTACTTGCTGTCTCAATGGTGGTGTCCTCACGCAAAGTCCTCTCACATGTCGGAACTTCTTTCTTTTACAACCACCCCAGATCAAAGGCCGCCCCGCTCCAACCCCGCCTCAAGAAAGCTCTGATGGAAGGCTTGTGGAACAGAGCCGAATATGGACCTACCATTTATTTGTCGACACGGCTGGGATTACTGGCTGTACGGGAAACGGCCATGGCATCACGGATATGGGCTTGATAGACGGTTGAGTCAGTGTTGATAGCTTATAAGCAAGAACTGATGAACTGGAGTGATCGTACATGGCAAGGCCGCCTGCCCTCAGAGCCGCAGCTCGTCCGTGTCCAACGATGGTGACGTGCAGCAGAAGAGCTCGCCCACGGCCTGGCAGTCGAGCGGAGGTCTTCGCAGCAACAAGATGCAACAAGCAGACGAATGGCTCCGACAGTTGGGACCGCGGCCTGAAACCATTCCAAAGCCACACTTCGCTGCAAAGCGGCCTGCCACTGGCACCATCCATGACTCAACCAGTCTCAACCACGTTAAGATGTTTGGCTGGACCTGCCTTGTCGTGGACGGCCTGCAGCATCTTCCGCATGGTTTCGTCTAATTGCCGCCTCCTTTCCTGCACAAGAGATCAAGCCAGTGACACGACAGTAACAGGGCATACCCTGGTCACCCTGGTCACTCGGACTCCCGCCTGGCGATTTTCACTCAAGGTTGGATATTCGTGTGGCTCAAGCGTAATGTCAGTCCAGTACAGTACATATACTCCCAGATAAACATCCTGCATCAAGAAGGCTGCAACAGCTAAATGCTGAAGAACAGAGGCGAATCTCCTGGCTGAGTCGTTGCCGGACCGTCGTGGCGGGTTGCCCAAACCTTCCCCCCCTCTTGAACCACAAATCTGCATGACGATCCACATCCGACGACGTTCGGGCTGTTGCCAGCATCCTGCTTCGAGGAGTCGCAGGCTGCATGCAGACGGACGCACAGACAGACTCAGACAGGCAGACACACAAACAGACCGCCACCATTCCTTTAGCTTGGATCCTGCTGGCCCATGCTTGGATTATCTGACAAGTGAATCATCCTACACCAGCTTGCGTGCCGTTAGCACCTATGGGCCCAGCCCCCCACTTAACGCCCGTATCTGGCCCTGCAAATACTCCGCTAGTGCCTCTGCACATTGGTGAGTTTGGATCGCATTGCCAGGAAGAAATTGCAATGTACACAGGTTCGTGGCCTTCGACCTCCTGGAGAGAAGCCGCCACCGAACTTGATCAGCCCCTGTTTCATTAGATCTTGTATTCACCGCCTTGCTCGGCATAAGGTCCCTCGTTAAAACCGAGACGGTCATGCCCTGACCAAGAAAACCATAGGCCCGTTGAATTCAACAATAACAAACTCACAGCGGCAACCTAGCACCCCGTGGTTCAAGCCCAAGGCCGGCATGAATCCCAAACTAGTCCGCGATATTCCGAGCTCCCAATCACCTGCCGCCCCGAAGTGGCCAAGAATCTGAATCTGGAGCCCTCGGCCGCCCGAAAGCACACCCCCAGGAAGCAGAGCGGGAGTCTTTTCGTCATGAAAATCGGCTCGGCTCGCTGTTGCTAGAAACCATCCTCACAGCGAAGGATGGTTTGCAGCCCGGACCAAGACAGGTTAGTGGACAGAAACCTTCTCCAGACAAGGGTGATCAGCGGATGCACAGCGGGCGACGCACGAATCCGCAGGAAATATGGCGAGCTGCAGATGCGGATCCACATCCGACGAGCCATGGTCCGAACCATCGGGAGCTCTGCCCAGGGCCCAGGGCTCCATCATCCTTGCAGGCCCAAGTCCCAAGAACCCACGAGCCCATGCCATTCTTACTTGAGCAAGAGCAGCTGTGGAAACTTAGAGCGCTTCCAGCAAGTAAGGGCTTTCGTGGTACTGCCCGATGTACTTGTAGCACTTGTAGCAGCCCGAGAGCTCTTTCAGCTTTTTGTCGAAAGCAAGGAAAACAACCTTGTAGTTTGTAGAGGGGTCGAAGTCATTGTGGTTCCCAAGGTCTCTCGTCCACAGGACTTTCACGGGTGCATCCACAAAGGAGTTGGGCCCATATTGCCATTTGGTAAGATCTTCTGATGTTGCCTGAGTGATTTGCAGCCGGTCTTTGTCGCAGGCAACTCTCCTCGTGGATCATCGTCGGCACAAACAGGGCATGGGTCAACGGCCTAAACTGTTCTCCTTGGAAGTTCGTCTCCAGCGGGCTGTTCATTACCTTACCATATTGGTCTTGCCCCGGATGATGTGCAAGTCGAAGGACAAGTTCTTGGCAAAGCCCAAGAGCATCTTCACTGGATCTTGCCACTGGAGTGATAGCTCTCGGAGTGAGCCCAATGCTTGAATCGACATCACCGCTGCCCTGCAATGGAGAAGCCTCGCATGCCGACCGAGACTTGCTCTTCTAGGTAGGCTATTTCAAAAGCCGTTAAACTGTGAACTAAATCGCACCAAGACACGGACTCGGCTTGGATCAAGCCGAGAGATACTGAGCAGGCACAGGAGGTTGAGGGCCAAGAGAAGCACCAGACTACTTGGCAGCAAATCAGTCTGGCTGCAAGCTCGACAGGTCGCATAGTCCGGATGGTGGCGGACCTGGCAGTTGTTGCAGGCTTGGCTCTCCCTGCCAATTGCACAAGTGCCCAGGCCGGCTGAGGGCACTGATACCGATCTCGACAGCGGAGCTAATGGATGCAGAGGAACGCGCGGCCTCCACAACGCCACGCACGCACTTTTGGAGGCCCCTGAACTTCTCGAGGCTGCAAGACCGAAGGGTCCTGCGGCAATGCAACGCAATGCAAACCAGTTAGACCTGAACCATCCCACATACAGTAGTACATGCAGCTTGCCAAACCTGCTCCAGCTTGATGATGACTAGCTGATGGATTTTGGCGCCGTAAGCGCGAGCGTCGTCGCAGAGGCCGGGGAACTACCGAGATCAACAAGATAAACCAACAGACCTTCTTTTGAGGTAAGGACCAACTTAGTCACGTCCATGTCTGAACTTGCTTGAATGTTGATGCTTGGGTCTTGATTAGCAGGGGAGTGTTGCATGCCGCATCGGTAGAACAGAGACTTATATAGTCTTAAAATTCTTACCACGCGACAATAACAAACAAGGGAGTGTTGATCTGCATGCTGTGCCACAGGTCGTTACAGCAACAAGCCATGTAGAAAGGGCGGTGTTCAAATGCAAACAAAAAGTCTCTCACATGTCGACACTCCTGTCTGCTATGAGCGCGCCAGATCAAGGGCCACCGCTCCCCAACTCCAGAAAGCTTTGGTGGAAAACTGTTGGAACAGAGCCGAACGTGGACCCACCAGCGTTGTAGAAATTGCTGTGGGCGCGACCACGATTACTGGCTGTGCGGACAACGGCCATTGCATCATGGAAGCGAGGTTGAGACTGTTGATAGCATATAAGGAAGAACTGACGAACTGGAGTAATCACGCATGGCAAGGCCGCCTGCCCTCAGACCGCAGCTCGTCCGTGTCCACCGATGATGACATTGACATGCAGCGGAACAGTTCTCCCATAGCCTGGCAAGCGAGCGGAGGTGTACGCAGCAACAATGCAGACGAATGGCGCTGACAGTTGGGGCCGCTGCTTGAAACCATCCCAGAGCCACTGTTCGTTGCCACGCGGCCTGCCATTGAGGTCAAGATGTGCAAGCCTGCGATGCATGGATTTCGCTGGACTGGCCTTGTCGTGGACGGCCTGCAGCATCTTCAACATGGTGTCGTCTAACTGCCGCCTCCTTTCCTGCAAAGAGATCAAGCCAGTGACACGACAGTAACGGGGCATACCCTGGTCACTCGGACTACAGTCCTGCCAAGCACATCTCAACACTTTGGCATTGGGCGTGGATCTGCGGCAGATCCAAGTTAGATGTGGATCCGGCTCAAAGGCAGGGAAGGCGAAGAGTCACCAACAAGGTCCAGGCCAGTCCTTCAGGGCCCCCCACGCTACGTCGACCGGATATCAATGGGCTGAACCACATTTGCAGCAGACACCACAACATGAAAGACTGCACGAATTGCTCAACTTTGCTGGATGACAGTGCGAATGTAAACGGATCCAATTGCTTTTTCTTGCTGCCTTTAGTCGGACTGCTTGCACGCATGCCGCTCCAAACGTAAGCGTGACGGAGCACGAATTTGTGGAACTTGCCTCACATCAACCGCCACTTTCGGCTGGCTGGTTTGGTAAAAGGACTCTAGCCACGGCCAGTCCTTAGCCTTATTCAAATACGACATGCTGACCGTGTACGGCCCAGCATCAGCATGGCCACCCAGCGGCTCCTACGGCGTCACTCCTCGGACTTTTACTTCTTCCTGACCGGCAACTTTGAACAAGCTAAGCACATCAAGGTCCCATGTCGTGCCTTGCTGAGGAACCCAGTCGGATCCACCTTCGCCAAAATCGATTAAATCGGCATGGGTCGCCCAAAGGAAGTCAGATTCACTGTGCTTCCCGGAGCAACTTCTGGGCATCCGGGCTTCTTTCACTACGTGCTTGACCTCCCAAGCAATTGGGTCAAAGTAGACGCTGCGCGCGTTGCCTGTGCCATCATCCTGCACGCACCATGCTTGCACGATTCGGAGCCACAGCAGCCCTCCGTTCCTGAGGCTCCGCGGCTATCCACATCTTCGAAGTCTTGTGGTACCGCCATCCACGCTCGTACCTTTGCAAGGCCAAGGAACCATGGCAAGTCGAGACAAACTGATACTGCAAAACGGCGCACAGCTGCCACGCCGCGAGGGCCTTGGCACGCACCAACGGTCTCGTTTCTTCAAGCCTCTCTTGCCCGAACAAGCAAAGCAAACAACAAGGACTGGGAATGGAACTTGTTGCATGTCCCTGGGCATACTGTAGAACATGTAGAACAAAGTCTCCAGGGAAAACTTTGCAAAGTGCTCCTGGCAGGTAGTTGATCACATGAGCTCATCTCGCTGTGCTTCAACTCATGTCGGGGATTGTCAACCCCAAGATTTGCGGCTTTCCGATGTCCAAGACCTCACGCAAACCCTCATTTGGCGGAGCTGGAAGTGGCAAGCCCTGGCAAACCAACACCGGGACCGGCCCAAGCCCAGACTTTTACCTTCAGCCGTGAAACGTGCCTTGAAACTGGGACTCAGCTTTTGTCGCTTCTTTACTCCCCCGCTTGTTCGAAGATATGACACCATTACAGTTCACCATCTCACTCCCCTTTCGGAACAAGGTAGGACGAAAGCAGCGGCCGGCTCCAGCATGGCGCATAAAGCTCTCTTGCAAGTCAAGCCGTGCAAAAAAAGGGCAGCAACATGCCGAAGTCACCACTTTCGGGCTCGGAGGGTTCATGAAGTAGCCTGGAACATCGTTTCAGATGCTAAGCAGGCAAGGATGTTGCATGAGGTTGCTGTCAAGGTGCTCTGAGGAAGGTAGAACTCCGGCTCCATGGGCGGTGGGGTGTCGTTCCTGCACCCACAGGAGCGGCACCGACTGCAGGAAGCTGGGGCCCACAAAGAGACTCGTGCCTGCCTGATTGTTCCTCCTGTGTGAACTTGAGCCCTTCCCTGAAAGTTTGTCAAACAGTCCTGCCAGTCAGATCCATTCCCAATGCCAGGGTGTTGAGATGTGGATCTGACATTCGAACCACCTGCGCAGCTGTTCATTTTCAACTGTGCACAGGCTCTGCATGGGGGCAGCCTGCCTCCAAAATCCCCCCCGTTCCAAACTTGTCCCGGAGGGTGCGGGAAGCCTGGCGCAGGTGGAGCTTGAGGCCAGGCACGAAGAGTTCTGCATTGTAGGAGGTTTCAGGGGGGATCCCACAAAGGGGGAGCCCAAATTGAAAACACTAATAAGCTTCAATTCAAGCCCAATGAACATCGTCAGCTGGAGGGCAGAGTGGCCTGCCTGCAGCAAGCGCTTCCGGCACTTTCCCCAGGTGGGCCAAGCCAAATTCGGGTTTCCTGCCTCGTCCGGGCATTTCTGCGCGAAACCTCTGAGGCTGGGACGAGTCTATTGGACTGAATAACCTCATATAATCTCTGTGTTTACATCAGAACATTGCAACATCCTTTCTTGTATCCGGAGCTGATGCATCCTCAAGTCCTCTTGAAGGTTCATGGGTACTTAAAACGCAATCATAGCTGTACATAGCTGTAATTACTTATGACCCACTGATAACCCTCTTAGGGGACTTAAGGGGGCTTACAACTGGGTTGTCCGGCGAGGACTGGGTTGTCCGTGTGGCGCTAGATGGACTTGGCAGAATGTTTGCTTCCTCTACGCCCCGTTCCCCGGCCACCCTCCTGGATGGTAATGGTAATTGCATGTTCTGTACCCTCATCTCCGTTTCTAACCGAAGCATTCGCAGATCCCTGCAAGCATAAGAACAGTCGTTTTGTCCGAAGCAGACTGATGATTGAGAGCGAACTTCCAGGAATTCCAGATCAAGACACACTCGGATGTATACGCTTCCACGTAGATAATTCGTCTCATGATGCTTCATGCTGAAGTCAAGGGTATGTGAACCGTAGCACCGGGGCACCATATTATGGAGACCAAGCCAAAGCATGTTTCTGGATACTGGGGCACCACTTCAAATCCAAGACAAGGGCACACGCGCATTTCGGTGCCAAGACAGGCCAAGAAAACGCAGATCTTAGCAATGCAAAGCGATGCAGAATGCGCCTCCGCCATGGGCGCATCAGCCGTCGTCAGAAGGCTTACCTCCACACTTTACCCTCTCATTCTAGCTCTTCTCTGTTCTGGTAGTAAAGCCTAATGGCGCCCAAGCTCAATAAAAAAGGGGTTCGGAACAGGCGCTGTTCTTGTTGTTGGTGTGCTGTTGCTGGATTTTGTCATGCCCGGAATTCTCATATGCCACTTCCGACTTCAACTTGCTCCTGGTGGCAGGTCTGGCTCATGCCGCCCTAATTAACCCTGTTTGCAATGAAGCCAGAGCTGGCCAACCCCATACTTAGGACGTGGAAGTCATGGAAGCAAAATCCGCACTGAAAACCGATAACTGTGGAACTGGCTGCAAACTATTCGGCTGAGCTTCTGGTAGGAAGCAAGAAGTGTTTTATAGTGTTTTGCAGCAGCCTCATTGCAGTGCGACTCTGTCGCTGAACAGCAGAGGCACAGTCTCATTGTTGCAAGGCGAGCGGCGCTGGCCCGACATTGCACCATTGTTTGGTACTTGACATCTTCTGCAGCTCAGTGGACCTCATAGATTTGTGGATCCTGCGAGAAAGGGAAGCAATGGGATTGAAGGCCGCAAGCTGATTTATGCGCTTGGGCATGTAGGAGGCAGACGCGTAGCCGAGAACAAGGAAGACGTCTGGTATACGTCCTAGCTCCTGATGGCAACTTGTCGCATCATACCATGAGCTTTAACTTGTGATGTCAAAGCTCTGAACCAGAGCGCGTCTCTTTCGACGTCGAACAGATGCTAAGACGCTGTTCTTGAGCTTGCAACCACTTCCTAAGCACATGCAAACATGCCCAACCGTCCTGGTCAAAATGGCACCGCCATGTCGAGCCTGGCGGCCTGAGCGAACAAAGCCCCTTCACCACTGCACACTGCGCAGTCCCAGTCAATTACACAGGAGCCAAGGCTTTGTTGACACTCTTCAATCGCAGCTGCTCAAAACCTCTACTTCGAACAGGTTGGTCAAGTGCACGCCTGGTCGGCTTTGGCGGAGTCCGGCACACAGATGGGCTCCGCGGCAAATCGGAGTCCTCAAAAGGCTCGAATATGGCGCTTAAACTTCCTAGACCAAGCCGCAGCCTCGGAATTGACAAAGGAATCCGGAAATATGTCCGCCTCATTTTGGCATTGACCGTACCCAGAGTCCTGCGGTAAAGCGCAGCGGTGTGGCCAGGACGCTGGCGGCAGTATGACTATTCTTCGTATATCAGCAGCGGTTCAACCAAGAAGTCTTTAAAACCAGCACATCTCAAACACTCTCACAAGGCATACAAACACTTGAACCTGCAAGTGTTCGACGTGTTGATCCATGGCGGGAGCAGTGACGCATGCCCGTGTCATGCTGTTGCAGCGGTGAACAAAAATGAAGCCTCTCCACATGCTTCAGCACGCATGTGTTACACAAAAGCTTGCGCGGGTTCTGCAAGGTTGGGTGAGTTTGGGTGGTTTTGCCGGGTTTCGAGTGGCCGTTCAAGTGTTGCTTCTGCTAAGAAATGAAAGCAAAACATTGGAAAACGCGTGGCTCAATGAAGATGTAATTCTGCATAGCTCACCACAACAGCGTCACAGCAACGACAGACCGTCTCAGCCACACTCTAAGCATTGAGCGGCCGATTCTTAACGTTACCAGTTTGGATTTGGTACAGCAGGCGGATCGCAATCGGTCCACGCCAAACCCGTACAAGCGCCAAACATGAAAAAGTGACACGGCCGGCGTACAAGCGCCGAAACTGGAAAAGTGAGACGGGAAAGCTGAACAAGGCGTGCAGTTCACACTTTCTCCTTTGTGCGGAGGAACAGCCTTCGACCCAATGCAGCCTAAGGCCCACAAGCCTGATTGCGAAACTCACACAGAGCCAGTTTTCGGATTACCCAACCGGGAGAATGACTAACTGCTGCAAGAATCCCAGCTTCCAACGCGCCAAAACCGAGGGAATATGCTCCGCTCACAGCGAAACCGTGTGACAGTTGCATTCTGACAGGAATGTGCGCAAAAACCCAAGAAACATGCACCGTACACAGCGAAACCGTGTGACAGTTGCCACTTTTCGAGCGCGAACGTGCAAAAACCCGAAGAAAACACACACACTCCAAAATAGATTGCCAAAAACCCGGAACGGGAAGGGAATATCGTAACGTTGGACACTTTCTAAAAAAAACAAATCTTGAGATTGGGCTACAGGCCGGAGCAGCACGGGAGAAGTGCAGTCATTTGCCGGTCAGTTACATGCTAGAAGGAATTATGGGTCTTCTGATTTGACCGCTCGCATCAACTGCAATTTCGCGTTCTCAACTGAGGCGCCGTGGGGCCGTAAAGGAAGGGGGGGAGGGGGTGAGCCGATACACCCCTTAAGGATTACTCCTGTGGGAGTGTATGACCAGTTAAGTCCCGTGGGATCTAAGGCAACGCCCAGCACACGGACGGCAAGTGTTTTGTTCTGCTACGCAGAGAGACCTTTGTGTCAAGTCGGTAAAGCCACTTGAGCCAATGAGCATCGGACATATATACATGTGAGCATACAGCCATGCCATTGCTGAAAGTACCAACCCCTTTGGGAGTTTAGGCAAACAAACAGACACTAATTTTTTTTACTGTAAGCATGGCCGCGTGTCCACATGTATACATTTTCCTTAAAAGTATTCACTGTCTCGAAGTTGGCGGAGTATGGACTCAGTAGAAAGGATAATATCTTAGATATTTCTGACATTAAGAACAACTGCGAAGTACTCCTTTTCATGCAAGATGTCTAGCTCAGAGAGATCTTCTGTACATGATCAAGTCTGTTGTTTCTGCTACATCGAATTATGCACGGCTCACTTGGCTCTTGATAGAGCATGGTTAAATTGCCTTGGAGGAATGATCATCTCCAGTTGGGATCCATGTCTGGATTGTAAGACCTGCAGATGGCATTTGGATGCGGTTCATCTGGATCTGAATGATCCTCTTCTTCACTGGAAAAGATACCCAGCATCCTGTTTTCTGCTCTTCTGAAAGCTTCATCAATGCCGTCATCTCCATGCGTGGAGGTATCAGGTCTAGGTTTTGCCTTTGGCATAGCTTGTGAGCTGGTGGCCTGGGAACTTGACCTTGCCTTCGCCCTCGTTCTACGATGATTCTGTCCATCAGATGATGGCCATGAACGTTCGGACTCGTCTCCTGATGGAGAGAGGGCGTGCGCATGCATGTTGTCCCAGTGTCGATGGGTAGAAGGAGACGGTGGTCCGTCTTGTTCTTCTTCTTGATCACTCTCTGAGCTCTGATCGTCAAAGAGCGCTTCGAGGGTGTTCTTGAGATTAATGTGCTTCTTCTCAAGTTCAAGAGATGAGTTGACCAGCTGGTTGAGAACAGTCTTCGATTGTCTCAAGGCTGTGACAAGAATTGAAACTCTGGATAGAGTATCAACGTGTTTCTCAATTTGGTCTTTTCTTTCCTTGCGATCCCTCTCGGTAGAGGTTTTGAGTGCTTCTGTGAGCTCCAGAAGGTTTGTGTACCTTGGTAAAGGCATAGTGATGGTCATGTCGTTATCTTTAATAACGAACGAGTTATCGTCATTCTTCAGACATCTGGAGAGTGTTTCTATGACAGGAATGAATTCAGTTGTGAATGCTTCCTCTTCATCGAATGTCTCGATGTACTGAAGAATACTTTGAGTGAAGGTCTCAGACGAGCTGATTGTGACATCGATAGTATCGATGTGTCTGAGTATGAGATTCCGGCTCATCTGATTCACAGCGGCACCCTGTTGGGTTTCTTCGATCGCTGTATCGACGTGATTACAGAGCCCTTCATTATGGGCTTCTCTGAACGCCTTTCTTTGAATGCGCCTGTTTTGACCTCCTCTTCTTTTTTGACCTTTGGGTCTTGCTGAGGTCATGAGCGTCGATCCTTGAGAGGATGCCTTAGCCTTAGGCGGAGGATATTTCGGCGGAGGTGACAGGTTCTTGGCCATAATTGGCACTGGCGGTACAGCTGCAGGTGTGGATGATGTCGCACTTGATAGTGCTGATTGTCCTCTGGCCTTGGCAGCAGAGCTCTTTGGGAAGGAGGTGTACGTAACACCGAGTTGTTCATCTGCTAGCTGGGAGGCCAGTGCATCTTGCCACATCTCTCTCACGTGAGGAATGCTGCTTGCACTTTCATAAGCCTGAAGTCTTCCAATGTCTCGTTCAGTGCCACGTGGTCGTGTGTCACCTCTGTTGAATGGATCATTTCTGCTTATCTCCGCCGTTGTTACGGCATGCAGGCACGCTTTGCAGAGAATTTTTCTCGACAGATCCCTGGCCGATCTCAATTGATAACAATTGTTGGAAAGGTGATAGCAATCACTTCTTGATGTGTGCCATATCGGCCTCAGGTCTGTGGTCTCGCCTGCATTGACTCGATTGGGTCCAGGAATATCTCTGCCTTGAGGCTCGTCCTCGGGTTCGAGGAAGGGAACACTTGGCTTGGCTTTTGCCTTGGACTTCGGAACCTGTCGCTCCATGCACTGGACAGGAAATCTTGTCAGTTGTTTCCACATCCGTCGAAGTCCCATCAGCATGAGAAAGAGATTCCATGCGATGCTGAAAAGTGAATAATCTTGTTCACTGGGTAGTGAGTCAGGCAGAGAGGAATGATTCCGCGTTCGCTCCACCGTGCTTTCGATGACCAAACCAGCCGGACAGACTTGCTGCTGTTGCAGCGGTTTTGGCTGCCTTGGCACTTGGTGCTGACGGAGGACGCGACGATTTTCTTCTCCTCCTGCTTGAGGATTCTTCTTCTTCCTCTTCTGTCCGATGCGCATCCATCAGGTTTGATGTTTCGCGCTCGTGTTCTTCAATATCACTCTGTGTGGGAGACTGTTCTTCATCAAGTTCTTGGAGCTCATCCAGGGACATACCAATTTTCTCAACCACGTTTGGTTTTGGACGCCTCGACCTTGATCTTGGTGGATCATCCTGAGATGATGCTGCTCGCTCTCTTCCTGGTGGAGGATATGGCGGCTCAGCAGGTCTCTGAGGCTGAGATCTGTCCCACCAACGATCATAGGTGTAGGACCGGCCAGATGGCCGAGATTTGTCCCACCAGTGATTGCCTGACGAGTAAGTAAAGGAAGTGTTAGACGGCTGTTGCCGTTCTGTGTATCCAGTATATCTCTGGCGGTAAGCCTGTTGCCTTATGGCAAGCTTCTCGACCTGTTGGTCGGATCTGGCATGATAGCCCTTGGTAGACATTGCCTGGATAGTAAAACCAAGAGGACTGCGCCAGTCCTTGTCTGATGGGCCGAGCCACAGGTCTGTGTTTGAGAAGGTACTGTAGTACCCTTTTGTTGTGATGTGCAGTCTGGCATCAATGTACTGCTCTCCGTTGACAATGTGCCATCTGTCGGATACTCTCTCCCAGTAAGTTCTCTCCATAGCACGTGTCACGGCCTTCTGACTTGGAGTCGCCGTGTACGGCGTTTTGCCCCACTCCAGGATGTAAGCATTGATGCAGTCCAGATCTGCGTACCTTTCACTTGGCTCCTGAGGGAGCCTGTCTGCGTGTGCTAGCCTATTCTGGTCAGAATTGTTGATACAGGCACACCGCACTTTTGAGTGCCTATCTGCCAAACGATTGTAGGCAGCTAGCTTCTTCTCTAGAAAGAGAGTAAATAGGCTGTTCCTGGGATGTACATCGCCACCACGCAAGTTGAGTCTTGATGCGATGTTGTTCAGGTCTCCAGTAATAATGTCTGGCTTGAAAGGCAGGACTTCATTGAGGAAGGCATTGACGTATTCTTGTCGTTGCAGCTCCTTGTGAGTCATGAATGAATTAAAGTGAATGAGAGCAATGGTTACGATCTTGCAAGGTCCTTTTGTGCTCCACATCTCATTCAGATCGGCGCTGGCTTCTTGAGAGAAGATTTCTGCGTAAGTTTCGAAGTCAGCTGCGGTGAGTTCTGTTCCATCTGGTAGACCGTTCCACTCACATAGGACTGGAACTGGATCCAGATCAGATGTCGTAAGCCAAGAATCTGGTGACAGATATGAAGAATCTGTTGGGCCTTCCTTGTCTGGATCTTTACCCTTGAGAGGGTCTGAGCCTAGAAGCCTGGTGTATTCCTCTCGGGTAATGGGCTGACCCGTTTGCGGGTGAATCCATTCCTTTGCTTCAGGCAAAGTGGAATGAAAACCGAAAGTCATTCTACAGACGGCGCCATGACAGGCCCATATCAGTTTCCTTGGGCCTCCCTCCTTTGGTTTGACTTCTCGATGTCTGTAGAAGTGGTGAACGAGTGCAATATCCGTGGTCGGATCTCATTTCACGCCTAGGTACATTGACGGTGCTGGAGGTTCATCCCTCGGGGTATGAATCATCATTCCCCGATACTGAAATTTCCTCATAATATCAATGGCGCGGAGGTTAGAGCGCCTGCCTCGAGTACGAGGGTGATGTGTGCTGAGTTGTTAAAGCACATGTCGATCAGAGGATGATAATCGAATCCCTTCTCAGGTTTGAGCTTTTTCCAGGGATTCCCGGCAGGAACAGGGGCCCTATCCATATTTCCCCAATTACACACTATGACGCCAAGTGTGGCGGAGTCTGGATTGGATCCTTCGATGTAATCTTTTGGTGCACCTACTCCTCCTATCCGGTTTCGGACGATTTCGTAGTGTGCATCCAACACTGTAACACATCCTTGCTCTCGTGACCCGTAAGGGCAAGATAGATGCCGGATGGCATGTTTTGGAGCCTCGGATGTTGATATGTTGACTGTTGATCATCTTGTATTCCTCCAGGGTTGGAGATTCTGTCTTACTGGTGTAAGTTCTTGTTGGTTTGTTTCGGATGTCTTCTATGGTAGAAGGATCAACAAAATTCTCTCGAGCAATCTGAAAGTACTTGTTCATCTCAGTCACGGCTTCTTCGAACTCCTCATTTGTGAGGACTGCTTCATATAAAACCCGGCGTTCCTCGGAAGTCATACCAGCCGAGACTGTGGATTCCTGGAGGCATTCAACAGGCAAAATGCAGGAGCACGTGGCCTGTCTTCCTCTTTGGGTGAGCCTGCAGTCGGCACAGACTATGTTGCCGCAATTGAAGCAGAAATAGCCTGTCTCCTGGCCACATATGAGACATCTAGCTACATCTGGATGTTGTAGCAGCCTTATTTTCTGATTTAGGCTGATAGTGGTCCTCCGGACTCCTACTGTTTTCTCCTTTTTAGGAGGTTGTGTAGAAGACGACGCACTTTCCTTGGGTTGGTCCCATTCTTCATCATCCGGAGCCGAGCTGTCCTTGATCATAAGAGGCTTCTCCCTTCCCTCTTCCTGTTCCACCTGCTGACATATATTCTCTCTTTGACCTCTTCCTTCATTGCTGCGTTAGTTCGGGCCTTTGCATACAGATGTTTCTGATTCTCCTTCAGCCTGGCCTCGATACGTGAACGTTCTTCGAGCAGGTCTTGGTCGTCAGCAGGTTCCTCGTATTCGAGGTTCAGCTTGCTCCGATTGATTCTGTAGTAACCGCCACTATCTGGGTCGTAGAGAACAAGATAGCCTTCTTTCTCCTTTTTAGGAGGTTTCGGCGGTTCAGGTTCTTCGTCTGATGAGATGACTTCTGATGGGTCAATGTTGACCTTGCTCATCCCATCTGCGAGCTCTTCTGACGGCGTCTTTTTCTTCTTCCTTTTGGAAGGTTGTTCCGGTTCAGAAGGAGCAGCGTCTCTTACTGTTTGAGACTTCACATCTACTCTGAGTTCAGAGGAGGAAGATGAGCCTGACTTGTTTGAGTCAGAGTCCTCATCCGTCTCATCATCTTCATCCTGGGTAGGATCTGCTACTTCTGGTTCCGATTCACCGGAGGATGACTCCGTTTTCGGAGGTACTACGTTTTCTGCCGTATCAGGAATCGGTTCAGGAGGCAGGTGTGAGGAAGTTAGCCTCAGCACTTCTGTAGAACTTGAGGATCCATCTGCATTCCACAGTTTTCCGAGAAGACTCTCGGGTTCCTTTTGTGCCTCGGCCTGTCTTGCGAGCTTGGACCTAGGATTGACTTCTGCTGTGGCAGAATTCTCCTCTGAGGTTGACTCCGTTTTCGGATGTTCTACATTTTCGGCTGAGGGTTGCTCCGTTTTCGGAGGTTCTACATCTTCGGCATGAGGAAGAGAGAAGAACTTCTTGTGAGAAGAGCGAGCCTTAGGAGGCTCTGGTGGTTGTCTCCGCCCTGCCATTTTTAGCAATTGGGCTTCCATGTCTCTTCCATTGGTCTCACACCACCTTTGTGACTCACGTGCCAGGGATGGCATTTCCGTGTTACAGTGGTCGGACCACCATCTACCAACTCGTTTGAGTTCTTCGTACTGTGGGGACACCCACAGTTGCTCTGTAGGGGCGAAGAGAGCACTGATCATGCTTGCATGAACCACCTCGGGGGTTGAATACATCCCGGCATCTGAGTGCCAGAGACTTGACACAACGTTGACCACGTTGTTGGCATCAAACACCAACAGCAGCGGCTTGTGTGCTCTCAATCCTGTTGGATTGGGGTCTCTGAGATTCAAGGCCGCAAACTGAACACTGTCCCTGTTGGGACGACTGTTGCAGTCAACAAGTGCCTGATAATTCTGGGATGTAACCACCTCCTTTAGGAGGGATGAAGGTACGATCCCGTGTCTCATAATTGGCAGGAGAGCCTGAAGATCAGTGGCATGCATGATAAAGACTGGTTCATCCTGTCGGATGTAATCCTTCATGCCTTAGGTCTCGGAGCATTGGTAGACTTCCTTGGTGCTCGAGACTGCACAGGAGTTATTCTCGATGCCATGAAATCGCCAACAGTCATTTGTGACCTTGGGCGTTCTTCTTCAGGATCAGGCTCATCTGCTCTTGATAGAGCTTGTCTCGCACTCGGACCACCTGTTGCAGAGAGATACAGTCTGACCATAGACGATACATCCACAGAAGCATTCTGTGGAATCGTCAGACCAGGTGTGGTCTCATGTCTTCTCCCGTCACTGGTATCGTAATCCATCCAAGCGACGAATCGACTTTTGGTATTCAGGATGATACCCAGTGCCATCTCCTGTGGAGAATATTTTGCCAGACTGTTTTCTGCCAGGACATCCAAGGGCAGGATATGGTTGTGCTGTCCAAGGAACAGATGTGGTTTCTCATTCTGGAGATGTCGAGTAAGCCATGCTATCCATCTTCCAATTTGATTGGTCTTTGTAAGGATGTGAAAGCACAGCTCCTTGGACAGTCCGGTGGCTTCTACCAGGTTTGGTACTGAAACCTGGGCAATCCTGCGTCAGATTGCACGGGAGGGAGCAGGCGCGGAGAGGTGCACAGCTCCCTGGCACCTCCGGGGCTCGTGCAGAAGCGGATGCGAGCAGCAAGGCCTCTCTAGAGTTCTGCGAACCAACAGCATCGTGGGGAACTGCTAGTGTGGATTCAGCGGCACATCTGGACTGTCAGGTATACCGTCGCACAGCATGCCTGGACGCAACGACGTCATACAATTGAAGGCTGCTGCCACATGTTCATCAAACTTTCTATCGACCCTGCCACATGTAAGGCAAGTCTGCACACTTCCATGGCCCAATTGTGTCGTAATCTACCGCGTCGTCGAGCAAAGGCAATCAGTGTCCGTTGAAGCGAAGCATCACGTCCTCTGACGGGAATTGCGCAATTTGCCCCAGGAGCTGCAGCTGTCGTTGTGGCAAAACACAATTTTGGCTCAAGCTTGCCAGAATAGCTGGGACTATTGCACTGCACTGAAGTGGTCGGGGCCAGTGTGTCGTCAACAATTTGTAAAGCCCGCCCGACGTGGGGGCTGCCATGGACTGGCTCACTGCCGCATGGCACTTGTGGGGCTGGGGCTTGTCTGCTTTCTCCTCGGCGGTGTCCCTGATGGCTACACTTCCCGGAGGGTGCCGACAGAGCGTGGGCCATGCGCTGGTCACGTGTGGATGGGGGGCTCCGCCGTACTTCGCCCCCGGGCTAGCTCCCCTCCCCGTGTGTTGGGGGTGGCTGGCGGTCGGGGTCCTTGTTGGCCTCTTGCTGCGCGAGGCGCTTGCTGTCCTCCTTTTGTTCGCAGGGGGGGCGCAGACTCGGACAGCTCCCTTGCCCGCAGCTACGCATGCGGCTACAGAAGTCCTGCGGAGCTGGAGCTTGGGGGGCGAGCACGAAGTCGCCGAGCTGGCGGCTCAATCAGGCCAAAGCGCAATCGAGTTATTGTGCGCTTTGTTGCAGCAAACTCTTCCCTCCACACACACCCGCGCACCCGGCAGGCCGGCGCTTCCGACGCGTCGCCGCGGTCCTCGGAACGCCACGCGCGCGCACGACGACACGGCAGGGGGCGCGGGGCGTGTGCAGAAGTAACTCCGCCGAGGCGAGCGGTTCAATGGCTCCTAGCACGGAAGTTCCTCCCACAAGCATGCCTGTTGCATTTGTCGCAGCCATTTCAGCTTTTGCAAGCCGTTGTCGCCGCATTCAGGACCGGCCTCCAGCCATGCAGTGCCGCCTCTGCCATCACCGTGTCGCGGAGGAGGGGGACATATGTGACCCATGCAGGGACGTTAATGCGATCCAATCCCTCGTGCACTCGCGGCGCCTGGGACTATGGGCGTCCTTTGCGGCCGCAAGCCTGCTGCACGGGGTGGCAACTGCGCTCACGGCCTTGTCACGGGGCCCCCCGGACGAACGGCCGGGTGGCCATGACCGCGGCAGGTCCCGCTCCAGGTCCTAGTGGCTGCCTGCCTCATCGGCCCTATGCAGTCCAGCCCTAACTACCGGGACTGACTGCCCGCAACAGGAAGAGCTAGCCGCCACGGTCCTTCTTGTCAACACGCTGGCCCTGCATTGGCCCAAACAGAACATGAGGTCATGAGATCAAATCGCTCGCCCTTTGCCTGTCCCGAGCTTCCGGATGCCAGCCCGCTTGCAAAGTGCACAAGTTCTCGGTGCAGCCTCCATCTGCCATAAAATAAACAATAGCAGTCAATAGCAGTCTGGGGAAAGCAAACCAAGGCCCAAGCAGCCAGCAGAGCCGGAGGTATCCTTGTATTGCGTGCCAACCCTGAGGCGGAATCAAAGCCACGGGGAAGACTTTACACATCTTCGGGCCTCTTCCCCTTGTCAACGTGGATTTCTGCAGACGTTTGTCCTCACTGTGCACACGCTGTGCAGACGGAAGACTGGGAAAAGCCTGAGTATCGAGGCCCGTGCCAGCAATGTCAACAAAGCAGACCTTCCTCAGTGAACTTTCTGATGCTTTTGGGGCCGACACAAGTAGGCCAGTAGGCACTCGCAAATGCCTGTCTTTCGAAGCCCCCGGCGGATCGACACGTCGCTTGCCTCACCACGTTAGGGCAAGAAACATCTCCGAAAACACAACGAAAGCACAGCGGGCGACTCAAAACTCAACTCTTCTTTTCTGAGCTCAGCTGCGCGAGTCAGCCAGAGAGCCTGTCTCGGGTGGCCCGGGCGGCCCGGTGCCTGCCAGGGCGCGAGCGGACACGAGGCAGGGCGGACATGCATGGCGATGCTGACGCTGGCAATGCAAAGCTGGAAGTGACATGCTGCGCCGTGCTGTAGACATCTGCGTGTCGGGGGGGGGGGGGAAGATCTGAACTCCTTTCTCGAAGATTCGAGGGAGGATAGCTCACACTCCTGTGCACCCTATGCCGAACGCAATCCAATTCACAGCTCTGCATTGCATTCTAAGTGCACTTCGCAGAAGCCTTATATTTCTGTTTACTCAGCTTGCCGCAAGAAATAGGGAATCCGGCGCATGAGCTGCCAGTTGCTGCGAGTTGCTCCTCGCCTGCTTTGCCCAACCCCTCCCCAGCCCAACCCGGCCCTCCCCAACCCCACGCCACCCTCTCCGCCCAGCCCCACTCGGCCCCACCGTGGGGCTGGTTTTAGCTGGATTTGTAGCTGGGGTGTTCCAGTGTTAGAGTATTCAATCTGGCTCCAATGCATGCCCAACCCCTCTCCAGCCCTACCCAACCCCACCCAGCCCTACTCAGCCCTACTCCGCCCCGCTCAGCCCACCCAGCCCCACTCAGCCCGACCCAGCCCCACTCAGCTCCACTCCGCTCCATTACGGGGCTAGATTGGGCTGGATGTTAGCAAGGTCCCAGTAGAATTAGAATAACTAAATTGAACTCCAATGCGTTATGCATGCCCAACCCCTCCCCAGCCCCACCCACCACTCAGCCCCACTCGGCACTGGATTTCAGGGTGCGTGCTACATGGAGGGCCGACGAGAGCTGAGAGGGCAAGCGGAGTGGAAAACACAAGGGCGGGTGCGTGGCCTTGCTTCCGGCTTCTATACCTGTGCTGCCCGCCCATAGTCGCAGCCCCTGGAATAATACTCGAACTAAAACGCCATCTCCGGTCAGCCCTGTCTGCGGAAAACGAGGAAGTCATAGATTTCAGGAATGGGAGGGATATCCGGCACCTGACACCGTCAGTCAAATCGATCTGCGGAGCACTTCTGCTTTTGGCTCTTGCAATGTAGGAACAAAAAAGGAAACAAGAAGTCACTATGCCCCAATGCACCTCCCTGCCCTCGGTGCCAAAACACCGTACCGACCTGAGAAATGAAAGAGGGCGCTGAAGCATGCAGCCATGAATCAAGATGCATTGCTAGGCCGTGTCACAATGTTCCCATATTTTGACTTGGCAGGTGACTGTAGGACAATGGTGGACTCCTGCGTATTGATGGTGTGCAGGATGCCCTGACATCTTGAACATATCTGCACCCCGAGCATCTCAACGCGGAACAACAGCCTCGTATCGGAGGCTTGACATTGCAATCAAGCTGATCTTGCTCCCAATGTACCTCCCATGGTGCATGATTCTCGTGCTTACTAGTGCCCAGCACATGAATCGAGCACGGGATCATCGTGCTGCTGGCCATGGTGCCGCGAACTATTGCACCCCTAGTGTGAGCCGAAACTGCCGCAAGAAATGGAGATGTGTAAATGCAGGAATCCACAGGAAATGCATGTTGTACAGGCAAAGGCCTTGGTTCTATTACAAGCCGCGTCTTCCAAGTGACGGAAACCAGGATATGGCGCCAGCTTCAATGACAGCACCTGTCTCCGAAGCCTTTGCAGACAACATGTTGGCCGAGCGGCTAAGGTGAGTGGTAATTTGGTACATAAGTCGTTATGGCAACGACCTGAGCACATACTATCAATGCCACCGAAATTTCCTCATGACATCATGCGATAAAAGCTCTGTCGGTGAAACTGCATGCCGGTGAGAACAAGTGAAACCGAATCGTGAGTCGGCAATATATGGCAGGCGAGATTTGGGCAGCAAAAGTTGATGGGATCATCCCTCCTCATCGGGCAACGGATCGACTCCAAAGACAGCATCCACACCTGACACGCCCGGTAGACACAGACTCTAAACTCTGGGTAGCCAGAATAGGTGGAGTGTCACTCTTCCCAGCCTGTCACGGGATCCACCGGACTCTGCGACACAGACCTTGGAGATAGGTGCCGATTTGGTGTGACGAGCTGGCACCTGCACTGATGCTTTGTTGAACAGGTTGTATTGGCTTGAGAAGGCAACGAGGCTTTGACAGTCGACCGCGCTCTCTCTGTAAGCACCTGCACAAGGCACTAATTAGGCATCCTGGATGCTTGTTCTACTCAAACGACATGCTCCGGAGGAAGAGAACATGCCTGCGCGTCTTCTGCGGGCACCAGGAAGCCACCCCGAAAAAATTGCCCAGTGTTGTCCTCGTGCAGTTTGCAATTCGGCCATATGCGGCCTACTCGCACTCACGAATACTGCTTGCAGCTGGGAGGCGACTGTCGCATGCACATGCTGACGTCCTCGTCAGCTGAATTTAACACATCGGCACACCTCTACTACCGACGAGCACTCGGAGAAAATCCGCCGAGGCCGCAGGCGCATGGGTGTTACCTCAGGTACCCTCCACCTCATCCTCCTCGCTGCAGTCCGGAAAGTTTGGAACCACCCTGTGTTCATTCCCACCCCCCCGCCCGGTTTCCTTCATTTTACCTGATTTGTCCTGCCCCCTGCCGTGCGCCCCCTGCCCCGCCTGCCCCTTTCCTCCTGCCCCACCCCAACCCCCCGACCCCACTCTGTTCCTTAAACCCCCCGACTTCTGCATCCGCTCTGCTCTTTCACGTTCTGTCACGTGCTGGTCTCCGGCAAGCCGAGGCGGGCGGCGTAGCGTTAAAATTAAGTGGGAATCCCTAGCTGGTTTCAGCAGGACCGTTGGCGGCTGAACTCTGCGCTCAACAAGGCCTCTTCCGGATTCCGCATACGCTCACGAGCCTCCCGCGTGCCAACTTAAGACTACACCGAAGCAGCAATGACACTGGCGACAAGGTGCTACAGACAGCAAGCGAACAGACTGCCAAGAACGTAGTGCAACGCAAAGTGCAAGTTGCTTCAGGGCTTGAGGGCCAAGGCAGTCTGGTACTGCGTAGATATGCGTAGATTGTCGAGGGGTCCAGAAAGCCTTAGGCAATTAGAACAGTATATAACAGTATATAACAGTATATAACAGCATATAATAGTATATAATAGTATATAATAGCATATAACAGTATATAACGGTATATAGCAGCATAAAACAGTATATATTAGTGAATCTATCCGCGAGCTGCCAAGGAAGTTACACCCACCTGCATCCTGGGCTCTTGCGGGCCCTAGGATCATGGCGAAGATGCCCCCATAATGCCCCCATACTCTACAGATCTCTATAACTATTTGATAGTTATTACTATGATTACCATTATTACTATTATTTAGATCTCTACAGATCTCTATAACTATTTAATAGTTATCCTAAATAATAGTATAATAATAATTATTACTATTATTACTATGATTACTATTATTACTTTTTATTTAGATCTCTACAGATTTCTACCAGTCATCCTCTCTACCAGTGAGTCATCATGAGGAAGGACTCCCTTTCGGGCGCCGGAGCCCTGTTTACACGTTGTTGCTGGTACAACCAAACTACAACCAAACAAGAAACCAATGACCTCCTATGTCTGAGCAACTCTTCGACGAAAGTATGGCATGAACGTGTTGCCTGATTCATGAGACAATCCATGACACACTTCATGAAAGCAAGACCAATGCTCAGTCAGCGAAAAACCAGCTGACACAAGGCAATAACACGCCGATGCACAGGCAACGTCTGATGGCACTTTTCGCGTTGAAGACAAAGCCCGAAAAAGTCAAAACATACATCCCACAAATTTGCGCACTGCAGGCAAAGCCCCATGCTCGAAACATACATCCCACAACTTTGTGTGTTGCAGACAAAGCCCCAAGCTCAAAACGTACATCCCAAAACTTTGCGCGTTGCCAGTAATCCCCCAAGCTCAGAACATTCATTCAACAACTTTGCGCATTTCTGGCAAGGCCCCAGGCTGAAAACATACATCCCAAAACTTTGCGTTGCCGGCAGGGCAACCAAGCTGCAAACATATATCCCAAAACTTTGTAGGCCCCAAGGTTAAAACATGTATCCCAAAACTTTGCGTGTTGCCGGTAAGGCCCCAAGCTCAACACCTGTTCCAGATTTGATGCACAAAAAAAAACCGGCACAGCTACCGGTGGACCACAGAAGGCCTTCCATGGTATTAGAGAGCTATATAAAAGCTATAAAAGCTGCTTGTCTTAAGCCATGAAGACATAAAAACAGAGACCTGAAAACAAACTGCAATCACATTTCGGGAAGCGCATAAGTTTGTTTTTTAATTAAAAACAAAACTGTTTTTTATTAAAAAAACAAAATTGTTTTTTTAATTAAAAAACAAAACTGCTTTTTTTATTAAAAATTAAAAAAAATCGTTCTTAATTAAAAAAACAGTCAAACTATATGTGTTGGGCACATACTCGCGGCGTCTCGATAGCCGTGTGCCAAGAAAGCGGGAGACAATGTGAAGGTTCTGGAATCATGCAAACTACAAAGCACCAACAAAAACTCTTTTTGTTGCCGGCACTTACCCCATCTTACCCCCAAACGCTTGTGAAGCCTTATGACGATGAAGATGGTGGCATCAGTCGTGATGGAGGCAATGCCGGTGATCACTGGCACGGGTGCAAGTGAGGGCGGCGGCGGTGGTGGCGGCGGCAATGGGGATGGCGATGGTGCCAAAGAAGAAAAGGCCATGCCGATGTTGCTGATGATGGTGCTGATGATGATAATGATCTTGGTGATGATGCTGGTGATGATGCTGGTGGTGAGGATGATGTTAAAATGATGATGAACGTGATGATGGCGATGGCGATGAGTCGATGGTGACAACGATGATGGTTATCACGAGCACCGTGATGAAAACGACGACAGCGATGGTGATGGTGATGGTGATGTTGGTGATGTTGGTGATGATGACGATGATGATGATGATGGTGGTGGTGGTGGTGCTGGTGGTGGCGGCGGCGGCGGCGAGGACCAGGATGAAGGATAGATGATGAACGGAAAGTACTTGTGTTCATTGTCATCACTTATTAGGGAAGGCAACCAAAAAACATCGCATCACAACTTAAGGAATGAAACGCGCTGTCACAAAAGGTTTAAGCTCTAGACAACATCCTCTGGGCAATGTCTTGGCACATGCCCCAGCACATCCCCGCCTCACCAGCCAGCTGCATGGCGTTTTCGAACAATTTGTGCGCCTGCCAAATTTGAGACAACGCCAATCGCTTAGCATGTGCATGTCTCTTCTACACTTCACCTGTAGCTCTGCAAAGGTTATTCAGCTTCTGCAATATGTTGCATTTGGCTCGTGCCTTCAGCCTGGAACAAGTAGGATCATCCAATCCAGGAACAGACAGATACGCGCAGGCTAGTTTGGCCTACGCCACTGCGTCACTGGAGTTTGGCAAGCAACACATCAGGAAATGGAAATCCACGTACGTCATGCGTCATTTACATTGCATAGACAGCTGTGCAACGTCAGGTCTGTGCAGAAGCTTCGTGTCACATGTCACTTGAGAGCGGCAAGCCACGGGCAGCAAATTCTAGACCCAAACCGGCGGCACTCTGCAACTGCTCGATTGGAAACCGGATTGGAAACATAGATAGCATGGCACGCACTGAAACTGTTGAAAACATGATCGAGAGTGCGATTTAGAGTTTGTGGCTCGTCGTTTGAGGCCTCAGTTTTGTGTTGCAATCAGGTATGCCTCATGCCAGACAACAAGGAAGTTGTTCCAGTGATGAATCCATGACTGCAAATTATGTTCGTTGCGAGATGATTCAGCAGAGCTTCGCCCTGGCGGCCCAGTGCAGCGGAAACATTTTTCTTGCTTTGACAAAGTCCGGCTATCTCACCTAGTCCCTTCACGGAGGGCACATCCACACCTGCACAGAAGCTCGGCATTGCGGCGGCCAATTAGGGCAGCACGTGAATTGAGAAGCGAGCATCAAGGATCTGGCGCAGCAGTCCTCACTCCTGCAGCTGAAGCTAATGAGAACTTTGTTTGTCATAACAGTAATAAAAAATACTAACTGGAATAGTGAAAACATAATAAAATGACAATAATGACAAGATTGATCATAGTAAGCTGCAGCAGAAGTCTCACATTCCGAGAATTTCAATTCCGGCCCGGGCCTCGGGAACCTCTTTGGCAGGCTGCACAACCTCCACCATAACAAGTATTTGCCCAAAACAGGGGCTTTAGCGTTTCCCAAAATAGGGGAACCGCAATATATACCCTAATGAATACATTACAAGCCACGTTATAAGGACCCCAAAAAGGTACCCCACTTTCGGGAAACGCCTAACAGAAGCCAAAGCTCTTTTGAAGCTCATGGCGCCCAGCATCACCGTTCGAGCACTCTGAGTTACAGACGCGTGCAACGCAAGTCCAAAACAAGAAGTCACTCCCCAAATACACAGAAACAGACAGGGATGAACATGTTCGAGCACATCGCTCACACCAACATGTCACTCAGGCTAAGAGTGCTCAATAGTTGCGTTGCCACCGAATGCCTGCAATGCTCAACTATCCGGGAGCAGAAATTGTTTTTTGCAAGAGCTCCCCTGTTCTTTGTGCTGCTTTATGTGCCAGTGGCGGGGTCTGCAAGTTGGGCTCCTAAACAATATTCTCCTGGGTGATGTCACTGCGTGGCTGTTGCAAAGTCGGCTTTGCCAGTTCCGTGCCTCTGCCGGCTTCTTTGTTGTTGCGTGGGACCCTAGATGGAATCCAGATTCTAATGATGCTTGAGTCGTGTCAACGGCCATCTTTGTGATGTGCATGACGACTGATGCTGTCCCTCAGGTAGCACAGCTGTCGGAGCGTCATCCGCCATATGTTTGCACGGAGCTGTGCCAGCACCGCGTCACCCGTCATATCACTTGGCCTCTAGAGCCCATGAAATTGCACCAGTGCCACACAAGCTGCCCCTGTACTTGCTACGTGGCAATGGCCAAGCTCCGTGAAAGCTGGTCTGAGCACTGCGTTTAGAAAAGCTTGTTGAATTTGGGTTTATCTACGCGGAGCTTGCTCAACTTTGGTATCATCATCAACATCATCAACATCATCATAATCATCATCACCAGCATCATCATGATCATGAGCATGACCATCATGATCAATCATGATCATCATATTGTTCCTTTCTGTTTATTGATCTTGTGTGAGGGTCGCGATCTTCGTGACAGTTGGGTCAACTGTCACAGGCACCGGGCTTGTCAGGGATGCGGTCCTGGTCACGGTTGTTTTTTTTTCGGACCCTCATGTAGGAGTCGTGGTTGGAAAGTGTCCAGTGTCACAAAAATCGGGCGCGTTTGGAACGTGATCCTTGTCATAGTTGACTGTTTTGGAGCCTTCATGTGGGAGATGTCCGGTGAGGGGCGTCATCCTCGTGACAGCTGACCGTTTGGAGCCTTCACATGGGAGATGTGCGCGGTGAGGGGCGCCATCCTCGTGACAGTTGACGGTTTTTGAGCCTTCATGTGAGAGTCACATGTCACGAGTGTGGTGGGGGTGGTAGGCCCCTAGGACCCGAGATCATTCATACCGGGTGTGTGGACGGTGATGGACGGTGCGCGGTTGGCCGGCGGTGTGCGGGGGAGGCGTGGACACGGGGCGGAGCATGACACCGGCGGTGAATATGTACACTATATATATAGAGTCTACATGCATGTGGTTGCTAGACGCGACAAGACAAAATCGCGTGAGCTTCCATTGAGCTTCCATTGTTGCGTTACTTTCTTCGGTTGGGTTTTCGGGTTCCCGGCTTGACCTTGTTACATGCATGTATATCACGAGCAGAACAAGAACGTAATGTCAACGCCCCGCCTCAAAGGACCAGGCTTCAGACGCTAGAGCACCACCACCAGCTAGCTCAGCTAGCTCTCCAACCTGCATCTCTTAACGCCGCATTTGAACAGTTAGGGGGGACGCTGGACTTACGCACCATAAGGCTGAGTGAGGTATGTTGTATTATGTTGTGCTGAAACAAACAAATGTTTTGTCTCTTCTGAAGCGATACTGGCAGTATTCTATATCCCATGGGTTATACTGCAGCCCGTGCGGCCGCCCGCCCCGCCCGCCCGCCCGCCGGCCCGCATGCACTCACGCACGCATGCACGCCCGCGCGCACGCACGCGCGCACGCACGCCCGCACGCACCTGCCCGCAGACGCGCGAGGCGATGGTTCCTCATGAGCACCGTTTGGGGATCTACGCTGGCAGAATTGTTGAGTCGATCTCACAGAAAAGAAACACCAGCGCAAGAAGCCTCGTCCGTTTGCAAAGCTCCGTCCGCGGAACTGACCTCCAGTATCTTGAGTGCGGTATTATGTTATTGTGCTGAATCGTGGCAAATCGAACAAACGTATCGTCTCTTCTGAAGCGATACTGGTAGTACCGGGCAGTGCTCCATATCCCTATGATTGATACTGCCCATCTGATAACTGCATCCGAACTGTGATGGGGCTCCGGCTGACGCAGGCTCCTCGGCCTCTGACAGGTGCAGTGCTGTGTGGTGCAACACAAACAAGGACAATCATAACAACAGTAGCAAAATCACAGCAGCAATCCGCACAAAACTAGCGATGGCAACAAATGATAGTGATCAATGGCAATTGCCTTTCCAAAACCTCCCAACAATAAGCCGATCTGTCAGCTAGCACCAATCACACGCAATTTCGCACGTGGCTGGAATCTTTCTGCACTGGCCGAACCAGCTCCTACAGACCAGACCGAAAGAAGGGGTTCAGGGCATCGGTCAGAGTGAGCCTGCCCCTAACCTGAATTTATGTTGTAGACATTCGAAAATCTAGAGCTTCACTTTTCGTGCCCCCAAAAAGGTGATAAAAGGTACCTGAGGTTTCCATGCGTGAGCAAGCTGGAACAACGTGTCTCCAGAAGTGACATGCACTCGTCGTGCAGTAAGAATCCCACCTGGTCAGCCTCTTCAGGGTAAGCCGCATGTTCAGCGGGCGCCGAGCAAGCCGTGATCTGACAAAGCGTGCTACGAGATTCGAAGAAGCCGTTCACAGAACGAGCGGGTCTCAGACAAAGCCGCCCTCCCCCCCCGGCCCAAGTTGCGTAGAGAAAACATTCGCACTCGTGAGTCGTGAGCCACAAAGATGCTAGGAGCTTAGAACGGGCTACTGAAAGCGCAACCACCTGTCTGCTACAGAAAGAGTATGTGCACGAGCAGGCTGCAACAAATCTCACCTGATTGGCAGGTGCTGCCGAGCTCGAAGAAGCCTCTGCAGCCATATGTTTTGGAAATTTTCGCCCGCGTGAGCCTCTGACAAGATACGCTGCGAGTTTAGAAAAGGCTGTTGAACGCGCAACGTGCTTCTGCTAGAAAAAACAGCTTGAGCAAGCTGCAACACCCTGTGATTTACGGACATTTACGGAATATGTTCATGAGCCGCAATCCCACCTGCTCGGCAGGCGTAGCCGAGCTGGATGAAGCCTCTGTAGGCATGTGTTCGGCTGGGGCTCGTAATGCGCATGTGAGTCTCTGACAGCATCATCGTCCACCTGCAGCTGCAACCACACAACCCTGCCGGAATGCGACCCCGCTGAGGGCTTTCTGGACAAGTGGGGCCGCTGCCAAGGCTAACAGGGATGCAGTAGTTGGAGTCAACGGCTCAGTGTTTTCAACCTGCTGAATGCAAGCTGGGCTGCACGGAAAACAATGTAAACAATGCAAGGTGCCAACGAGGCTGCTACCACAACTGCCAGCGTCCCGAAACTCGCCGTGGAGCATTCCTGGCACCCAGAGAGAAAAGAATCAACCAAGAGCTCTCAGGTCTTCATGGCCTGTGGCTCCATGGGCCCAGGTGTTCTCTTGAAGCGCGGCCGCTGCACACGAAAGTTGCGCTCCTCCGGATGCAACAATAAAACTAGCCCTCATGAGCCAAGCCGACAAGAGAATGAATGTGCGATCACACGCCCCTGTAAAAGATTAACTGCCTTTGCTTATGTAGTAGATCTTATCAATAAACGTAGTGAGTGCAAGGCGAATGCGGAGCGGGCCCTCACTCTTTTCTGCAATTCGATCGGTCCCTTTGCTCAGGATTCGGCTACGCAATCAGAAGCAATGGCTCAGTTCTCAGCAATATGAGGGTATTCCCCTATTAGATTCGATGTTTAGCAGCTAAGTTGCTTGGGGAACATGGGACTGTGGGCATTCGCACCGCCGACGCCGAGCTTCTGCGTTGCAGTGTGGGACGACATGCTACAAAGAGCCCTTTACGCCGAAAATTCAACACTAAACAAAGGAGGGACCAACATTTTCAGCGGCAGCAAGATGATCATAGTGACGTGACGCAAACACCAGGGCCGAGCCCTATGGTGTTTTCAGCATGCGAGTTCACTCATTTTTGGAAAGCTGCAAAACATAGATCATTTGGGATACGAAAAGTCGCATCCTACTCATCCACCTGGACTGTCTCATAATCATCATTCTCGACCACTTCATCGGTTGGAGGAGGATTCTCCGCAGGGGACCAATGTGGATCACGAGTGAGAAGGATCGGCTGTTGTTATCAATCCATTTTCTGGTGAGGTCCTCAGCGTTCTCAATGGCACTAGACACGATCTTAGCCACGACGCGACCCATGTTTGTGAGGAACAACACTTCTGGGTCGATGGATTTGGCCCTCTGTTGTGATTCAAGAAGCCCTTCTGGCATTGAACGGTACGGCACATATTGACATATTTGTCCTGGCACGCCCCAGGCGTTTGACAACAATATCCGCAATTTGGATCCCACAAGATGTCTGTGGTCTCTCCGATGGACGTTCGA
This sequence comes from Symbiodinium sp. CCMP2592, assembly GCA_905221615.1. Lineage (NCBI taxonomy): Eukaryota > Dinophyceae > Suessiales > Symbiodiniaceae > Symbiodinium > Symbiodinium sp. CCMP2592. The sequence continues at coordinate 61,386 of CAJNDT010000075.1, forward strand.
ATAACATTCTTATCATCAACTGGTGGCTGTATCATCGTTGCAGGGAGGTTGGTGGCATTCTGGGTGGAATAGGCCCCAAGGAATATTTTCCACACCACGTCTCTTGCAAGTTTCCATGCACTTGCTGTTCACGTAAAGTAAACAATCCGGGACAGCACTCGTGGCAGTGCAACGTGGCGTTTCAGGTAGTGCGCTGGTGACACGTGGCATCAGTGATGGCAAATGTGTTCTTGGCGATGATGCAGCACGAAGCCAACCAGGAATCCAACAATTCGGAGGCAGACCTCCTACCCCACGTCCTACCATCCTTCAGAAACTCTGCGGGACCAAAGCGGAGGAGGACACCGGCAAACGCAGGTGCGCCGACCAGAAACAGCAACAGCGAGACATAGAGAGAATGGTAACGCCTCCACTCTTCAAAGAGCTGACCATACTCCTCCTCCGCCGCGAGGACCAGCTAAGCACGGTCAACATGGACAGGGGCTACGTCCTGCTCTTACAAAGGACAGCTATAGCATCGTCCCAAGCTTGGTACAGGTTCAAGCAGAAAGGCATCGCCAGCGACAGCAGGGACACTCCACGTTTTTTTCACCACTCAGAGTCGTATTACTAGCGTGCCTATTGAAAGGACTTCGTGCCCCCGATCGACACGCTCCGAGCCGTCCCGAAGCCAAGGCCGAAAAGCTTACAGTAAAAATGGTCATTCGTGCAGTGGAACCTGACCGAGAAGCGCCTCAAGATCCTTGCGACTCTAGACCTGGTGCCCGTGGTCACGGTACAGCAGCAACTGACGCGCATGGAAACGCTTCGCAATGGGGAGGTAATCCAGAAAGTCACGTCGACGAAACCAAACCCAAAGCTGGCTGGCACAGACCAACAGGCCATCTTCTTTCTGGGAAATCCGGCCTGGCAGGTGCTGCTGCAGGGACTGGTCAACAATGCAGTCCTATCGCTGGTGGGCGGGCAGCTCAAACGCGCCACACAACGGCGATCGGATCAGGCGCACAAGCTTCAGAAGATAGTACTCTGAGGCAATTTAACTTGCAGTTCTCTGATCCATCGAATATCTGTTGCGTCAAAAGACGGGCTTTATTATACTGTACTACGATGATCTACGATGTAGGAACAATGCATGCACTACCGCCGCCACTTCAGCAACTGTATCTACAAGCCACTGCCACAATTGCCCAGGTTCGACACCGTGAGGTTCTGCTAGAAAGGCAAACAACGTTTCAGCACTCCAACCCTGCTTGAGATTCCGATTCATCGTTGCGAAGCTCCAGGGGACGTCAGGTGGCTTACGTGTAAAGTTGCAATTTGCGCACGTCGGTGCCACGACTCTCACTGGTCACTATCAAGCGGTGATGCTGGGCCAGGCAGGGATGTGGATCTCAGATGATGCCAACAGCAGTCGACCTCTCACAAACTCGCAGATGCAAGCTTTGTATCGCAATGTTTATGTCGCGGGCTGTGTGCGTCATTGATTCCACTTTTATACGGGTCTCTGAGCTGGATGCAAATCGTTGCATCTGACTGCGGCATTGTTATGGGCTGTCCGCGATTCATTACATTGCTCTGTCCTTTGCAACGCTCTTATACGCTCTTCCTACTTCAGACAGGTCCATTCGGTAGCTTTCGTATCGGCCTCATACCTGTCCAGCTGTGAGAGGGGCGCATAAAGACGTTCCAGTTCGTTTCATGTGTGTTCTACTGCAAGGGATGGTAGATTTTTTCGGGCCTCCTCTACATGTGGGCTACGGCATATGGATACTTTAGCTAAGTCGTGCTTGCATTTCGGCTGCCATCTAGAATGGCCATTGATCTGTGCAGCGTAGCCCATGTCGCTAGTTAGGGGCGCACCCAGACTGCGAGGAAAGAAAGTGCCATCACACGCCCATGCAGAAATGCACAATGCGTGATGCTTCTATACGACTACTAGTACTGCGAACTTCCGGGCTCCTGCCGCGGCATCGGGTCAGTGGAGCTTCTTGAAAAAGAATCCTTGGCAAATGCACCGAGAACATCCATGGCCAGTACAGCCAGCTTCTTCCACATCAAGCCGCACAGCCCAAGTCTAACGTGAAGTTGAAGCCCAGCGCCAACTCGGCAGCCTGCGGCGTCGGGGAGCAGCATGTAGCCCCGGTCGGGGTCTTAGACGGTAGCTACGTGACTGCAGTGCAAACAACTAGCCGGCAAGCCGTAAGGCTTAAGACCAAGGCCTTGAGGCTGAAGCTTTCAGGAAGGCTGCTGATGAATTCCAGGCTTTGGCTTTCATAAGGGAATGCTCAAGGCGGAAACCTCTATTCTTCGCCATTCAGGATTCCTCTATTCGAATCTAATTGAAACCTATTAGAAACGAATTCCAATCCATGTAAACCTTATTGGAAAAATTAGATTCTATTTGAGCCCAATTCAAATCCAATTAAAATCAATTACAATCTGGTTCGAATTCATTTCAATCTAATTCAAATCTAATTAGCATAATTTGAAATCTAATTAAGGTGTAAGTAGGTTTTACTAGAATCTAATTACAATCGTAGTTAAAATCTATCCGATTTCTAATTAAAGCCGACATGAAACCCATGAGAGCGCAGTAATTATAATCGAATTAGAATCTACCAGTTAAGAATCTAATTAACATGTATTAGAATCTATTCAATAGCTCTAAATCCGAACCTTTGAATGACTAGGCTTCTCCCTTTTCTTTTAAAGGCCGGAGACCCCCTTCTATCCAAGGACCGAGGCCGCCAAGAGCCCTTACTACTTGTACTACGAACAAATCTCCAGCCGACCCCCCCCCCGAACACACGGAACCGTCATTATTCAGGGGGAAGAATTAGTTTGGGGAAGGGGGGGGGGCCCTAAGTACACTAATCAGCAGACGACATTAGGAATCAATGGCAAATGCGTTTCCAAATCCTCCCAACAGTAAGCCAACTGTCGGTTAGCACCTATCACACGCAATTTCGCACGTGGCTGGAATCTTTCTACACCGGCCGAACCAGCTCCTACAGACCAGACCGAAAGAAGGGGTTCAGGGCATCGGTCAGAGTGAGCCTGCCCCTAACCTGAACTTATGTTGTAGACATTCGAAAATCTAGAGCTTCATCACTTTTCGTGCCCCCAAAAAGGTGAAAAAGGTGATACAAGGTACCTGAGGTTTCCATGCGTGAGCAAGCTGGAACAACGCGTCTCCAGAAGTGACATGCACTCGTGCAGTAAGAATCCCACCTGGTCAGCCTCTTCAGGGTAAGCCGCATGTTCAGCGGGCACCGAGCAAGCCGTGATCTGACAAAGCGTGCTACGAGATTCGAAGAAGCAGTTCACAGAACGAGCGGGTCTCAGACAAAGCCGCCCTCCCCCCCCGGCCCAAGTTGCGTAGAGAAAACATTCGCACTCGTGAGTCGTGAGCCACAAAGATGCTAGGAGCTTAGAACGGGCTACTGAAAGCGCAACCACCTGTCTGCTACAGAAAGAGTATGTGAACGAGCAAGCTGCAACAAATCTCACCTGATTGGCAGGTGCTGCCGAGCTCGAAGAAGCCTCTGCAGCCATATGTTTTGGAAATTTTCGCGCGCCTGAGCCTCTGACGAGATACGCTGCGAGAACGCGCACCGTGCTTCTGCTAAAAAAATATGCACTTGAGCAAGCTGCAACACGCTGTAATTTACGGATATTTACGGAACATATTCACGCTCGTGAGGCACAATCCCACCTGGCATGCGTAGCCGAGCTGGATGAAGCCTCTGTAGGCATGTGTTCGGCTGGGGCTCGTAATGCGCATGTGAGTCTCTGACAGCATCATCGTCCACCTGCAGCTGCAACCACACAACCCTGCCGGAATGCGACCCCGCTGAGGGCTTTCTGGACAAGTGGGGCCGCTGCCAAGGCTAACAGGGATGCAGTAGTTGGAGTCAACGGCTCAGTGTTTTCAACCTGCTGAATGCAAGCTGGGCTGCGCAGAAAACAATGTAAACAATGCAAGGTGGCAACGAGGCTGCTACCACAACTGCAAGCGTCCCGAAACTCGCCGTGGAGCATTCCTGGCACCCAGAGAGAAAAGAAACGGTCAACCAAGAGCTCTCAGGTCTTCCAGCAACGACAACAAACCATAGCGATCTATGGCAAATGCTTTTCCAAATCCTCCCAACAGTAAGCCGACTGTCAGTTAACACCTCTCACACGCATTTTCGCAAACAAAACCAGTTGACTTTCCGCACCGGCCGAAGCAGCTCCTACGAATCGAACCGAAGAGGGTTCAGCAAGACCACTGGTACCAGACTCGCCGTTTGCAGTATAGCTGAGTCAGTGCGACCTCACGGAACGGAAACACCAGCGCAAGAAGCCTCGTTCGTCGGCAAAGCTTCCTCCGTGGAACTGACCTCCAGTCAGGACTGAGGTACTATGTTGTGCCGAATCATGGTGACTCAAACAAATGTATAGTATAGTCTCTTCTGAAGCGATACTGGTAGCAGCTGGTAGTGCTCCGTATCCTTATGATTGATACTGCCCATCTGAGGACTGGATCCGAACTGTGATGGGACTCCGGCTGACACGGGCTCGTCGGCCTCTGACAGGTGCAGTGCTACGTGGGGCAACACAAACAAGGACATCCGGAACAACAGTAGCAAACACAACAACAATCCGCACAACACCAGCAACGACAACAAACCATAGCGATCAATGGCAAATGCCTTTCCAAATCCTCCCAGCAAAAAGCTATCCGTTTGCATTCCTGCTGAGTCACCAACATAAGCACCAACGCAAGAAGCCAAAGCTCCATCCGTCGCGAGACTGACCTCCAGTGTCAGGGGTGAGGTATTCTGTTGTGGTGAATCATGGTGACCCAAACAAACGTATGGAATCTTCTGAAGCGAATGATAATGGTAGTAACTGGCAGTGCTCCATATCCCTATGATTGATACTGCGCATCTGATAACTGCATCTGAACTGTGATGGGACTCTGGCTGACGCGGGCTCGTCAGCCTCTGACAAGTGCGGTGCTGCCCGGGGCAGCACAAACAAGGACAATCATAACAACAGAAGCAGTCACAGCAACAATCCGCACAAAACTAGCAGTCGAAACAAATGAAAGCGATCATGGTGACTGCACTGTACGAATGATGACAATCGCAATCGCAATACTGACGATTACGACGATGATGTGTATGATTCTGCAGGTGGCTGCAACGCTTGTGACAATAATGTGCGCGGCCTCTGAGAGATGTTGTTCCACCTGCACCGGCCGCTGGACCTGAACAGATGCAAAACAAAGCCCACGTGTGGAAGATTTGCAGACCGCGCTCCTCAACAGGCACCTGGAAGCGTGGATGCAGACAAGGATAACAGAGACATGCACAGAAGCACCGGAGATTTCCAAGTCAAATAGATTCAGACAGCACCCGGGTGACCCCATTTAAGGCATGAATTAGTTTGGGGAAGGGGGGGGGGCCTAAGTACACTAATCAGCAGACGACATTAGGAATCAATGGCAAATGCGTTTCCAAATCCTCCCAACAGTAAGCCGACTGTCGGTTAGCACCTATCACACGCAATTTCGCACGTGGCTGGAATCTTTCTACACCGGCCGAACCAGCTCCTACAGACCAGACCGAAAGAAGGGGTTCAGGGCATCGGTCAGAGTGAGCCTGCCCCTAACCTGAACTTATGTTGTAGATATTCGAAAATCTAGAGCTTCATCACTTTTCGTGCCCCCAAAAAGGTGAAAAAGGTGATACAAGGTACCTGAGGTTTCCATGCGTGAGCAAGCTGGAACAACGTGTTTCCAGAAGTGACATGCACTCGTGCAGTAAGAATCCCACCTGGTCAGCCTCTTCAGGGTAAGCCGCATGTTCAGCGGGCGCCGAGCAAGCCGTGATCTGACAAAGCGTGCTACGAGATTCGAAGAAGCAGTTCACAGAACGAGCGGGTCTCAGACAAAGCCGCCCTCCCCCCCGGCCCAAGTTGCGTAGAGAAAACATTCGCACTCGTGAGTCGTGAGCCACAAAGATGCTAGGAGCTTAGAACGGGCTACTGAAAGCGCAACCACCTGTCTGCTACAGAAAGAGTATGTGCACGAGCAAGCTGCAAAAAATCTCACCTGATTGGCAGGTGCTGCCGAGCTCGAAGAAGCCTCTGCAGCCATATGTTTTGGAAATTTTCGCGCGCCTGAGCCTCTGACAAGATACGCTGCGAGAAGGCGCACCGTGCTTCTGCTAGAAAATATGCGCTTGAGCAAGCTGCAACACCCTGTGATTTACGGACATTTACGGAATATGTTCATGAGCCGCAATCCCACCTGCTCGGCAGGCGTAGCCGAGCTGGATGAAGCCTCTGCAGGCATGTGTTCGGCTGGGGCTCGTAATGCGCATGTGAGTCTCTGACAGCATCATCGTCCACCTGCAGCTGCAACCACACAACCCTGCCGGAATAAGACCCAGCTCAGGGCTTTCTGGACAAGTGGGGCCGCTGCCAAGGCTAACAGGGATGCAGTAGTTGGAGTCAACGGCTCAGTGTTTTCAACCTGCTGAATGCAAGCTGGGCTGCGCGGAAAACAATGTAAACAATGCAAGGTGGCAACGAGGCTGCTACCACAACTGCAAGCGTCCCGAAACTCGCCGTGGAGCATTCCTGGCACCCAGAGAGAAAAGAAACGGTCAACCAAGAGCTCTCAGGTCTTCCAGCAACGACAACAAACCATAGCGATCTATGGCAAATGCTTTTCCAAATCCTCCCAACAGTAAGCCGACTGTCAGTTAACACCTCCCACACGCATTTTCGCAAACAAAACCAGTTGACTTTCCGCACCGGCCGAAGCAGCTCCTACGAATCGAACCGAAGAGGGTTCAGCAAGACCACTGGTACCAGACTCGCCGTTTGCAGTATAGCTGAGTCAGTGCGACCTCACGGAACGGAAACACCAGCGCAAGAAGCCTCGTTCGTAGGCAAAGCTTCCTCCGTGGAACTGACCTCCAGTCAGGACTGAGGTACTATGTTGTGCCGAATCATGGTGACTCAAACAAATGTATAGTATAGTCTCTTCTGAAGCGATACTGGTAGCAGCTGGTAGTGCTCCGTATCCTTATGATTGATACTGCCCATCTGAGGACTGGATCCGAACTGTGATGGGACTCCGGCTGACACGGGCTCGTCGGCCTCTGACAGGTGCAGTGCTACGTGGGGCAACACAAACAAGGACATCCGGAACAACAGTAGCAAACACAACAACAATCCGCACAACACCAGCAACGACAACAAACCATAGCGATCAATGGCAAATGCCTTTCCAAATCCTCCCAGCAAAAAGCTATCCGTTTGCATTCCTGCTGAGTCACCAACATAAGCACCAACGCAAGAAGCCAAAGCTCCATCCGTCGCGAGACTGACCTCCAGTGTCAGGGGTGAGGTATTCTGTTGTGGTGAATCATGGTGACCCAAACAAACGTATGGAATCTTCTGAAGCGAATGATAATGGTAGTAACTGGCAGTGCTCCATATCCCTATGATTGATACTGCGCATCTGATAACTGCATCTGAACTGTGATGGGACTCTGGCTGACGCGGGCTCGTCAGCCTCTGACAAGTGCGGTGCTGCCCGGGGCAGCACAAACAAGGACAATCATAACAACAGAAGCAGTCACAGCAACAATCCGCACAAAACTAGCAGTCGAAACAAATGAAAGCGATCATGGTGACTGCACTGTACGAATGATGACAATCGCAATCGCAATACTGACGATTACGACGATGATGTGTATGATTCTGCAGGTGGCTGCAACGCTTGTGACAATAATGTGCGCGGCCTCTGAGAGATGTTGTTCCACCTGCACCGGCCGCTGGACCTGAACAGATGCAAAACAAAGCCCACGTGTGGAAGATTTGCAGACCGCGCTCCTCAACAGGCACCTGGAAGCATGGATGCAGACAAGGATAACAGAGACATGCACAGAAGCACCGGAGAACTCCAAGTCAAATAGATTCAGACAGCACCCGGGTGACCCCATTTAAGGCATTCAAAGGACATGAATCTCGGCTTCGGACAGGGACAGACGTCTTTGTCGCTGTACCCTGCCGGAGATGGTGAAGTTTCAAGCTTGGCCCTTAGACAGACTGGCCCTGAGCTGCCAGCACCACCCAGGACCAACAACACAACACAAGAACGAAGTCCTGGCGAGCAGGTATGTGGAACATAATTCTACAGCAGAATGGCAAAAGAAATGCATGTCCTTTCAAAAGCATTGGAGAAGTGTGGGGAGTTAGCAAGGCACCTGGAGTTGTTGAGCCAAGTGCGCTGGCGGCACGAGCAGCTTCTTGCTACAGGCTAGTAATTTCGGGCAAGCACCCTTACCCTCTATCCACTTCGTTCAACCCGCGCTGGTCTGAAATCCCTGGGTCCCTCCCTCAGGATCCCGCGGCACGACTTGCCTTGGACAGACATGCCAACATTAAACTCAGCTTTCTTGGCGAGTGGGACACGAATGCCCATCTCCATCCCTCTTCTGGCACCGATTCTGGTGGACGATCCCCCCACCGACCCCCGGGTTCGGTCATTAAACTGGCGCACTTGTCTCTGGGCCTTCAGGTCCAAGACGTTGTTCTGCACTTATGCACGCCCTTCTTTTTCACACAGGTGTAAGGTGGCCTCCGCGTGCCCCCTGGGCCATCAGGAAGGCCCTCATCGGCGGCGGCAGTTCAACGCACCGAAGCAGGTAGCTCCCACCCTGGCAATGACAAACCAGGATGTAGCACATGCAACACCATTGGCACACAAAATAGGGACAGCAACATCTGTCCTCGACTTCGAAGTCGCTCTCTGAGTCTTCGGCGGACGGAAGTGACCTGGGACTTTGCAAAGTGGCACGGTCTCTTCTAGGATAGTTCCCCAAAGAGAGTTGATAGTGGTGGTGCGTGGTAGTGGACATCGTCATGGTCCTCTTGATGGCGTTTCACTGTGCGGGAATCTACCCTGGCATAATTTATCATAATTTTGGATGGGACCGGCAAATGAATTCCAAACTCCGACCTGATGCAACAGGTTCCAAGCTCATCCATTTGTTGCAGACCAAATGCGGGCAGTTTAACAAGCCATCTCAGCCCGAAGCTTGGGGATGTTGAACACAACCTGGCTGTGATATCGCTACGCATGAAGAGAATGAAGGCTTCTCATTCATGGTCTCATGTGCTCAAAAATGGAAATCCCACCTTGCTCCTGGTCGTGAGGAGGCTTTCCTGCCCATCCAAGAAAGGAACTTGGGACGCTTGTTTCAACTGCGTTGCAGAGCCATTTGCAAATTGCAGGAAACCAGATCCAATCTTTTCTCCATTTCAAGGTTCGCTTTCCTTGAGAAAAGGAGGAGGAGAGGAAGAGCAAGAAAGCAGAAGTCGAGCAGCAGAGGGGCAACACGCGCTCCCGCCCGCTTCGTGCTCTGGCAGCATGGCCGCTATGTCTCGGGTCAGCACACATGTTCTCGCAAATATGCTTTTCATGGACATCGTTACTTCGTCCAGCAAGGAGGCTCACTTGGGTCAGCATACCTGCCCTCGCGCGTGGATGCTCCGGTGGAACGGATGCCATTCGTGGGCCATTACGCGGCTGGCATGCATATGCACACATTGACATATGCATCATGCGTCAAAGATCTAATGCTCTGGAAGCATGGACGTGATCACTTGGGCCGGCGTGGGTGCGGTTGCATCGTGGATGCTTCGGCAGCATGGACATTCCTGCTTGGGCCAATCCCTACCGCATCCATTGGCTCGTATAGTGAGTCACACTGTAACAACTGCTGAAACCAGCCTTCAGCAGCTCTTTCTGCGCCTGCACACCGGCCGTGCAGCAGGCTTGCGCAGTGCACCGGACTACCAAAAGTTGCCAAAACCCTTGCATGTCCTTCGAGAGCTTGCGCAACCAACTCTTACGTGTAGCCTGCCGGAGCAGCAACAGAGTAAACCTTGGCTCCATAAACTGTTTATTTTGGTCTTGAGAAATGGCCTCGTCCTTCTGCTCCCGATATTCTTGCACCAGGGCGCTTGCCTGAGTACGCATGCCATTGAGCTCAGTCTAGTGCTAAGCGCCCTACAGCCGCAAGAAGCTTGCATATTCCAGGTATAAGCAAGGTGCGTTTTGCCTGTCGGGCGGGGACGCCTCCTGTGAAAGAGTGTAGCTTTCCGCGGACTGCACGATGGGGGGCACTCCCTCGCAGCTATTGCCTGATCATACAAGAGGATGAAGGGTCAGGGTTCGGGATCGAGGGCTGGGCTAAGAATAGGGTTGCGAACTGTCATTAAATTTCTGGGAAGTTTCGAGTGGGGGTCCGCCATGTTTTACACTGGTTGGTGAAGTGGTGGATTGCCGCTGAAACAACCCAAATCGTGCGCCCTAGACTTACCAACATTGACATGTCCCCCACGCCTACCTAGGAATCAGCAGGCCCAGTGGAGGTTCCAATAGTCAGCAGTTCATTTCACAACCAGTGCCCAAAGTATGACTACCTAAAGGTATTACTACTTTTGTTGCTGGAGGGCTGCCATATAAGTGTGGGATTCGAGAAAGAGTCACTTCTACTAGGGGGTTAGGTGCTGTTCCTGGCAGTGGAGCTACATCATGCGAAGCTCATCAAGCTTCCGAACAGCCTGAAAGCTCAAGCCTTTGAGCTAAATGAGCTAAGACCTCACCAGGCAGATGAAGCCCACCAGGATACCCGGGACTCAATACATGCATGCAGGCTTTATAAGCCTCCGTCACCCCAAAGCTGCCCAGGTGCAACGGTCGTAGTCGCTTGGCCAGTCTGTTTGGCAAACCTCCCAGCAGCTTTCTAGCAGATGGTTCGGTGCTGTTGAAAAGGTGTGGGCCCACCAACCTGATGCATAACCTGAATCCACAGGCCCTTGCAATAACATCCCTATTAAGAACTTGGACCCTCTAAGTAAGATCTTGCCTCCTCCCCAAACCCCCAAGCCCTAAAACCGTAACTTTACTCGCGCAAACTGCAGTGCCTCTTCATCTCGGCGACCGATCTCATCTTTGAGCATCTGCACTATCTGCACCCTCGGGGGCAGGAACAGAACGCAAACAGACGGCACCACTGCTCACTCGGCATCCCTACCGGCCTTGGCGGGCGAAATTCCTGTGCGTCGGCCCAGAGCGCTCCAGGCGAATCCTGCCAAAGAAACCAACCAACATCCCAGCGTTTCTCAGCTAGCACGAACACCTCTAACCTCAGCAACAACGTCAGCACAGACCGGGAGAACTGGCCAGTGAGCCTTGCCATCAGGCGCGTAATCAACACCATCAGCCCGCGCAGCTTGCACCTGCTCCAAGAACATGACGTCACATGTCGGGGAAACGAAAGACATGCAAAGAAGAACAAACCATTGCAATTGCAAGGCCTGCTCAGGACTGGCAACCTCCAGGCGTGACCTGGGCTAGTGGAGCCCTATAAATGCGTGGTTAGAGCCCTCAATGGCCCCTCAGGAGCCTGCGCCAAACACCCGCACGCCTTGGCGAAATTCCCCAAGCAAGCCCGTTCCCACTCACGGCAGCTGGGCGTCGCTCCTGGTCCACATACCAGTCTGCTTCGGCGGCCCTGTTCAGGAACGCCTTTGCAAGCACGCATTCTCGCGACGAATCTCGAGAGCTCGCTTGCTGCTGAGCTTTCCTTGCGGTGACCGTTCTGACACTCCAAGCTGCTATCCTGGAAAAGCGAGATGCATGGACAAGCTTTCAAGAGCTTCATAGACAAAACTGAAGCTGATCGTCCTGCGCGTTCGCAAAGTTGAGCGCAGGGTTGCTTTCGCTTTCGGACTCTAAGTCCGATTCCTGCACGAGCAATGTCTGGGTCGGGCAGGCCGCTCAAAAGAGAAGCTGCAGATTATTCGGGTCCGTGTCCGGTACTCCCGTTGAACCACTCAGCCTGCGATCAGGCCTGGATTAGACAACCAAGCACAGTGCTGATTTCAGGGTGAGTCCCTGGTAGCTGCTGTGTTGGTGAAAGAAGGGATGCGCATGCCTTTCTCTGAGATCGCCGGCTGACTGCAGGAGGTCAAAGTCTTTTCCGGCAGTTTGGGCGTGCCAGATCTCGGGGTGCTCCGATCGCCCAGAAAGCTCTCGAAAAAAGACCTCAAGTCTGGCTCCGCATGGCTTTGTATATGGCCTGCTTAGCCAACACATCTGAGGCTATCTAGCTCTCTGGTTTGTAGTCAAGTCTGGCCACGGCTGAAGCTGCGGCTGCACCGTGCTATCGCCTTCAAATGAATGCCACTGCATAGCAGCAAGCATCAGCCTCAGAGAAGACAGACAAATTTTCGGGAAATTGCCTACAGTAGTCCTGCGCCGCACTCCGCCAATCGCCAACCTCTGGTGCAATCCAGTTGCTCGTTGCCAAGGTCTTGGGCGTGTAGAACTGCGCCCGACAGCTCCCATTCCAGCTCACACAGCCGAAGGAGCTTGGTGTCCAGCTGCGCAAATTGCCTGGGATTCTGGCGTTTGTGCACTGTGCAGTCTAGAACGAACTCATGCAGGTGATCTGTGCAGGCCAGGCTGCACGCATGTTTCCAGGTGCAGGCCAGTCCACGCTGACATGATCGAACTGAACTTCGATGCTTCTTTTGCTGCGCAGCATGTGTCGAGTGCTTCGCCAGAATGACTGCGCGTCAGAGAACCAACATGTCTCAGCTGGCCGGTACACAACATGGCTAAGTATGCTTGGACGCTTGCATGATCCAGTGTTCTGCCAGTAAGAGGCCAAGAACGTTGAAAGTTTCTTCAGGCTAGACAGAGCCGAGATGAAGCTGATTGCAATCTGGCAAGCATTTCGCGACTTGAATTGCCACTGCGAGAGCACAGTTGTGCCTGCTCAGTGCTTAAGGCACGCTTTAGAGTCTACCCTTCCCTCGTCAGAAACCTTAAACTGGACTCAACGCTACATTTTGACAGCTGTTGAAGCGCTTCTCGGGGAAATTCCCGCAGATCGAGAGAAAAGAGTGAGCCCTTCTCGCTCACAGCCTCTTGGCCATCTCGACACCTGGAGAGCGCTGGATCTCTTCTCAAGCGCCGTGTCTCGACTTTCGCAAAGTTCCTCACACGCCTGGCAGACACGTCTTTGATGCACTCTGCCCATAATACAGTAGCCAGGACTTATCACAACCACGCTGCAGGCGACAAATAATTAAACTACACAAACACCCTCAAAACTGCCGGATAACCATCCAATCTCGTGCCGCCATGGGCCGAGATGCCAGGATTCAGCGCAGCCAATGACATGACAAGACCTGAAAACAGACGATATCATTGACAAGCGCCTGCCCAGATGCCCGCAAGCTCCAGGATTCAGCGCAGCCAACGATAGGGACAAAGACACAAAGGACATTGAGGCGTGTCACTAACAGACGCTTGCCCAGATGCCCTCAAGCTCCAGGATTCAGCGCAGCAAATGACATGACAAGACCTGAAAACAGACGATATCATTGACAAACGCCTGCCCAGATGCCCGCAAGCTCCAGGATTCAACGCAGCCAACGATAAGGACAAAGACACAAAGGACATTGAGGCGTGTCACTAACAGACGCTTGCCCAGATGCCCTCAAGCTCCAGGATTCAGCGCAGCCAATGACATGACAAAACCTGAAAACAGACGATATCATTGACAAACGCCTGCCCAGATGCCCGCAAGCTCCAGGATTCAGCGCAGCCAACGATGAGGACAAAGACACAAAGGACATTGAGGCGTGTCACTAATAGACGCTTGCCCAGATGCCCTCAAGCTCCAGGATTCAGCGCAGCAAATGACATGACAAGACCTGAAAACAGACGATATCATTGACAAACGCCTGCCCAGATGCCCGCAAGCTCCAGGATTCAACGCAGCCAACGATAAGGACAAAGACACAAAGGACATTGAGGCGTGTCACTAACAGACGCTTGCCCAGATGCCCTCAAGCTCCAGGATTCAGCGCAGCCAATGACATGACAAAACCTGAAAACAGACGATATCATTGACAAACACCTGCCCAGATGCCCGCAAGCTCCAGGATTCAGCACAGCCAACGATAGGGACAAAGACACAAAGGACATTGAGGCGTGTCATCAACAGGCGCCTGCCCAGGCCTGCTTCTCTGGTAACAAGACTGCACATCATATCAACAAGGCGCCTGATTTCCGTGGATCAGGATGGTAGTGGCCTGAGATCTGTACGTCCAGCGACAGTAAAAGTATGCAGGCCCGCAGATCGACTGGCAAAAAAGCTACACATGTCACAATCAGACAAGCTGTTGCTCCCAGGAGCCACCGATGATGTCTACCGGCTCTTCCTGGCACTTCACCAGGTCCTGAGAAGCGAGAAACTTTGCAGATGTCATGTGTCAACGAGCTAAACGGGCCTCTGCAATTTGAGCTTCGCTGCCTTCAGCTTGGCCAGACCAGCTGTGAACTGAGCCTCGCTCGCAGGGAGTGGGGACACGAAAAGCACATGAGGGTTGGGAGGCAGGCCTTCAGCTGCTCATCTTCATCCTGCATGGCCAAAGCCTCCACCCGGTAGAAACACAAGCAGAAGCGGCCTCGGATTGCCAAGCTAACAACCGGCCAGGAAGAGGAAAATCTACACGGGTCACGGACTGCCACGGTTGGTGAGTTCACTTACTTCTGCAAGATGGTCAACGGAGTCAAGGGCCATGGCTTGCACATACTTCCTTCAACAGCAACTTGAGCTTTCGTTTCGACCCTGGCTTCAGCCTTCCGATCCGGGAACTTGTTCTCCACATCAGATGTCACCAGGCGTTGGACTGCAGCCTTAAAGATGAGACCAAGCAGTCTCAGCAGCAACAGAGTACAAATTTCGAGGGTTCCGGGGTCGAGGTTCTGCTCCCGGGTTACGGCCCCATGGTCTCAGGACATCTGCCTGTCTGTTTGGAGCCCAATACATCCCAAGACCAGGCGGCTGACTCAAACTGCATGATGGCAACAGTCGCAACCACAAGCAAACTGGACTATGAACGATACCGCGGCTTGAACAACCTGCGGTACTGAAGGGATTCTTGCGAGAAAGGCCGTGTGCTGAGGATGTTGATGTGTTCCCAAAACGTTAAATGCAACCTGGGAGCACGACCACGGAAGACGTACTTGCAATAGATGCACATACAGGTCCCTAAGGTTGTCCCGGTAGTCTTCAAAGAGCTCCGAGAGCATGCCCCTCAGCAATAGCCCAACACCTACTGATAGGCACGTTGCAGTCCGAAGCGCTGCCCAAACTCAGACAAGCTGCAGTTTATCCGGGTTGTGAACCCGGTAGATGCGCAGGATGAGCTCGTGCCAGTATTTTGCGGATGCCTGGGTCAGCCCATGTCAGCCTTATCTCGCCCGCGGCAGTCTCTCGCTTCTAGATCGCACCAAACCCCCTTTGTCCAGATAGCTCTTGTTGCTACAGGCCTCTTTGGCCAACACGGCCTTTTGAGCTGCCAGCTCCTCCAGATCTCACACGACTCGCGATTCCAGAAAAAAGGAGTGTCAACACGGGTCTCCAGGAAGGCATGCAGACAGATCGGTATGTGCAGGCCAATGTGTGTTCGAAGGCAGTTTTGCCACTCTTGCCGACCCGCGATGATTCCCCTTGCCTCCTCCAGGAATTGCACCCTCTGTTCCAGATCCGCGCTTGTCTCCTCTGTGGCTGGGGCTGATGCTCCAATGATGCGAGGTAACAAATCAATCTGTTTGGGCATTAAGGTCTACACCTGTGAACAGCACTCAGCATGTATTGTCTGATGCTTGCCGTAGGCAGTAGCTATGCACGCATGACCTGTCATCTGCGACATGCGATTGGAATTAGTAGAGCACCGGTGTAGCATACCACAACCGCCCAGGTTGAAATTCGAAATCTGCACAGACTCGCAGTCCTTCGTCTGGATCTGCATCTGTTTCAGCATCTATGATGCCTCTGCACGCTCGCACTTACAAGCTGTGGGCCGTCAATTTGAGTAATTTCTGGCCCACGGTGTCACCGCATGGCGAGAGACCACCCCTGGTTGCTGTCCGACTAACGCATCTTGCTAAACCCTATCGAAGCTCGACCGGAATGATCCAGCACTCCCTCAAGTCGTTTGGAGATGTTGATTTGTGCAAAGTCCCGCGGCCCAAAACCATGTTGGTGGCGGACTCATGGAATTAGGTTGTTTCCTCGTGCCGGAGCTGTCCAGCCCGGAAAGCCCGGTCCTATAGAACTTGACATGAATACAGGCTCCAAATTTGCTTGGATCGGGTCCCCCAACCCGATCAAAACAGAGATCAATGTTGTTGTTGGGCATTTGGTACGGGCACGAGTCAGGACCACAGAACTCCAGAGATCCACCCACACAGAAAAGGATCTAAATGAAGTCATGATGTACAGCGTCGGATTGGTAACAGCAATCGTAATGAATTAATTGACAACCCTTCTGCTGGCCCACTGCTGCTAGATCGTGATAGACAAAGGCTGCTTCTGAAGAGCACACATCCAGCTCGTGATTTCAACGCTTCTGCACTGGAGCACGCTGCTTGTATGTGCAGCCATCTTGATGTGCACTCCGGAAACAAGATTTACCAGAAGCACCGTACTTGTGTTCCCGGCCACCTTTGCAAGTGTCTGGGCTTTCAAGGAAACCCTCAGCCCGCAAGAAAAGACCTGACACGAACCCTCCCAGAGCACCTCCTCGGCTTCTCGCTCCGCCGCCTTGCACCTCATCCAGACAGCAAGCTTGACGGCTCCAGCATCCACTGAGCCCACTGCTTACGCTTGAAAGCTTTGGCCTCTGCCACGATGTTGTGGCAATCCTGAATGCTTCAAGCAGGCGAGCCCATGCATGCCGTCCACACAGCAGCCGAGCGACTGCTTCAGGTTCTCATGCTTCAGCTCCGTGGATATGTTCCTGGGCTGCGGATGCGTAACCGCACCACTCACAGCCAAGCACTCCCACTCTTGTGCAGATTGGAAGCTCTGCCAGAAGCCGCTGGTTCTCTGTCGCTGCCTTCTCTAGCAAAACCTCCAGCTCATCGCACCTCAGAAAACTTTCTGGGGTGCTTGGCAGAAAGCTCCGCGCACGATTTCGGCTCGGGTGCTTTGCAATGAGCCGTTGGTTCTCCAGGTTGGCAGCTTTCAGATGCTCGCAGTTGTCACGCTGCACCTGATGCTGCGGGAGCTCACTCACCCCGCAGCGGTGACGAAGACGATGGCTTGCCAGGTGCGGCAGCATCTTGCAGGCCCGTAAGGTGGCCCAACGTAACACATACAGCAGAACAGCTTATAACTGCAATGAAGCGGGCAAAAAAAACGCTGCTCATGTCACCTGGTGCCACCGGAATCTGCGTGCACTCAAAAGCCACTTAGTGACGGATTCCCGCAGGCACACGGCAGCTTTTTACGTGGCCAGCGGCGAGCGGCGAGCAGAGAGCCAGACCGTGGCGCGATCATGGCCTGCGAGCTGCTACGGTGACCATAGCGTTCAGTCGAGGCATGGCCGAAGTGGACCTATAGAACGCACTGAATGCACAACTCCACAACGCCTCCAAGCATTCAGGCGCTGGCACACCTGCACAAGCTCCAGCATTTACAAGCTAGACTCTGCCAGTGACTATGCGTACACTACGTGCAAGGCGGGCACCTCTCCGGCACTTAGCGACATATGCGGATTTTTATCCGGATGCCATTGCAGCACGAATGCTTTCCACAACCGGCGTGGATCCTGCGCAGCTGTGCCGTAGAAATAATTAGATGCAATGAGCTGCCCCGTGTACTTGCCCATACCCTGGCAGCCTGGCAGCGACTGATGTCTTGGAAATATCCCACCGAAACTTGCCCATACCTCAGCAACTGCAAGCTGCGCATAGAGGTCCGCAGATACGCGAGCGACCTGCGCGCACGCAAAGGCACGAAGGGATTGCATGCAGCATCGCAAAATGTTATACACGCGATGCGTGCTGGGAGCAGAACAACCCGCGTCCTCATCGCACACATGGCCTTGCAAGAAAGTAAGGACAAACAGTCGGACTGACGCAGTCTGATGCTTGAATCCGCGAATAGCTGACTATTTGTTGGGGGTGTGGCCCAAAGCCCGGCCTCGCTGTCAGGCTTGATGCGCAGCACGCTCTCAGCATCCTCTTGCAGTTTGGAACTGTTCTGCTCAAGAAAAAGAAACAAACAACCATAACATCGATGGATGGATCGATATGGATCGAGATGGTTCCGGCGTGCTCTGGCCTCCAGTGACTGCATCAGATGTCCGAGTTTCTCGGAGGCCACAGCACGGCGGTAGCGCACTTTGGCCACAAAGAGCCCAGCAGCCTGCGACACCAGGCAATGTTCCCAGAAAGCAGAAGGGCTGGGTCGGGTTTTTGAGGCCCTGTGGCATGCCAATCTCGAGAGGAGAAGCCCAAAGATGCCGAAAAAAACAATTCAATAACAGGCTTTGCTAAGGGGCGGCTCCAACCAGGGGAGAACACGGCAAAAGTGTGATCTGCACAGGCGTAGCAGAATGAGCATGGATCATAGTGATGTTCTGTTTTTCTGTTGCTGTCCGAATCCTATGGCTTTGTGTTGTGCATCGTGGAGCAACCCATGCATCAGCAAGGGCTTCCGTGGGATCTCGCGATTTAGCCCTGCCCATCCCTGCCCCATCGCGCAGGCTTCAGATCCATGACTGCTCCCTGCATCTGCTCACGCCTTGTTTTTGGATCAGCCTGGCAGCCCTAAACGCACGACGAATTGCAGTAGACTCAGTAGACTGACAGCTGGCAGCTCCAAACAGCAGTCACGCGCAGTCATAACATCCGCAAAAGTTAGTATGTTGCCCCTTGTTGAAGATGCACGCACCACAAGTAACACAAGTACGGCCACGAAAAATAAACACACGCACTTTGTGTACGCAGCCACTTTGTGTATGCAGCTGCACTACTGAGCAGCGGCACCGGCTGTAGTGGTGGCTCAAGTGTCTACATTCCTCTACCACAGTTTCTTGTTACTTAGATGCGGCCCAAAAGCTCGGCGTCTCAAACTGACCGTGAGTTGCCCAATTACGTTACGCCATTTCGCCTTGCCTATAGCTACGTGCATGGATCTGGGCTCCAAGCCAACTCTAGCATCCACAAAGCTTTCGAAGAAGCCAACGTAGCCGTCATCCAGTCCTTCCGCACCGTGCTGTGCCGGGAGTGATCTGTTTTAGACTACATCTCAGGTCTGGGCCTTGTTGTCAAAAGCTGCCAGGCTCAGCTGCCTGAAAAGAGCGCGCGATCGGAAACTAAGCACTCGTGGCACTTATGTGGAGGCGCCGGCCTTGCTGTCTCGAAGCGGTCTTGGATGTCTCGGAAAAGATCGTCAAACTTTGTATTGGTCCTGAAAGTGGAGGAGTTCAACAGCTCCAAAAGGGATCCAGTCACATATCACTCTCCAATAATCTTAGATGATGTCTCCGTTGTATTTTGTGCTGTCGCAGCGCAATATGCCAAGAGACCAGGCATGAAGCAACCGTGCCGTTTTGTCATCTCCGTCCTGTCGAGTAGAACCCCAGAGCCGCATGTATGGTAGAGGGCATGTGGAACAAAAAACTTCATCAAGTGAGTCTGCCAAATGACTGGATCCGTTCCTCCTCACCCTCGTTGTCCCAATCCTGACGGAAACGTGCTTTGGGAGGCTGGAGTCGCCCAAGCCAAGTAGGTCACAATGCGCAGTCCTCCAAGACATCTTAGGAGATGGCGGGGCAGTGTCCACAGAAGGCTTCGAACGACATGTCCACAATCCACAAATGAAATAGCCGACGGCCCTTCTTTGGTTCCCAGCCTAGACTTTCGTGGGGTTGAAAGTTCACGCTGAACTGTTGCAACTCGCCGTGCCTGAGACAGAGCAAGTCGACTATGCAACTTTGCACCGGCTTTGAAGGTCTTCGCCTTGCCCGTCCGTTGATCCACGTCACGCATGGACAGCCTCAGCAACCCCTCTCCAACACCTGCGACGGGCTCCTAAAGTGCATTTTGGGCGACACCAAACAAAGCTCAAGCACATTCCAAACGAGTTTGGGCATATGGGCCTATGACTCGCACGAAGCAAGACTGCTTCCTGGCATGAATAGCAAAAGATGCAGGCTACGTGACATGCGCAGCAGGAGCGCCAAGTACAATAATGTCAAGTGTGTCCTTTTTAAATGGTCAGCTGCTCGAATCCATTCCCCGCTTTCCTGCAGGCACAGGATACGGGTCCAAGCCAAAAATTTGGGCTTGATGCACTTGGTCACGATATGTCACGATGGTCCACATCGGTCCTGAAGCTCCCGGGGATCAATCCATCCTTCTGCTTTACCTGGAAAGTGATGTTGGCATGCACAGCAAAAGTGCAATACACGTCCTGCAAGCACAAGAAAACTCGAGAAAAGAAGCACCACGGATCAAGCAGTAACACCCTCACAGCACTAGCACTGACATCATGATGTACTGTGCCGGCACACAGCCACTCACAATCACTCACACACCACCACTTCCGAACTCTATCCACAGGTGCCCGAGACAGCTGCAACATCTTCATGCCATGAGTGTCGGAGGCACACAACTCGTCTGAAAAAAAATGTGTCTTGTAGCTCCCGGGCGGGGCCTCCCAAAGAAATGATGGCACCGTACTCGAGGAATCGCCGAACCTGCGAGCAACAACGAAACAGCTTCAAAGCGCACTGAAGCCACATGATGCCGGCCTGCCCCTTGTAAATATTATGAAGTTTGACATCGGGCGGCGCTGCATCCTCATCCTCCTTACAAATTGAGAAACGGAAGATCACAACTCCACCCACATTGTCGCTGAGCCGGAGCCTGGACGATCTTGGCAGGCGCAGGCCTGCAAACCGATATTTCAACATCCAAGCATCACCCCCTGCGACCTCGGGCTCCACTAGAGCCACAGTATGGCCCCAAGAGTAGGGCTCGCACTTGCTCAAGTTGCTCAAGCCTCGCCATGGCCAGAAAAAGCCACAGAAGCAACAGTCTTTGGCCCTGTGCCCTTTCAGATTGCGGGGCACTGGAGTGAAGGACCCCAAAAGTGAAGGTGACATCTGTTGTAGCTCGGGCAGGTGGGTTACCGTGGGTTAGGGTGCATTCTCGGTCCGGTCCCAGAGTTGATGGAAATGCACGCAAGTCTGCAGAGAAGTGTCAAGGTGCCAATAAAATTTGGGCATGTCACTAGGGAGTCGGCTATCCCCAAAACGGTCTTCGTTTGTTCATGTTCCACCAGGCTTACAAGATCAATGTGGGTGCTTGCATCTTGTATGCCATGCTGCACATTGGATGATTGCAGACTTCGAACTGAGAGGATACATGTGCTTGTGGCGCAATGCCGTCTCAGGACTGATTCGATCGCGAGACGGCTGGCGGAATTCCAGGTGGTACATCAAGCCATGTGAAAATTGCGGGTGTGGGGAGGACCACCTGGACCACAAGAGGAAGGCCGCTTCCAGCAACTCATTTCTTGTGGGCTGGGACCACAAAAGGAAGTTTTTTCTCTCCCACCCTCACCTCCGGGATCCTCTGTTTTCAAGAATGAAAAAGCTTCTTACTCGTCCCCAGCGAGGCCCTCCGGACCCCACCCCCTATTCTCGCATCACGCTGCAGGGATTGCTGTAAGCTTTGTTCCACAAAAGCCACCATGGCCCACAGCTGGAGCACAGTGTGGTGCAGTGCAGGCAACAGCGTGGACAGGTCTCACAGCAGCTTAGCAGAACAAGAAGCAGCAGGAGAAGGCACGAAAGTCAAAAACAAAAGCGCAGCCTGATCAGCAAAAGGCCACAAAAGGATGCACGCAAGTGCGATTAACATAGTTCACCAGATCTCTAGCTCATCTGACATCCGAAGAAGCACAAGCCAGGCTGTTTTGGCCCTTGCACCACAACGCAGCATGCAGCTTGAGGAGGTTGCTTAGGAGCAGCTCCAGCTCGGAGAGCAGGACCCCTCCAAGAATCCTCTGGACCTCTCTCGTCCTCTTGGGACCTATCTTAGGACATCTTCTGGCGTCCTAGGGAGCTCCTTGCAAGACTTCCTGTCACAACTTTCTTTCAATACCCCGATAAGGACACTTCTCAAGACCAGTCGAACAACCTCCTCTCAGCAGCTACTCATGACTTCCTCGCTTGACATGACATGCCTGGCCCTGAACCCACCCTCCCCCCCAATGCCCGTAATTCAAAGCACATTTGACACATGACGAGGCTTTGGACTCCAAAAGCATCGACACTTGCCAGCTCTGCATTTCGCAACGCCCTCCCCTGCATGCCATAATACCTGCGACTCTTGATGCTTGGGCGAAGACACTATTCAAAAAGTGCGAAAGTTCTGCATTTCGCGACACCGACCCCCACGATCCCGGTGACTGTTGACACTTTTGTCTCGACCATCATCGCCACGTCCAAAAGCGCTCTCAGTTCTGCATTTTGCGATGTCCGCCCCCACGATCCTTGTGACTGTTGGACTGTTAAGACACGACACAGCTCCTGAAATGCTAAATGGACGTCGCGTGCCCGACAGGCCCAATCCCTGTGACAGCTGGCAATGTTGGCACTTGTCATGTGCGATTGCGAAACGCGCGTCAAAAAGAGCTCACAATTCCGCGCTTCGTGGCTGAGAGAAGTCAGAGTATGATGAGTGTTGAAGAGTGTCGTGACGGACACATGCTCAGCTCTGCATCGAGCGTTTTCACCGCATTTCTTCCGTTACTGCCGCGCCGCAACGGATGGCTTCGTGGCTCTAGATTGGCACCAAGGGCTGTAAACACTGGGATGCGGCCCTTATCCATCTGTCGTCCACATGTTTACACCACCAACTCCATTCTCTTCAGTGTGTCAACCTCTGTGCCCATGCAGCACGGCGCCCAAAGCCAAGAAAAGAAGCTGTATGGATTGTCAACGGTCTCCGCGTGCTCTGCATGCTCGGCGTGCTCCGCTCGCTGCAGTCGCACGGCCAGCTGTCTTTGGTACGAGAAATCGACTTCATCGATGTCTTCGTAATATCGTTGGCGACACCAGTCAAGCTTGCGCATTCGTATCTTGGGGTATTTGCATTTGCGCTCAACACTTTGCATGCCTGCCTGCACAGCTTTTCGAAAGGGATCCGGATAGGGAATCCGCAGAAGCTCCTGGAAGGCCTGACCCAGTAACACCAAGATACACCAAGAGCACAAGAGCACAACAATCCAATCCAAAATGCTCGAGGCTTTCCACAATTCTGCAAGCCCTCCTGCGTTGAGGACGCCATCCCACACGTCGCGAGCAGCTGAAGAAAGTCTTGCACCTTATTGTAAACACGGAAGCAGCGCTGCACGTGAAGCCCAAGCGAATAAAATGCAGGCAAAGTAGCTGCAAGGCAGCGTGACACTTCTGGCAAGAGCCTTGATATTCAAAAAATCACACATCAACTCTGCGAACCTCTGCGCTGCATGCTCCCAAGCGGCTCGATGGGCAGCGAGTCTAAGACCCCATCCATCAATGCAGCCTGCCAGGGCTGCATTTTCATACAACAGAGCGAGGGCAAGTCGCGTGGTTCTATCGCAAACTATGCTCTCACGGCATGGGCTGCACGGGAAGAGACTCGGTGTCAAATCGAACCCAGAAATGCCATACAGAGAGAGAGAGAGACAGACACAGACACCGACACGGACACAGACACAGACACAGACACAGACACAGACACAGACACAGACACACACACACACACACAGACACACACACACACACACCCACCCACACACACACACACACACCCACACACACACCCACACCCACACACACACACGCACACACACACACACACACCCACACACACACACACCTACACCTACACACACAGACACAGACAGACACACACACACATACCCAGTCTGAGCTGGTTGTTTTGCCATCATCTCTCTTCACGCTTCGAATTGTGCTTCGAAGTGTCCGCTCTTCGAGCAGGCATACGAAGCTTGCATGCAGAATCACCACAGAAAGTCTTCAGAAGTCTCCACGCAAAATCTTCAGAAGAGATATGGTTGTTTTCAGCAGGTACGTTTTCACACTTACCATCGGAGGTCTTCGTTGGCCGCAGCTCCGATGGTAAGCCTGCGGCCCCCTGCATCCCCTGCATTCTCGTATATGCTTTACAGAACTGTCGGAAAAGATGTCTTCCTTAGAAACAGGAATTCCACACACACCTACCCGGTCAGAGCCGGTTGGTAATGATTCACTCGCATAGGCTAAGTTCTAGACAAACATGATGGAACATCAACAACACAACAATAACGACGCGGACGACGACGAGAAACAGCAAACAAACGAACAACAACATCGACGACGACGAGGAAACGACGCAACAACCAACACCACAATAACTGTGGCTGCAACATCTACACGAACGACAAGGACGACGGGAACGAATAAAAGCAAGACAGGAAACACGACGACGACACGACTGAACGAAAAAACAATAATAGCAACACAACAGGCCCGCTGCTTTCCGAGGAAAGCTTCGCTACCACAGGGGATGCATCATACTAGCAGCTTGGCGGTCTTCAGTGAAAACATCATCTCAAACACCACCTTCAAGTGCCAAAGGAAGTGGTATTCAGAAGGCACAGTAATGTAGCAGCTTGGAGGTCTGCAGCGAAATCATCATCTCAAAAACCATCTTCAAGTGCCAAAGGAGGCGGTCTTCAGGAGGCACATTAATGGATACATCATCTGGTAAAACACATAAAGATAGTCCTTTCATCATAGCAGCTTGGCGGTCTTCAGCGAATACCAACACCCAGAGCACCATCCTTTGCGTCAACGGAGGAGGTATTCAGAAGACGCATTAGTAATAGACATCACCAACCTAAGCGCTCAAGACTACTATAACATCGGCGGCATCATCCTACATGTGTGTCAGAGCTTTTCGGACGGCCTGATTCCGAATCTTGACACACCGCCTCTGCAATAGTTACATTACCAGGCCGCAAAGGTTCGGGACTGCAGGAATTCTCTAGAGGTGGACTTCAGAATAATCCGTAGAAAGTTAGGAGCGCATTCATTCTCAGGAGGTATTCATCAAACGGAGGTTCTTCATCGTTCGAATGTTTTCATATGTTTTCCGCGTTCGGATACGTTCATCAGCTGGGAGTATTAACATCTCATCGTTCGGATGCCTTCAACGTTAGAAGTAGACTGAAGTCCACTATTCAGAATGCTGACCAGGGACTCAGGGTCTATTCATCATGCCCCCCGCAGACCGAGGGTCCGGCAGCGCTTTGGCAGAATTACTACCGGGAATCACACATACCCAGTCTGAGCTGGTTGTTTTGCCATCATCTCTCTTCACGCTTCGAATTGTGCTTCGAAGTGTGCGCTCTTCGAGCAGGCATACGAAGCTTGCATGCAGAATCACCACAGAAAGTCTTCAGAAGCTTGCATTCAGAATCTCCACAGAAAATCTTCAGAAGCTTGCATTCAAAATCTCCACGGAAAATCTTCAGAAGAGATATGGTTGTTTTCAGCAGGTACGTTTTCACACTTACCATCGGAGGTCTTCGTTGGCCGCAGCTCCGATGGTAAGCCTGCGGCCCCCTGCATCCCCTGCATTCTCGTATATGCATTACAGAACTGTCGGAAAAGATGTCTTCCTTAGAAACAGGAATTCCACACACACACACACACACTGACACAGACACACACACACACACACACACACACACACACACACACACACACACACACACACACACACACACACACACACACACACACACACACACACACACACACACACACACACACACACACACACACACACACACACACCCAAACACACACACACACACACACACACACACACACACACACACACACACACACACACACACACACACACACACACACACACACACACACACACACACACACACACACACACACACACACACACACACACACACACACATACACATATATAGATATATACACATCTATCTATCTACCTACCTATCTATCTATCTGTCTATTTGTATATGTATACATGTATATATGTATCTGTATATATATATATACAAAATGTATATATGTATGTATGTGTGCATATGTTTGTATATTGTGTAATCTAACCCAATCTACAGTAATCTAATCTAATCTAATCTTTGCTAATCTAATCTGACCTTATCCGATTTAACCTAATATCTAATCTACATCATGCTAACCTAGTCTACTCTAATATGGTACATGTAAGTTCACAACTTGAAGTATAGTATAATACCCTACAATATTGCACAACGCAGTCTTACAGAACATGACATAACGCCAGCTCCGGGAACCCACGCTCAGAATCGCTGATGCGGATGCGGGTCAAGTTTCGACCTGCCCGATAGCAGGTCTCATGAACAAGAGGTGGGATGCCACAGCAACATGTTGCTGAAGTACGCAGCAGCTCAAAGGCGCAAAAGCGGGGCGAAGAATCAACCAAGATTGGGCACAACGATGCACTACCTAAAGAATCCTAAGGTTCAGGCATGCATGGTTCACCCAGAAAGGCGATTCAGATGAGGGTTTCGCGGCTCGCTTCGGAAAAGTTTGAAGGTTGGTTATCGGCTCCATCCTACTTGTCACCGTGGGCCCGATAGAGAGTGAACCAAAACTGTGACAGTGCCAGCACCGGTGGCCGTCCTTGTAGGTTCAACTTTTCATGGCATTAGCTGGCGCACGCGCCACTGTGCCATACAAGGGGCTTGGAACGAGGATCAAACGGACACAAAGCCTGCAATTTAGCACGTTACAAAAATGGGATCTTGTAGCAAATGCTCACTAAAGCTTCGGGCAGGTTTGCTTGGCCACGACATGGTGAATGCAACAACGAAATCCGACTTCGGAGATCGCTTTGTCGTGGCACTGCTCAGGATGCTCAGGGCGAGATTCCGCGTGGCCCACTGATTTGCACAGGAAATTCGTAACTCATAACTACATATTCGATAACACATATTGTATAACTGTCCTTTCAACGCTGCCTTGATTTTTTGTGCCTTGGGGCCAAGTTCTGACACACTGGGTCTCTCCACGACTCCGACAAGGAGGACGAAACGTGAAACCAGGCGTGAATGTCTTGCTTCAACCTCGGCGCGAAGGGATTTCCATCAGACAGCCTCATCCAAGGAAGACTTTGCCCTTGCGCTGAAGCTTGAGAACCTGGCAACATCAAGACATAAGCGTGGCTGGGCGTCACAAGTCAGTGCGCAACTGTTGAAACATCCCAGATTATCTATCGTCTTGTTGCATCTGCGCACAAGCTAAACCGCGTGCGAAGGTAGCAGGATCAAGGAATGCTGTTCACTGAACAAACATGGCACGTTGCTTGCTGGAAGCCGGCAGCATGCTGACGGGTTAATTAAGCACACTTGGCCATGCGAAAAGTCGAGTTTATGTGCATGAGCACAAGTGACAGGTAGTCGACGGCACTGACGGCTGGCAAATCACTGGCGACCAGCCGAAGTACACCGAAGCTGCCCATACGCCTCTCTGTCACGCTCGTCGAGTTGCGCTCGCTTGAAAACCTGTGGGCGTGTGCTGACATGATTTCAACTTCACTGCGAGTGAGCCAATCTTCCCTTCACTGCCAAGCCCAGACCAGCCCAGCCTCCTTCTCCAGGAGCTCCGTCAAGTACTCCAGGCGCGCCGCGTTCACTTTGATCTGGGCGAATTGGCAGAAACGAAAATATGAAGCCGTGCACTGGAATCTGCGGGCCTTCTTGGACTTGAAAGGCGTAGCCTCGCGCCAGCTTCATGTGCCAAGATGCCATACACATGATCACGCATGTCTCGCGCCACTCCTGTTTATGCCATCAGTCTGTGCACCTCCAGGCCCAAGAGCATCTCCAGGTGGTTGAAGCGATTTGCGGACACTTTCACCTCGATGAAATCGCGCAGGTGAGCGCAACAGCTCAGTGAACATTGAAACCACAGCCAGGCCTTCGAGGACATGGCTATGCAAGGCTGAGGAAAAGGTGTTGCCGATCGATGAAGCCGGACTTTGAGCAGCACGGCCCGACCTGCGGCACTCACATCTAGCAGTTGGGAGGTTTCTCTGATATCCTGCACTGAACTTATGCTGCAGGCACCAGCTACACAGTCAAGAACAGGGACACGTACCTCAATTGCCGTTGCCGTTGCCAGCCCCGGGGGTCAGAACCTACTATGATATGCCAAAGAACAGCAACACCATCAACAGCAACAGAACAGGAAGACACCAGATCTAGTGATGTTCAACGGCACAACGACAGGAGGAAAGCCTCACCTCGCTCAAGGCAGCACAATATGGGCAGTGGCTGCGTTCGTTGCTTCTCGTTTTGAGCTAGGCAAGCATGCCATCCAAGAGTCCGTAGCCCGTAGCCTTTGTCGACGAATGCAATTGCAAGTGGGCTTACTTAGCCGCACCATTTACCTTGAGCCTTTGGTCAACAGGATCCAAACCCTGAAGCTCAACAATCTTTGAACGTAGCCTACAACGCAAGCCCTCGCCGGAACTTGAACGTCTCAAACCCATATCTCGTTGTCAAGCAGCTTTTTCGTCAGCGTCGCCCCTCTGGTTGAAGTTGCTGCAAGCGCCACATGAGCGAGCTTCTGGTCAATGCGGTTCGAGAACTCACCCGAGGTATGATTGCCAGTGGCAAACAGAATTGGTAAGCAGGAATCCAGCATTGACAAGCTCCCCGGAAACGAGATTGAGACTGCTGTTGCAGCGCTGAAGGAGGCAGGCCATTAACTAAATTGTGGTGGCGGGTTGTCTGTGTCACGAACTCTGTGTGCCTGCTCTGCTTCCTATAGTCCTGGACTATGCCACATTATCGCGTTGAGTAGCTGCGCAGCTACAGCAATCCTCGAATTCGCAGCCTTTCAGCTGCCGCGATGACACGCTCCAAAGCCTGTCGCGAATGCGGCAACAAGAGGCAACACCACAGGCCAAAGCACACCCAGCAGGCTCAAGCACCTCGTCGTCGGACGATGACGAAGCAATCTACAGCACACGACGATCGAAGCTGGAGAGGCAAAGCATCTTTCAACGATGCCACGGCGTCACCTGAGACCTCCTCGGGCGCATCGCTGGCCTAGTACGGTGAAACTCCAAAGCAAGCACTGCAGAGCGATCTTCGCAGTTTCCAGTTGCTGCCGATCGAGAACTCAAAACATTGCTGGTGCAGGCGTTTGTCAAAGTGTCCAGGGACGGCAAAGTGATACTGCCAAGAGAACTGTGTTTCGTTGCAAGCTGCGAGTCTTGGGTAGACAACCTGAAAGAGTAAGTCTTGGTTCCCCGACCACTGTTGTCGTCGCTCCCATCTCTGCGAAACCGACAACCTTGCTCTGGCAGAGCATGGGGCAGCACATGCGCTGTACAATGCTGTGCAACATTGCATGTTCAGCAAGCAGAATTTGTATGTGCTTTAGCAGCTTCAGCAAGGGCAGCGGCCAGCGACGGGAGTGCGGAGGCGTCGTCCTTGCTAGGTTGTAGTTGGGCAGTCCGACATTTGCCAAGTACCATACAGGCCGATTGCAAGTCCTCCGAGACCTCGATTGCAGCCGGAGGTGACAGCGGAGCGGCAACAGCCGCATCAACCGCTGCAACAGCAGCGGCTGCAAGCTGCTCAGGGACCTGGAGCTGACAGCTGCCAGAGAGTCGAAGCACAGCAGACTCAACGCAGCCCTGCTCGTTCCGAGCTCGTGGCTGCGAGGCTTTCATCTGGGCCCTGTTCTGCGCCGCCGCCTCCAATCCCGTCCATGTCAGCAAGGCATGCTGCCACAGAGAGCGTTGGGCGATGCATGAATCCCAAAGGAGAGCAGGTTGGATGCAGCTAGCGCAGCATGTGGTGATGCCAAAGAAGCCCTGAACCTTGCTGGCATGTTCTTCTGGTTACTGCTTTGGGTATGCTGCCGCATCGCTCAAAGCTGCAACAGCGAGTATCTTTCATGTCAGCAATTGCCTCGGCAAAACCCTAACTGCACATTGAACTTTCTCGGAAATGACATGAACCGCAGTCTGAACTTCAATTTGATTTCTTTGAGCGTGCCTTTGCCTGCTAGAGAGCTCGTTGCACGGCTCATGGCTCCTCCGGTCGGTGCCTGCGACAAAGGTGCTGCGGTCTCAAGGTGAAGTGGTCACGGGGTCGCAGAACCATGCATCATCGGTCCCCTCCTCAGCTCTCTGGCCTGAATGACATTGGCCAACCCCACTTGCAATGAGGCCTGGCACACCGGCAACCCACGATCGTCCGAGGCCAGACGAACCGGAACCTAAACCCTAAACCCTAAACGCTGCCTCAGCGCGATGGCCTTTGCAAACGGAGGCTGCCTGCAGCCATTGCGTTAACTGCGCATCACGAACCCATGGCAAAGGCAAAATGCTCCATAGCTTACAACCTCCACCAATGCCTGTATCAAGACAGTGTTTCTGGGGCTCCCAAGGATGCAAAAGATTCGTTTACCTTCTCCGCTGCAGCCTTACAACAGCTGTCGCAAACGTCCGTCCTGGTCATGGTCCATCAATTGTCAGTCGCAACAACTTGTGATGTGTTTGTTTCGTGCCTGTTGCCAAACCTGAATTTCAAAACGACCCCACATGGCTCGACACGAAGGCCTACAATCGACAACGTAGAGCTCCTGAGAGCACCACACCCGTCTTTTCCCACCGTTGGATGTTCGACTAAGAACATCTGGGAACTACTCGGGACACTCTGCGGCAAAAATGTCTATGCATGTTGGCGACGGCAGTCATGATGCAAAGTGAAATCGGGCTCACAACGACGTGAAATTTGACATGAAGAACCGCCGTGTGAGACTTGTTAGTCCGAAGCTGCAGAAGCAGCAAATCAAAATCATTGAACATATAGCATATCTGTGCCTGGCAGCAGCGTCAGTCTGGGAATGATCGCATGGAAGAAGTCCGAAAGGCAGGATGTTCCCACATGTTCGCTACCAGTACATCACCTTGCCTCACGCTGTCACAAAACACCCCGCAAAACCTAAACCCTCACAGGCGCCAGGTCCTTTGGCTTTGGTTACAAGCGAGTCACATTCTGGGCGCTGCCAAGCAGATGCGGTAGAGCAGGAGCACGACGCAACGACCTGGGCGACGGCTGCAAGCTCTGCTCTTCCAACATCGGAACAATATTATGTCAGCAGGCTGCCCTTGACTAAAAGCAAATGCTGATGCCGGAACAAGCTGCAAGCTTGCCGCCACCTCGGTGCAGACGTCCATGCCCATGGCCTGCGAGAGCATGGGGTACACAAACATACACAAGCGTTCAGAATTAACTGGCAAAGGACAAGCCACCTTCAGCTCTGACAAGGAGGAAGCCATGCTGCAAACACGGGATCTCAAGCTGAAGAGCCCAAAGGGACCTCCTAGCCCAAGGCTGCACTTCTTTGCGTGTGCTTGCCACAGTGGGGCAATGCGCTTCAGAAGATCTTGCAGCGCTTCGACGGGAAAGTGCCATGTTTTCTCCCCATCTCGCAGAGACGCTGGCGCAGATTTCGAGCTAGCAGCCACGTCCTGGCCCACGATGAGCGCTCTCTGATTTGAGAGTTTCCGATAATGCCTAGAGGATCATGGGAGTAACTGGGGTTATAGATGTTGTATTCCCATTTAGGATATTATAACCTTACTTACGAAGTCCCATGATCCTAATACAGTAACCCAAAAAGTAGGATCCTTGCAAAAAGGACCCCAAAATGAGCTAATCCAACTCTCGGAAACTCCCATTTTCACGATTCCTGCCATCAAGGAGATCATGGGCCTCCAAACAGTCCCGCAGTCTGTGTAAAGCCGTACACAAGCTCTACGTGTACGACGATCTGACTCACCGTGATTACAACTTGGCGCCCCTAGTCTCACTTGAAGCATCACTCGTACTGGTACTGAGTCGATGGTACGGGTACCACATGAAACATTCAGAGGCTTCGCACGACTGAAATGCTAAGGCCTAAGTACTTAGACTTAGGTGTCGGCAATTTGTTGACTTATTCAGTACACTGGGGAACTGCGAAGACTCAGATGCCGTGTGAGGATCCAGAAGGGAGGACCCCTGTGCGAAAGCCAGGTAGTTTCGCGCTCCACGCTCAGCTGGTACCTGGCTATGTCACGAGTGAAACATGTCGGGTGCGGCCTCTGTTGTGAGATCAAACTAACAGGACGGCGACATGCATGCAGTATTAACAGTCATGCACAGTTATGCTGCTCAGCTTGTTGGGAGCATGGTGTGGCTGCAGCGGCTTTGAAGCACACGACGTGAAGGCAAAGACAACGCTGGCAAACACGTTTCATCTGCCAGCTCCGGGAACCCACGCTCAGAAACGCTGATGCGGATGCGGATCAAGTTTCGACCTGCCCGATAGCAGGTCTCGTGAACAAGAGGTGGCATGCCACAGCAACATGTTGCTGAAGTACGCAGCAGCTCAAAGGCGCAAAAGCGGGGCGAAGAATCAACCAAGATTGGGCACAACGATGCACTACCTAAAGAATCCTAAGGTTCAGGCATGCATGGTTCACCCAGAAAGGCGATTCAGATGAGGGTTTCGCGGCTCGCCTCGGAAAAGTTTGAAGGTTGGTTATCGGCTCCATCCTACTTGTCACCGTGGGCCCGATAGAGAGTGAACCCCAACTGTGACAGTGCCAGCACCGGTGGCCGTCCTTGTAGGTTCAACTTTTCATGGCATTAGCTGGCGCACGCGCCACTGTGCCATACAAGGGGCTTGGAACGAGGATCAAACGGACACAAAGCCTGCAATTTAGCACGTTACAAAAATGGGATCTTGTAGCAAATGCTCACTAAAGCTTCGGGCAGGTTTGCTTGGCCACGACATGGTGAATGCAACAACGAAATCCGACTTCGGAGATCGCTTTGTCGTGGCACTGCTCAGGATGCTCAGGGCGAGATTCCGCGTGGCCCACTGATTTGCACAGGAAATTCGTAACTCATAACTACATATTCGATAACACATATTGTATAACTGTCCTTTCAACGCTGCCTTGATTTTTTGTGCCTTGGGGCCAAGTTCTGACACACTGGGTCTCTCCACGACTCCGACAAGGAGGACGAAACGTGAAACCAGGCGTGAATGTCTTGCTTCAACCTCGGCGCGAAGGGATTTCCATCAGACAGCCTCATCCAAGGAAGACTTTGCCCTTGCGCTGAAGCTTGAGAACCTGGCAACATCAAGACATAAGCGTGGCTGGGCGTCACAAGTCAGTGCGCAACTTTTGAAACATCCAAGATTATCTATCGTCTTGTTGCATTTGCACACAAGCTAAACCGCGTGCGAAAGTAGCAGGATCAAGGAATGCTGTTCACTGAACAAACATGGCACGTTGCTTGCTGGAAGCCGGCAGCATGCTGACGGGTTAATTAAGCACACTTGGCCGTGCGAAAACACGAGTTTATGTGCATGAGCACAAGTGACAGGTAGTCGATGGCGCTGACGGCTGGCAAATCACTGGCGACCAGCCGAAGTACACCGAAGCTGCCCGATACGCCTCTCTGTCACGCTCGTCGAGTTGCGCTCGCTTGAAAACCTGTGGGCGTGTGCTGACATGATTTCAACTTCACTGCGAGTGAGCCAATCTTCCCTTCACTGCTAAGCCCAGACCAGCCCAGCCTCCTTCTCCAGGAGCTCCGTCAAGTACTCCAGGCGCGCTGCGTTCACTTTGATCTGGGCGAATTGGCAGAAACGAAAATATGAAGCCGTGCACTGGAATCTACGGGCCTTCTTGGACTTGAAAGGCGTAGCCTCGCGCCAGCTTCATGTGCCGAGATGCCATACACATGATCACGCATGTCTCGTGCCACTCCTGTTTATGCCATCAGTCTGCGCACCTCCAGGCCCAAGAGCATCTCCAGGTGGTTGAAGCGATTTGCGGACACTTTCACCTCGATGAAATCGCGCAGGTGAGCGCAACAGCTCAGTGAACATTGAAACCACAGCCAGGCCTTCGAGGACATGGCTATGCAAGGCTGAGGAAAAGGTGTTGCCGATCGATGAAGCCGGACTTTGAGCAGCACGGCCCGACCCGCGGCACTCACATCTAGCAGTTGGGAGGTTTCTCTGATATCCTGCACTGAACTTATGCTGCAGGCACCAGCTACACAGTCAAGAACAGGGACACGTACCTCAATTGCCGTTGCCGTTGCCAGCTCCGGGGGTCAGAACCTACTATGATATGCCAAAGAACAGCAACACCATCAACAGCAACAGAACAGGAAGACACCAGATCTAGTGATGTTCAACGGCACAACGACAGGAGGAAAGCCTCACCTCGCTCAAGGCAGCACAATATGGGCAGTGGCTGCGTTCGTTGCTTCTCGTTTTGAGCTAGGCAAGCATGCCATCCAAGAGTCCGTAGCCCGTAGCCTTTGTCGACGAATGCAATTGCAAGTGGGCTTACTTAGCCACACCATTTACCTTGAGCCTTTGGTCAACAGGATCCAAACCCTGAAGCTCAACAATCCTTGAACGTAGCCTACAACGCAAGCCCTCGCCGGAACTTGAACGTCTCAAACCCATATCTCGTTGTCAAGCAGCTTTTTCGTCAGCGTCGCCCCTCTGGTTGAAGTTGCTGCAAGCGCCCCATGAGCGAGCTTCTGGTCAATGCGGTTCGAGAACTCACCCGAGGTATGATTGCCAGTGGCAAACAGAATTGGTAAGCAGGAATCCAGCATTGACAAGCTCCCCGGAAACGAGATTGAGACTGCTGTTGCAGCGCTGAAGGAGGCAGGCCATTAACTGAATTGTGGTGGCGGGTTGTCTGTGTCACGAACTCTGTGTGCCTGCTCTGCTTCCTAGTCCTGGACTATGCCACATTATCGCGTTGAGTAGCTGCGCAGCTACAGCAATCCTCGAATTCGCAGCCTTTCAGCTGCCGCGATGACACGCTCCAAAGCCTGTCGCGAATGCGGCAACAAGAGGCAACACCACAGGCCAAAGCACACCCAGCAGGCTCAAGCACCTCGTCGTCGGACGATGACGAAGCAATCTACAGCACACGACGATCGAAGCTGGAGAGGCAAAGCATCTTTCAACGAGGCCACGGCGTCACCTGAGACCTCCTCGGGCGCATCGCTGGCCTAGTACGGTGAAACTCCAAAGCAAGCACTGCAGAGCGATCTTCGCAGTTTCCAGTTGCTGCCGATCGAGAACTCAAAACATTGCTGGTGCAGGCGTTTGTCAAAGTGTCCAGGGACGGCAAAGTGATACTGCCAAGAGGTCTGTGTTTCGTTGCAAGCTGCGAGTCTTGGGTAGACAACCTGAAAGAGTAAGTCTTGGTTCCCCGACCACTGTTGTCGTCGCTCCCATCTCTGCGAAACTGACAACCTTGCTCTGGCAGAGCATGGGGCAGCACATGCGCTGTACAATGCTGTGCAACATTGCATGTTCAGCAAGCAGAATTTGTATGTGCTTTAGCAGCTTCAGCAAGGGCAGCGGCCAGCGACGGGAGTGCGGAGGCGTCGTCCTTGCTAGGTTGTAGTTGGGCAGTCCGACATTTGCCAAGTACCATACAGGCCGATTGCAAGTCCTCCGAGACCTCGATTGCAGCCGGAGGTGACAGCGGAGCGGCAACAGCCGCATCAACCGCTGCAACAGCAGCGGCTGCAAGCTGCTCAGGGACCTGGAGCTGACAGCTGCCAGAGAGTCGAAGCACAGCAGACTCAACGCAGCCCTGCTCGTTCCGAGCTCGTGGCTGCGAGGCTTTCATCTGGGCCCTGTTCTGCGCCGCCGCCTCCAATCCCGTCCATGTCAGCAAGGCATGCTGCCACAGAGAGCGTTGGGCGATGCATGAATCCCAAAGGAGAGCAGGTTGGATGCAGCTAGCGCAGCATGTGGTGATGCCAAAGAAGCCCTGGACCTTGCTGGCATGTTCTTCTGGTTACTGCTTTGCGTATGCTGCCACATCGCTCAAAGCTGCAACAGCGAGTATCTTTCATGTCAGCAATTGCCTCGGCAAAACCCTAACTGCACATTGAACTTTCTCGGAAATGACATGAACCGCAGTCTGAACTTCAATTTGATTTCTTTGAGCGTGCCTTTGCCTGCTAGAGAGCTCGTTGCACGGCTCATGGCTCCTCCGGTCGGTGCCTGCGACAAAGGTGCTGCGGTCTCAAGGTGAAGTGGTCACGGGGTCGCAGAACCATGAATCATCGGTCCCCTCCTCAGCTCTCTGGCCTGAATGACATTGGCCAACCCCACTTGCAATGAGGCCTGGCACACCGGCAACCCACGATCGTCCGAGGCCAGACGAACCGGAACCTAAACCCTAAACCCTAAACGCTGCCTCAGCGCGATGGCCTTTGCAAACGGAGGCTGCCTGCAGCCATTGCGTTAACTGCGCATCACGAACCCATGGCAAAGGCAAAATGCTCCATAGCTTACAACCTCCACCAATGCCTGTATCAAGACAGTGTTTCTGGGGCTCCCAAGGATGCAAAAGATTCGTTTACCTTCTCCGCTGCAACCTTACAACAGCTGTCGCAAACGTCCGTCCTGGTCATGGTCCATCAATTGTCAGTCGCAACAACTTGTGATGTGTTTGTTTCGTGCCGGTTGCCAAACCTGAATTTCAAAACGACCCCACATGGCTCGACACGAAGGCCTACAATCGACAACGTAGAGCTCCTGAGAGCACCACACCCGTCTTTTCCCGCCGTTGGATGTTCGACTAAGAACATCTGGGAACTACTCGGGACACTCTGCGGCAAAAATGTCTATGCATGTTGGCGACGGCAGTCATGATGCAAAGTGAAATCGGGCTCACAACGACGTGAAATTTGACATGAAGAACCGCCGTGTGAGACTTGTTAGTCCGAAGCTGCAGAAGCAGCAAATCAAAATCATTGAACATATAGCATATCTGTGCCTGGCAGCAGCGTCAGTCTGGGAATGATCGCATGGAAGAAGTCCGAAAGGCAGGATGTTCCCACATGTTCGCTACCAGTACATCACCTTGCCTCACGCTGTCACAAAACACCCCGCAAAACCTAAACCCTCACAGGCGCCAGGTCCTTTGGCTTTGGTTACAAGCGAGTCACATTCTGGGCGCTGCCAAGCAGATGCGGTAGAGCAGGAGCACGACGCAACGACCTGGGCGACGGCTGCAGGCTCTGCTCTTCCAACATCGGAACAATATTATGTCAGCAGGCTGCCCTTGACTAAAAGCAAATGCTGATGCCGGAACAAGCTGCAAGCTTGCCGCCACCTCGGTGCAGACGTCCATGCCCATGGCCTGCGAGAGCATGGGGTACACAAACATACACAAGCGTTCAGAATTAACTGGCAAAGGACAAGCCACCTTCAGCTCTGACAAGGAGGAAGCCATGCTGCAAACACGGGATCTCAAGCTGAAGAGCCCAAAGGGACCTCCTAGCCCAAGGCTGCACTTCTTTGCGTGTGCTTGCCACAGTGGGGCAATGCGCTTCAGAAGATCTTGCAGCGCTTCGACGGGAAAGTGCCATGTTTTCTCCCCATCTCGCAGAGACGCTGGCGCAGATTTCGAGCTAGCAGCCACGTCCTGGCCCACGATGAGCGCTCTCTGATTTGAGAGTTTCCGATAATGCCTAGAGGATCATGGGAGTAACTGGGGTTATAGATGTTGTATTCCCATTTAGGATATTATAACCTTACTTACGAAGTCCCATGATCCTAATACAGTAACCCAAAAAGTAGGATCCTTGCAAAAAGGACCCCAAAATGAGCTAATCCAACTCTCGGAAACTCCCATTTTCACGATTCCTGCCATCAAGGAGATCATG
Organism: Symbiodinium sp. CCMP2592; assembly: GCA_905221615.1. Lineage (NCBI taxonomy): Eukaryota > Dinophyceae > Suessiales > Symbiodiniaceae > Symbiodinium > Symbiodinium sp. CCMP2592. The sequence goes on from CAJNDT010000075.1 coordinate 99,158, forward strand.
GGCCTCCAAACAGTCCCGCAGTCTGTGTAAAGCCGTACACAAGCTCTACGTGTACGACGATCTGACTCACCGTGATTACAACTTGGCGCCCCTAGTCTCACTTGAAGCATCACTCGTACTGGTACTGAGTCGATGGTACGGGTACCACATGAAACATTCAGAGGCTTCGCACGACTGAAATGCTAAGGCCTAAGTACTTAGACTTAGGTGTCGGCAATTTGTTGACTTATTCAGTACACTGGGGAACTGCGAAGACTCAGATGCCGTGTGAGGATCCAGAAGGGAGGACCCCTGTGCGAAAGCCAGGTAGTTTCGCGCTCCACGCTCAGCTGGTACCTGGCTATGTCACGAGTGAAACATGTCGGGTGCGGCCTCTGTTGTGAGATCAAACTAACAGGACGGCGACATGCATGCAGTATTAACAGTCATGCACAGTTATGCTGCTCAGCTTGTTGGGAGCATGGTGTGGCTGCAGCGGCTTTGAAGCACACGACGTGAAGGCAAAGACAACGCTGGCAAACACGTTTCATCTGCCAGCTCCGGGAACCCACGCTCAGAAACGCTGATGCGGATGCGGATCAAGTTTCGACCTGCCCGATAGCAGGTCTCGTGAACAAGAGGTGGGATGCCACAGCAACATGTTGCTGAAGTACGCAACAGCTCAAAGGCGCAAAAGCGGGGCGAAGAATCAACCAAGATTGGGCACAACGATGCACTACCTAAAGAATCCTAAGGTTCAGGCATGCATGGTTCACCCAGAAGGGCGATTCAGATGAGGGTTTCGCGGCTCGCTTCGGAAAAGTTTGAAGGTTGGTTATCGGCTCCATCCTACTTGTCACCGTGGGCCCGATAGAGAGTGAACCCCAACTGTGACAGTGCCAGCACCGGTGGCCGTCCTTGTAGGTTCAACTTTTCATGGCATTAGCTGGCGCACGCGCCACTGTGCCATACAAGGGGCTTGGAACGAGGATCAAACGGACACAAAGCCTGCAATTTAGCACGTTACAAAAATGGGATCTTGTAGCAAATGCTCACTAAAGCTTCGGGCAGGTTTGCTTGGCCACGACATGGTGAATGCAACAACGAAATCCGACTTCGGAGATCGCTTTGTCGTGGCACTGCTCAGGATGCTCAGGGCGAGATTCCGCGTGGCCCACTGATTTGCACAGGAAATTCGTAACTCATAACTACATATTCGATAACACATATTGTATAACTGTCCTTTCAACGCTGCCTTGATTTTTTGTGCCTTGGGGCCAAGTTCTGACACACTGGGTCTCTCCACGACTCCGACAAGGAGGACGAAACGTGAAACCAGGCGTGAATGTCTTGCTTCAACCTCGGCGCGAAGGGATTTCCATCAGACAGCCTACTAGACAGCCTCATCCAAGGAAGACTTTGCCCTTGCGCTGAAGCTTGAGAACCTGGCAACATCAAGACATAAGCGTGGCTGGGCGTCACAAGTCAGTGCGCAACTTTTGAAACATCCAAGATTATCTATCGTCTTGTTGCATTTGCGCACAAGCTAAACCGCGTGCGAAAGTAGCAGGATCAAGGAATGCTGTTCACTGAACAAACATGGCACGTTGCTTGCTGGAAGCCGGCAGCATGCTGACGGGTTAATTAAGCACACTTGGCCGTGCGAAAACACGAGTTTATGTGCATGAGCACAAGTGACAGGTAGTCGATGGCGCTGACGGCTGGCAAATCACTGGCGACCAGCCGAAGTACACCGAAGCTGCCCGATACGCCTCTCTGTCACGCTCGTCGAGTTGCGCTCGCTTGAAAACCTGTGGGCGTGTGCTGACATGATTTCAACGTCACTGCGAGTGAGCCAATCTTCCCTTCACTGCTAAGCCCAGACCAGCCCAGCCTCCTTCTCCAGGAGCTCCGTCAAGTACTCCAGGCGCGCTGCGTTCACTTTGATCTGGGCGAATTGGCAGAAACGAAAATATGAAGCCGTGCACTGGAATCTACGGGCCTTCTTGGACTTGAAAGGCGTAGCCTCGCGCCAGCTTCATGTGCCGAGATGCCATACACATGATCACGCATGTCTCGTGCCACTCCTGTTTATGCCATCAGTCTGCGCACCTCCAGGCCCAAGAGCATCTCCAGGTGGTTGAAGCGATTTGCGGACACTTTCACCTCGATGAAATCGCGCAGGTGAGCGCAACAGCTCAGTGAACATTGAAACCACAGCCAGGCCTTCGAGGACATGGCTATGCAAGGCTGAGGAAAAGGTGTTGCCGATCGATGAAGCCGGACTTTGAGCAGCACGGCCCGACCCGCGGCACTCACATCTAGCAGTTGGGAGGTTTCTCTGATATCCTGCACTGAACTTATGCTGCAGGCACCAGCTACACAGTCAAGAACAGGGACACGTACCTCAATTGCCGTTGCCGTTGCCAGCTCCGGGGGTCAGAACCTACTATGATATGCCAAAGAACAGCAACACCATCAACAGCAACAGAACAGGAAGACACCAGATCTAGTGATGTTCAACGGCACAACGACAGGAGGAAAGCCTCACCTCGCTCAAGGCAGCACAATATGGGCAGTGGCTGCGTTCGTTGCTTCTCGTTTTGAGCTAGGCAAGCATGCCATCCAAGAGTCCGTAGCCCGTAGCCTTTGTCGACGAATGCAATTGCAAGTGGGCTTACTTAGCCACACCATTTACCTTGAGCCTTTGGTCAACAGGATCCAAACCCTGAAGCTCAACAATCCTTGAACGTAGCCTACAACACAAGCCCTCGCCGGAACTTGAACGTCTCAAACCCATATCTCGTTGTCAAGCAGCTTTTGCGTCAGCGTCGCCCCTCTGGTTGAAGTTGCTGCAAGCGCCCCATGAGCGAGCTTCTGGTCAATGCGGTTCGAGAACTCACCCGAGGTATGATTGCCAGTGGCAAACAGAATTGGTAAGCAGGAATCCAGCATTGACAAGCTCCCCGGAAACGAGATTGAGACTGCTGTTGCAGCGCTGAAGGAGGCAGGCCATTAACTGAATTGTGGTGGCGGGTTGTCTGTGTCACGAACTCTGTGTGCCTGCTCTGCTTCCTAGTCCTGGACTATGCCACATTATCGCGTTGAGTAGCTGCGCAGCTACAGCAATCCTCGAATTCGCAGCCTTTCAGCTGCCGCGATGACACGCTCCAAAGCCTGTCGCGAATGCGGCAACAAGAGGCAACACCACAGGCCAAAGCACACCCAGCAGGCTCAAGCACCTCGTCGTCGGACGATGACGAAGCAATCTACAGCACACGACGATCGAAGCTGGAGAGGCAAAGCATCTTTCAACGAGGCCACGGCGTCACCTGAGACCTCCTCGGGCGCATCGCTGGCCTAGTACGGTGAAACTCCAAAGCAAGCACTGCAGAGCGATCTTCGCAGTTTCCAGTTGCTGCCGATCGAGAACTCAAAACATTGCTGGTGCAGGCGTTTGTCAAAGTGTCCAGGGACGGCAAAGTGATACTGCCAAGAGGTCTGTGTTTCGTTGCAAGCTGCGAGTCTTGGGTAGACAACCTGAAAGAGTAAGTCTTGGTTCCCCGACCACTGTTGTCGTCGCTCCCATCTCTGCGAAACTGACAACCTTGCTCTGGCAGAGCATGGGGCAGCACATGCGCTGTACAATGCTGTGCAACATTGCATGTTCAGCAAGCAGAATTTGTATGTGCTTTAGCAGCTTCAGCAAGGGCAGCGGCCAGCGACGGGAGTGCGGAGGCGTCGTCCTTGCTAGGTTGTAGTTGGGCAGTCCGACATTTGCCAAGTACCATACAGGCCGATTGCAAGTCCTCCGAGACCTCGATTGCAGCCGGAGGTGACAGCGGAGCGGCAACAGCCGCATCAACCGCTGCAACAGCAGCGGCTGCAAGCTGCTCAGGGACCTGGAGCTGACAGCTGCCAGAGAGTCGAAACACAGCAGACTCAACGCAGCCCTGCTCGTTCCGAGCTCGTGGCTGCGAGGCTTTCATCTGGGCCCTGTTCTGTGCCGCCGCCTCCAATCCCGTCCATGTCAGCAAGGCATGCTGCCACAGAGAGCGTTGGGCGATGCATGAATCCCAAAGGAGAGCAGGTTGGATGCAGCTAGCGCAGCATGTGGTGATGCCAAAGAAGCCCTGGACCTTGCTGGCATGTTCTTCTGGTTACTGCTTTGGGTATGCTGCCGCATCGCTCAAAGCTGCAACAGCGAGTATCTTTCATGTCAGTCAGCAACTGCCTCGGCAAAACCCTAACTGCACATTGAACTTTCTCGGAAATGACATGAACCGCAGTCTGAACTTCAATTTGATTTCTTTGAGCGTGCCTTTGCCTGCTAGAGAGCTCGTTGCACGGCTCATGGCTCCTCCGGTCGGTGCCTGCGACAAAGGTGCTGCGGTCTCAAGGTGAAGTGGTCACGGGGTCGCAGAACCATGAATCATCGGTCCCCTCCTCAGCTCTCTGGCCTGAATGACATTGGCCAACCCCACTTGCAATGAGGCCTGGCACACCGGCAACCCACGATCGTCCGAGGCCAGACGAACCGGAACCTAAACCCTAAACCCTAAACGCTGCCTCAGCGCGATGGCCTTTGCAAACGGAGGCTGCCTGCAGCCATTGCGTTAACTGCGCATCACGAACCCATGGCAAAGGCAAAATGCTCCATAGCTTACAACCTCCACCAATGCCTGTATCAAGACAGTGTTTCTGGGGCTCCCAAGGATGCAAAAGATTCGTTTACCTTCTCCGCTGCAACCTTACAACAGCTGTCGCAAACGTCCGTCCTGGTCATGGTCCATCAATTGTCAGTCGCAACAACTTGTGATGTGTTTGTTTCGTGCCTGTTGCCAAACCTGAATTTCAAAACGACCCCACATGGCTCGACACGAAGGCCTACAATCGACAACGTAGAGCTCCTGAGAGCACCACACCCGTCTTTTCCCACCGTTGGATGTTCGACTAAGAACATCTGGGAACTACTCGGGACACTCTGCGGCAAAAATGTCTATGCATGTTGGCGACGGCAGTCATGATGCAAAGTGAAATCGGGCTCACAACGACGTGAAATTTGACATGAAGAACCGCCGTGTGAGACTTGTTAGTCCGAAGCTGCAGAAGCAGCAAATCAAAATCATTGAACATATAGCATATCTGTGCCTGGCAGCAGCGTCAGTCTGGGAATGATCGCATGGAAGAAGTCCGAAAGGCAGGATGTTCCCACATGTTCGCTACCAGTACATCACCTGGCCTCACGCTGTCACAAAACACCCCGCAAAACCTAAACCCTCACAGGCGCCAGGTCCTTTGGCTTTGGTTACAAGCGAGTCACATTCTGGGCGCTGCCAAGCAGATGCGGTAGAGCAGGAGCACGACGCAACGACCTGGGCGACGGCTGCAGGCTCTGCTCTTCCAACATCGGAACAATATTATGTCAGCAGGCTGCCCTTGACTAAAAGCAAATGCTGATGCCGGAACAAGCTGCAAGCTTGCCGCCACCTCGGTGCAGACGTCCATGCCCATGGCCTGCGAGAGCATGGGGTACACAAACATACACAAGCGTTCAGAATTAACTGGCAAAGGACAAGCCACCTTCAGCTCTGACAAGGAGGAAGCCATGCTGCAAACACGGGATCTCAAGCTGAAGAGCCCAAAGGGACCTCCTAGCCCAAGGCTGCACTTCTTTGCGTGTGCTTGCCACAGTGGGGCAATGCGCTTCAGAAGATCTTGCAGCGCTTCGACGGGAAAGTGCCATGTTTTCTCCCCATCTCGCAGAGACGCTGGCGCAGATTTCGAGCTAGCAGCCACGTCCTGGCCCACGATGAGCGCTCTCTGATTTGAGAGTTTCCGATAATGCCTAGAGGATCATGGGAGTAACTGGGGTTATAGATGTTGTATTCCCATTTAGGATATTATAACCTTACTTACGAAGTCCCATGATCCTAATACAGTAACCCAAAAAGTAGGATCCTTGCAAAAAGGACCCCAAAATGAGCTAATCCAACTCTCGGAAACTCCCATTTTCACGATTCCTGCCATCAAGGAGATCATGGGCCTCCAAACAGTCCCGCAGTCTGTGTAAAGCCGTACACAAGCTCTACGTGTACGACGATCTGACTCACCGTGATTACAACTTGGCGCCCCTAGTCTCACTTGAAGCATCACTCGTACTGGTACTGAGTCGATGGTACGGGTACCACATGAAACATTCAGAGGCTTCGCACGACTGAAATGCTAAGGCCTAAGTACTTAGACTTAGGTGTCGGCAATTTGTTGACTTATTCAGTACACTGGGGAACTGCGAAGACTCAGATGCCGTGTGAGGATCCAGAAGGGAGGACCCCTGTGCGAAAGCCAGGTAGTTTCGCGCTCCACGCTCAGCTGGTACCTGGCTATGTCACGAGTGAAACATGTCGGGTGCGGCCTCTGTTGTGAGATCAAACTAACAGGACGGCGACATGCATGCAGTATTAACAGTCATGCACAGTTATGCTGCTCAGCTTGTTGGGAGCATGGTGTGGCTGCAGCGGCTTTGAAGCACACGACGTGAAGGCAAAGACAACGCTGGCAAACACGTTTCATCTGCCAGCTCCGGGAACCCACGCTCAGAAACGCTGATGCGGATGCGGATCAAGTTTCGACCTGCCCGATAGCAGGTCTCGTGAACAAGAGGTGGGATGCCACAGCAACATGTTGCTGAAGTACGCAGCAGCTCAAAGGCGCAAAAGCGGGGCGAAGAATCAACCAAGATTGGGCACAACGATGCACTACCTAAAGAATCCTAAGGTTCAGGCATGCATGGTTCACCCAGAAAGGCGATTCAGATGAGGGTTTCGCGGCTCGCTTCGGAAAAGTTTGAAGGTTGGTTATCGGCTCCATCCTACTTGTCACCGTGGGCCCGATAGAGAGTGAACCCCAACTGTGACAGTGCCAGCACCGGTGGCCGTCCTTGTAGGTTCAACTTTTCATGGCATTAGCTGGCGCACGCGCCACTGTGCCATACAAGGGGCTTGGAACGAGGATCAAACGGACACAAAGCCTGCAATTTAGCACGTTACAAAAATGGGATCTTGTAGCAAATGCTCACTAAAGCTTCGGGCAGGTTTGCTTGGCCACGACATGGTGAATGCAACAACGAAATCCGACTTCGGAGATCGCTTTGTCGTGGCACTGCTCAGGATGCTCAGGGCGAGATTTCGCGTGGCCCACTGATTTGCACAGGAAATTCGTAACTAATAACTACATATTCGATAACACATATTGTATAACTGTTCTTTCAACTCTGCCTTGATTTTTTGTGCCTTGGGGCCAAGTTCTGACACACTGGGTCTCTCCACGACTCCGACAAGGAGGACGAAACGTGAAACCAGGCGTGAATGTCTTGCTTCAACCTCGGCGCGAAGGGATTTCCATCAGACAGCCTCATCCAAGGAAGACTTTGCCCTTGCGCTGAAGCTTGAGAACCTGGCAACATCAAGACATAAGCGTGGCTGGGCGTCACAAGTCAGTGCGCAACTTTTGAAACATCCAAGATTATCTATATCGTCTTGTTGCATTTGCGCACAAGCTAAACTGCGTGCGAAAGTAGCAGGATCAAGGAATGCTGTTCACTGAACAAACATGGCACGTTGCTTGCTGGAAGCCGGCAGCATGCTGACGGGTTAATTAAGCACACTTGGCCGTGCGAAAACACGAGTTTATGTGCATGAGCACAAGTGACAGGTAGTCGATGGCGCTGAAGGCTGGCAAATCACTGGCGACCAGCCGAAGTACACCGAAGCTGCCCGATACGCCTCTCTGTCACGCTCGTCGAGTTGCGCTCGCTTGAAAACCTGTGGGCGTGTGCTGACATGATTTCAACGTCACTGCGAGTGAGCCAATCTTCCCTTCACTGCTAAGCCCAGACCAGCCCAGCCTCCTTCTCCAGGAGCTCCGTCAAGTACTCCAGGCGCGCTGCGTTCACTTTGATCTGGGCGAATTGGCAGAAACGAAAATATGAAGCCGTGCACTGGAATCTACGGGCCTTCTTGGACTTGAAAGGCGTAGCCTCGCGCCAGCTTCATGTGCCAAGATGCCATACACATGATCACGCATGTCTCGTGCCACTCCTGTTTATGCCATCAGTCTGCGCACCTCCAGGCCCAAGAGCATCTCCAGGTGGTTGAAGCGATTTGCGGACACTTTCACCTCGATGAAATCGCGCAGGTGAGCGCAACAGCTCAGTGAACATTGAAACCACAGCCAGGCCTTCGAGGACATGGCTATGCACGGCCGAGGCAAATGATCGTGGAGGCGCCAGACTTTGAGCAGACACGCTCCCAAAAGCGAGCAAGCGTCTTAGCAACACAACCTCAGGAAGTCTCGGACGTGAGCATGCCCTTTGAAGATGCCGTTTCCTGCCTGCGACGGTATATCATAACACATTACTGTATAGTGTAGGGTAGTGCAGTATCGTATAGTAATATCGTAGAGTATAGCAGAGTATATCAGATGTTTCAGTACCTATCCTACTATAGTTACTATAGTCATCAGTCGCATTTGGTGAGCAAGCGCCAACTGCACACTGTAATCTGAACATGAGCTGCTGATCCAGCTGTGACACTGATCTGCTGCAGCATGGCGTGATGGGCGCCATCGCAAGGCTTTATGTTTCAATTTGGGACTTGCCTGTTACTTGTAGCTTTCGGCGGAGCCCGCTTTACAAGGAACTGCGCAAGCAGTTGTTGTCCTTGGTGTAATCCGCTCTACAATGGTTCTCGCTTGACCGGTATCCCAGGAGCGCACGCAGATGATGGCGAAAGTCAGCTTTTTCATTTTGTTTAACATTTAAGCCGCAACAGCTTGCGTGCACCTTTTTGAATTCGCGTCCACTGCAGGCTTCGGCCCCTCCAATGGGAGGTTAATACGTGTAGTATACCGAAGGCCGCCAATCTCTCTGTAGCAGCGCCATTTGCAGCACTTCTCATGGTGCCCATTTGGCCTCAGCTGGTAGCGTGCACAAGATGCCCGATGGCCATGCTCGCTCATGTGGGTCGAACCATTTGCAAGTTGAGGTTGTGCTTCCAGTGCAAAAAGGATGGCAACGGCTAGTTTAAAGCTGCTCACTCAGCTCAGGTCCGAAGCGACGAACGAGCACCTACCAGGATTTCCGCTCCTGAACAGATGCGGGATACCCTGTCATGGAAAGACAGGAACGAAATTTGGAATGGAGAGAGACCATATTGAAACAATGCTTTGTGTTCCTCTTGCATCCCCTGCCTATGTCCTCCCGTTCGTCTCTTTCCCCGTGCTATGTGTTTTTGCTCCTTTATTTCTGTGAATATGTATTTCCTACAAAGCAAGCTTTGCAGAGAACGCCGTTCTACGGAGTACTGAACCTCGCAAAGCTTCTACAAAGCATAAGGCAGCCACATTCAGTCGGAATTGGCAGCTGATCCTCGGCCGCATGTGATGACAGGCATGTCGCATGCGCCGGCGCATGCAGCATTACACATCAACGTGTCAACCGATGTCAAAGAGTCCTGGATGGTCTGGACGCCACCGCCAGCCCCAGCACACCCCCAAGTCACCTGGGACCAAAGGGTATGCGGCATGCGGTCTGTGCGACAACAAGCCGAAAGGCGGCGCAAATGCCAAGGAGTTGTTCCGTGCTGGTCCGTGTGTTGCGAGCTTTCCTAGCGATTTGACGAGCAACACTGTTCTTTTATCACAAGCCCAGCCAATAGGTCGACCGCAAGTTTGCCGCCTGAGTGCCAGCATTTACTTATAGCGCGGGCCTGATTCCCTGTTGCGCAGCAACTTTGTGCAACCTTGCTCACAACCTATTTCCACACTATGCGCACCTTGGCTCTTATTGCGCCGTACGGCTCTCTGGCCGTCTAGACCCAGTCGAAAAATGCTCCAAAGGGACAAACAAAGAGCCGCTCCATGATGAAAACCAGTCGAAGACTGGTTGCAAACAGTGTTTGCAACCACGCTGCCGAGTCTGTCTGATGAGATTTCCGGAGTGGCTCACATGAGCTATAGTCGAAACTCCGACTATCCCGGATCCCTCTCAATCTCCCCCATAATAGTCCTCTATATAAACCCCCCCCAATACGGAGTTTAGACAACAGCTCACGTAGCATCATGGCTGTCGTGCTCGCAATCCCACAACCAATGAGCCATTTTTCCGAAGAGCCGGTTTCACCTCAAGTGTGAAGAGGTTGATGTCAGGGAAGGGTCGGTGCCGCGAGTAAGGTGTTGGCGCGAAGGGTGGGTTCGGGTGGGGTGGGGTGGGGCGGGGGTGGTCTTTCTTTTAAGCAGTTTTTGCTGGTGCTTGCGGCTATGGTGGTAGGGTGCATGGGCCGGGCTTCGGATACACGTAGCAGATAGCTGGGAGACTAATCTTTCAATAGCGTGGGGACACAGTTTCAAGCTCAATCAACTTTCAAGTAGAAATCCATGAGTCAACAAACATGCTCTGCGAATAAACTGTGCCAAATCGTTTGAAAAGTTTGGGAGTAGTTTGAAGCCCAACCCGCCTCCGCACAAACATCCCTTCCCAAACAGACAGACGCAGTGAGCAAGACAGCATACTCAATAACCAAGAAGATTCTTGAACTTTCGACGTGGTCCGGAGCGGAATACTGGTACCTCATTGAGATTGCCTTCGATTGTAGTATTGTCTGACATTATGTCTGCTATGTTATACTATGTCATGTTTCATTGTATTATGATACTATACCATTTTATTTACTTTATCATATCACGGTATACCTTCAGCTTCAAGAGTCAGAGCTCTGGAAACGACAATCCGGGTCTAGGGTTGCTTTTTTGGGTTTAGGGTACATCCCATTTGCGAGTACCACGAACAGATCGCCACAGGAGACTACCTTTACAAATAAGTATACACGCTGGAAACTACGTGTCCAAACAAGCGACAGATTTACAACTGATCCGGAAAGCCGTAAGTGGCCCAAACACCAAACGACTCAGATGACGCCACTACGCGTGTTTCTCACAGTCGTCACCGGAGAAGCCTCAGCAAATTGTCCAAACGCTGAGTACCCGACGGATGTAATGCAGGGTTTGCACAAAGCAATCATCGAAGTTGCGCGCCTGCAACTTGAGCATGCAACTTGAAATGGATCAGCAACCCGCAGCGTCAACAGGAACCCACACATAAATGAATCTCTGCCTGATGATAAAACCAGTGACAGAAGTGCGGGGCAACCCATAGCAATTTCGTCTTTCAGAATCCTACAAAGAACAGGCCCGTGTAACTTGCAGTGCCACCCATGCCTCAGACGTGTCTCGTCCTCGCCGGACCAGGAGCGTCAGCTGCTGCGCTTTGCGCAGCTCAGACTCCATCAAATGAGCCTCGCTCGTTTCGTTGACCTTGCACAGCCAAGTCTTGACATCGCAAAACACCGAACAGGACCTAAAAGTGTCCGTAGAAGATGAATCGTTGAACGTACCGATAAAGTCTGTGGCGCGAGCTTTCACAATAAACATACCGCGCTTGATGACTCTGTGGTACTTGCGCTGCACGACCTGTGCCGCAAAAAAACATGCCACGGGCGAATGCTAGTCATAGCTTTCCGTTAACACCACTGCTTGGGTCGTGACCCACTGATGGTTGGAAATGCTGATGGCACCCTGCGCCAAGACCTGCCCATTCGTCCATCACACGAACCCGCAACAGCGCCACAGACCAGGGACATCAGAATTCAGCTGTCCTGAACAATCTTCAACTCTCCAGGCCCACTTCTCCTACCGACACGGCTCACTGCACACTGCGCGTCCGCATTCGCTGGTCGAGGCCCTGAGGCGCTAACTCAGACCGGATGCCAAGGTCCCGCCGCCCGTCGAATGTGGCTTCGAACCTGGGCATGGCAAGATGGACCGTCAACAGAATCAGCAACTCGGCCATTCGGCGACCCAGACCACGACGTTCTCGGGTAGCGAGTCATGTGCAGTGTGACTTGCGGATTCCTCACAAGGCGCCGGTGCTATTGACATGGCACATGTTGACAGAATGTGGCATATCAAGCTGAGCTCCCAGACACACGTAGCTCCTAAACGCAAGTTGCATCATTGCCAACTCGCACAAGACGCACCACAGCTGCAATCGTCCTGCTTCATTCCTTCCGCACGGGCCTGCTCATTGACCTGAAGGATGAGGTCTCCTGGCTACGCAAGCGGTGGTTCAACATAGCACTCACGGAGCCAGAGAACGACATCGAGCCTGCTCGAACTGCTCTTTCCGGATGTGCCTGTCAGCGTTGTCACCCGCATCCAACACCACTGCTTGCGACTTTTTGGAACCCACCTGGTTCCAAGAAGCTAGGGCCGTCCCATGCCCTGCGACCTCTTTGATCAGTAGTACCTGCCCAACAAACACCATTGGGAGAGCCACTAATTGCTGTACCCGTGGAAACAAACCTTAACACAACTGCAACCCCTCCTGGTCATCTCTAGACAAGTGAAGCACCTGCAGGCAAGGATCCATCAGTGATCTAACTGTTTCCCGACCCGTGACGAAACTGGAGGAGGGCCTTGTGCGTGAAGCCAAGCCTTTCGGTGAACCGAACAAGGTCAACCGTCCAAAGATGGCACTCCTTGGAATGGCCAGGCTGGGTGGCTTGTTGTGGTCAGACAGTCAGATCGTGAGACGCTTCAACAGAGTCTTTTGGTAGGCGATGTGCTCTCAACAATGGCAAAGCAGACAGCACAAGCTCGCCCCAGTGGCTCCACAAGATATCACAAAATATCACCACAAGTAATCAAGTGCGGCCGGGCATCATCCCAGCTCCGAAGCCGGAGGCCATCCGGGCCATCTGCCGGGCCATCTGCCTGCATGCACTTGACGTGACGATGTCTGTGTGGGCGGGTGTGCGCGTCATCGTTTTCGATTCCTGGCAGAAACGGTCTCAGTGTCACCAGGCAGCCTTGATGTTCGCTGCCATGGCCGTGGCAGGATCAAGTCAAGTCAAGACTGCGACTATGAGCCAACGGAGTCGGTGGCCTTCTTGTCTTGCGCAACTCCAAAACGATGCACAAATGTTGAAGCCTGCAGCCGGTAGGACACGCGCCGAAAAGCTAGCAAGGGCTTCAATATAACTTCTTAGTGTCTTAGCAACACAACCTCAGGAATTCTCGGACGCAGTTGGGCCTAGAACTCCTGCAACTATCCAAGCACAGGAAGCAATTGCTACTGCTTGATGGCTGCGCGCGATCTTTCTCTGTTGCTTTTTCTCCCATGTAGGCGCACATACCATGTGAGATCAGACGGGAGCCGTGCTGCGGCGGCTGCGGTGCTGCCGCAGCTGCAATGATCGGCTTGTTTCGCTCGTCACTTGCAGGTCGCAGGGCCTCGCATCTCCGATCTCCCATGAGTCCCGCAGTCCCTGAGCAGTTGTCTCGAGCGAGCCAAAATCAACGTTACCGTTACAGGGATGGTCGGCTCATAGTCTCATAGGTTCGAGTCTCATACTCATACGGAGGCCGTTGTGGATCTCTTCTCGCATGCCGTGGTCCGCCTTCCTGATGTTCCGTGGCAAACTCCGCCGCCGCCACCTAGAATCTGTCACATCGTTCCAGGGCTTTCTGGCACTTGTTCATGTGCCAGCGCTGCCAGCTCTCCTGCAGAATGTCCTCTTTCTCTGCCGTTCCGCGGTCCTCAGCGCATCCAGCAGACAGCGTCAGCAGCAGCAGCAGCAGCAGCAGCAGCATGAATTTGCATGCTCGGTGTTTGCAAAAGCTAGCACTCATTCATCTGATTACAATATTCTTAGAATCACAATACGACATGTGCAGATATATGCAGTGCAATCTGCAGACCAGCCACTGTACCTTGGAACAACTTCGTGAAGGTGCACAGTTGTCCGACATTGACCTCCCCCAAAGCTGGCTGGACGACCCCGCAGCAGCTTGTGCAGAGCTCGTCCAGTATCATTGCAGCGACGGTCGCCTCAAAGCTTAGATGCGGAGCAGGAGTCAAATCTGGCCTGGAGACGCATGTTACAGAACCGTTATAGCAACACTTAAAGAAACCTTACTCTAATAGGCCCATGAACCATTGTAGTTCTTTCTATGTTTTACATTATTGCTATTGCTTGTACCATGTAAGGATGATTACTATGATTGTCAGTAGTCGTTGTTGTCGTCGTAGTAGTAGTCGTCGTCGTAGTAGTAGTAGTAGTAGTTAGCAGTAGTGGTCGTCGTCGTCGTAGTCGTCGTCGTCGTCGTGGCAGTAGAAGCAGAAAGGAGGAGGGGGAGCAGGAATAGGAGTAGTAGTAGTAGTAGTAGTAGTAGTAGTAGTAGTAGTAGTAGTAGTAGTAGTAGTAGTAGTAGTAGTACTAGTAGTACTAGTAGCACTAGTAGTAGTAGTAGTAGCAGTAGTAGCAGCAGTAGTAGTATAGTAGTAGCAGTAGTAGCAGTAGTAGTAGTAGTAGTAGTAGTAGTAGTAGTAGTACTAGTAGTAGTAGTAGTAGTAGTCGTAGTAGTGGTAGTAGTGGTAGTAGTGGTAGTAGTAGTAGTCGTGTGCCCGTGCCTGGCTCATGACCCGGCTCGCGCCGCCCAATTTTTCGAACTCATCGTCGGCCTCAAACCGAACCGTGACCCCAGGGTCCCAGGCCCCCGAACCCCAATCTTCAAGCTGCTTTAAGTATGCTTTATCTTGTTTCGTTTAGGGTCTAGGGTTTAGGGTTTCATTGCTGTACTTTGTTTGCTATTTATTATCCATCTGGGAAAAATAGTAGGTGAGTGCAATTCTCAACTCCAACTGCCACTCGCTGAAACATCAAGGAGGCCACCGAGACAAATCGCCGAATTTCCGCAAGTAGCCTCAGCTGCACTGCTCGAGAAAGCTCCACAGGAATGGAAGAATGCAGTGAACGATTTGGGTGTTGTCAAAACTATGGTCCCTTTCTGGGCACTACCCTAAATGCTAGGTGCTGTAGTATATTCAAGGACCCAAAAAGGGACCATCATTTTGACAACCACCCATTTGCCAACAGCCGATTCGGATACTTGGGTCCATGCTTGCACAAACGATCCCCGCATCCCTTCTGATCCGCTTGCAGAATTTGGCAGCCAAAATTTCACAGCCAAACAAGAGATGACTTGTGACAGGGCACACGACAGGGAGGCCTTGCAGCGATTCCGCTCCCTGTACCTGCCCGGGCTGCTAGCAAGGCTGGTGAGGGGTGCAAGCTGCGCGCAAGTCGTTCGGCGGCCTCAATCGGCGAAGCTTTTCCGTCCTGAAGCATCTGCTAATCAAAACTCGTGAAGGCATGTCGATGTTTGGCAACCACACATGATGCCTTCGCTTCCGATTCCCAGGCCTGCAAGACCGTCCATGGTCCAGCCCGCGGCGTGTGTTTCATCTCGTCCTGTGGCGGCGATCTTGGTTCTGCTATGAGCTCGTCAACATCACAATGCTTTTGAAGTTGTTGCACCTCGCGAGGAAGCCAGACCAAGGGCACTTTCTCGGGGCTGGAAAATCCTTCCTCAGAGCTCGTGCACACCACATGCTCAGCTCATCGATTCCGGGCTGCTGGGCATCTTGGTCTTCGTCTCCGCCATCAGCCGCCTGCGCAACAAGAATGTACTGTATGTTGACTGCTCCCAAGAAACCGCAACACCAACCCCTCGCTCAGTTTGACACAGCCCGCGGCGGCGCCTCAGTGAAGCCCGCCTCCACCTCACAGGTACGAGAGAGAGAGAGAGAGAGAGAGAGAGAGAGAGAGAGCTGTCAGCTTGAGACACGTCTCCACGTCTCCACATGCACAAAGTCACAAAGCTCTGCCGTCAGAGGTGGCACAGAGTGCACCTGCGACCAGTCGAGATCGTCATACTCGGAATCGATTTCGAACTGCCTGGCAGCAAGCTTCGAATCTTGCAGGATCCCCATGGATTCGCATCGGGCTCAGGCTTCGACGCGGCATGCACCGCTGAGTCCGACGTCGAGATCTGTCACACTCCAAAATCTCTCCCGTCAGTGTCTACGTATCTTCAATGACTGCCGTCCTCCTCGCTGAGAGCAAAGGAGCAGATGTCAGGTGCCCTCGGCGTTTCTGAACATGATACGCTGTCTTGCAACTGTTCTGGCGGGCTCGTGCGTGCCACCAAGCTCCCCACGAACGATCTGCCTCCGGGCTGGAGCCACTGTCCTGGTCAACTGACAAACCACAGCCGTGCGCGACAGTGAAAACCAAAAGTGCGCATATTTGCGCATAATAGACTGGCAACACACCTTGACCAAGAGCCGGATGTCACGCATCTGCTCCGCCAGCATCTGCCGGATCTCTCGCATCAATGTGTTGCGCAAAGACCCCAATTCCTGGCAGGCATGCGGCATCAATGATGCATGCACTTGCCGGGCCCGCGTCCTCCTTCAGGAGTTCTGACATGCGCGCGTCAGCATCACGTCGTGCCTGCATCGGGGTATGCTGGATGGTGGCACTGAAAACAAAACCACGCCGTACAGCACCTCGTCCTCACTCGGCTGTTGGATGCACATCCACATTTCCTGAAGCAGCGTTCTTTACCTACCGGCGGTGAGTGCGCAGCGCGCCTCACAAGCGTCTCCCGGCCTCGCTGTGTCCTAGGGTGCGCACAACTGCGTGACTGCCGATCGGGGCTTCAATGGCGGGCTGCACAGTCTCTGCCGAACCACGACCGGGGTGTTTCAAGGCTTTGAGGAACTAGGAATTTTAGTTTGGAAGCCTGAGATGCTTGAGACGGGCTGGTGCGGAGTGCACACGACATGACCACATGTAGCACACTGATGCACACTGCAATGCAGACACTGCAATGCAGTCCGTTTTTGCTCCCGCTGCCGTGGCGTGCCCTACCAGCGGTCGCCCTTCTCATCCTCCGCGTCCGACAAGTCCAGCCTTCAATCAGCGAAACTTGCAGCAGTCCTCGAAATCCTTCTGCGGCATCTGAGGGTCAAGTGCCGGACCCGATGCGATCCCAATCGCCCAGGTCAGGAAGGTCTGAAAGCCACCTGAAACAGTGCACTGCTCCCCCCCCTGAGATGTAACCTGGACGTGTATCCCCTCGCTAGGCGTATACAGGAACACAGGCACTGAGGTGTCTCTTTTGCTACAGGCGCACAGCTGTAGTCCACTGCACTAGAACCTCGAGCAACATGGATACATGCAAGTCATACGTGAAACAGACAGGCACTTGGATGCGTAACATCCGGTGTTCCAACCAGACACAAATTTTAAACACTTGTTTTCAGAAAGAAAACATACGTTACATTGGTTATTCCTCGGAAAATCAGATGTTCAATGCAATTATTTCTGTCGTATTTCGGACGGATTTCATGTTGTAATTGTTGCTGGTAGTAGTGCAGTGGTAGTAGTAGTAGTAGTAGTAGTAGTAGTAGTAGTAGTAGTAGTAGTAGTAGTAGTAGTAGTAGTAGTAGTAGTAGTAGTAGTAGTAGTAGTGGTCCCTCATATGTCTAGAACACGCCTTCTCATTTGGCATTTCCTGTTCATAATTATATATCTTAAACAATGTTCCAGTGCCTGCTGATCAGCATCACTCGGCACGCCCAGGTCTGACACCGCGGGTGGAGCATCAGGCCTGCAAGCAATAAGAAGCCAAACATTGAAACTTCCATGTGTGTCTCATCATGGGCTTCATTTTGCATTGCGCACCTGGGCACTTTCACAAGGGCACCCCACTGCCCTGTTTTCAAGGGCCAGAACGGGCTGAGAACCTGTCACATGAAGCGTGCAGGATCACTTTCTTTTTGGGAAGTGCAACTGATCCACACTTTTCATCGGGAGAACTCTCGGAGCCAACTACCAAGAATCACAAAGGCAAACTAGACGCTTTCTGGTCCGACTTTGCCGAGCCTCCAGCTGCAGCTGTCCCGCCTTTCAACTTCGGGTCCCAGCTCACCAAAGGTAGCACAGCTGTGCTATGAAATCCAAACGGGGAAACTTCATGTGGCTTGTGGACACATCCAAATTCGGATGCCTGGCTTTGCACGGAGCATGGCCCGGAGAGACGGGTGCTACCCCTCAACATCACGCTCCAAAGTGAACAAAATCCGACCCTGCAAAGCAATCTGGAAGTGTACCAAAAGGTCCCACTTGGCCTGCTTCTCATCTTGAAACGGGTTATCTGGCGTGTTGTGAGTGGTGACCCGTGGCCCTAAACACTATGGCCCAAGTCCAAAGCGGCGCTGCTTGAGCACCGAGGGATCCGAGGGCAAAGTCACTCACTCATCAAGTTTTCCAGGATGTCCAGTTGCACAGGCAATTGCACAAACTCTCCGCAACATGTCGCGACGTGAGCCAAGGCACATGAATGCACTCTGAAATGGACCCCAACCTGACAAGGCCACGTGCTTCTTATGTGCGCTAATCTGAATATGCGTGTATAGGCATGTACCTGAGTGATTTCTTCGGTGAGCACTGGATCTACGCCCCCTAAAAATTGGGAAGGACCTGCGAGTGTCACTTCAACTTCTGACAAGGTTCGTTGCAGCCGCCTGTTGAGCTACAAAAGATCAGACCCCCAACAACCAGCACTGCAATTACGATCACCCTGTTCCCGTATATGCAATGTCCATCGGGGGAGAGTGCTAGATTGTTTGCCGGGCACTGGGGTGTGACATGGTGTGACCGGTGAGGGCGAAAGAATTTCGCACCCCTCTACGACATCACTCCGTTCCCCCAGGAATCTTTTGCACTCGCCTGTGCTAGTGAAAAGCAGTCTTGGGCCTTTTCAAGGTTTCAGAAGCCACCGACTCCAAGTGCCATGGTGGCCTCTCTCTGGCTTTTTTGAGGCGAGGCGCGCCTTTCGAGGTTTCTCAAAGGATCCTTAGCGAAGGCGTCGCCGTTGGGCCTGCTGGCATAGGTTTGGTCACATTGCCATTGCCGGGCCACGGCCACCATAGCATCGCAGCATCGCTGAAGGAAGAAACTTTCTAGCCAATCCCGCAGATGGAAGTATGACGGATGGCAGCCTCCCAGTCCAGAAAACAACAGCTGAACAGCAAATAACGCCAGCCGAGGTCAGGCAGTCACAGCTTCTTGAGCACAGCATCCCATCCACTGCGGGGCTGGCGGATAACTTGTTGCCCAGTGGTCGACTGTCGTTGCTCTTCCTTGGGAGAAGGCAGAAACGAGGCGTTTGGTAAGAATCGGACCACCCGACAAGCTTCCAGACGATTTTACGGATGCCGGTCAGTGTTTTGGCAAGCTGAGGATTTACAAAGGTGGCTGGTGCAGGAGCGCTGGTTCTTGATCTTTGTCGGGATGGATTGAGTGTTGCTCCCTGGGTACTGCACCGTCTTTTTGATCTCTTGGGGTTTGGGGGTTTTGCCCACCATGACGGGACCAAAAGCAAGCAGCTTTGATTCGACACCCTCTGGACCTGATGCTAGGGGACCTCTGGGGTCTGGCTAGTTGGTCCAGGAGTACAGGGCTCTGTCGGGTCTTGCTGGATTGGTACCCCCCCCACCCCCCAAAAAAAAGGAGTAAACAAAAAAATGATAAAACAAAAAAACAAAGAAAAGGCCAGCACGCCAAGCAACCGATGAAAAAAGAAAAACGTATGTGAATCGAATTGCTGCAAGTCACCGGCAAGCAAAACAAAAACAAGTGTGAAATCACTCAATTTCCCAAGCAAAATGCAAGCTGCCTGCCAGAGCCTGCAAAGCCAAGGGGCAAGAGCCAATGTGAGGTGGCATGCCCAGCATCCATCTCCCGAGTCCCGGTGACGACATCAGCAGAACGGCCATCTTGACCGCCGCCGTCGCTCGAACCTCCAAGCTGACCTCCCTCGGAGGCGACTGTGATTTGTCAATGGCGCTGCGGCTCAGCGCGTGTTGGGCAATCCGCAAGACCACCTGCCAGGCACCAGCACAGAGGACCCCCTTCCGAGGAAATCCTTAGACTCCCCCCCCCCCCCCCCCCCCCCCCACCCCCCCCCCCCCCCCCCCCCCCCCCAACCCCCCCGCCCCCCCCCAAAAAAAAAACGTCATGGACTCGTCTGCGTGAATGTTGAGACGGTGTTGAGACGGATGGCCTGACGCATGAACTCTGGCGCTGCTCGGAAAAAGTGCTTGGAAAGCATCACCAGGCAGCCCAAACCTCAAATCACCGGCATGCATCGGGAGCTTGCATGGGCAATGAAACCCTAAAACCCAAACTAAAACCCATACTGAGCCATACTGGAATGAGTCAACTGCCTGCTTCGATCGAGCGACATGCCTGCTTCTGGCGCCGCTCTGGCTGGCATGGCCGTCGCTGCATCAGCGCCATGGGGCTGTTCAGCAAGTCTGCACCAGTCCAAAGATGCACCAGTAACTCCTGGGCTTCAAAGCCACCACTTGAGTTGACACGATCACCAGCTGTCGCAAACACTCATGTTGCATCCGTGAGTTCAGCAGTGGCGTCTCCCTTAGCGTTTCCCTTAATTGGTTCGCGCCTTGAGGTCGACGAAACGCCGTGACAGCACGCGACATCTGCACACCCGACTGGCCTCTCCATGCCAGGACTCACAAGTCGCATGTTTATGGACCTATGTAAAACAAAGGCTTTTGGCACGTCAAGGTCTTGGCTCTTGGGACCAGGCCGGCAACCACTGCAAGATGCTCATTCTCAATGACCTGCAGCATTCATGATACGGTCAAGAGCGAACTGTCGACCCCAGCCAGGGGTCATTGTTTGTTGCGTGTCAGATCTTGGCATGTTTGACACTACGTGTCTGGAAAGCTTCCGTCTAAGTACCACCCTTGTGGCGTTCAGGGTTTAGGGGAGACCGAGACGCCAACTCTGTGATGAACAGCAACGCACACTATCCGTCACTATCCCGTATAAGCCTTGGAGATGACACTCGCAGCGCACACATGGAAACCC
>CAJNDT010000075.1:125000-210000 GCA_905221615.1 Symbiodinium sp. CCMP2592
AGCCAGTGCAAGCGCTGCGTTTGGAAATTCCTCTTTTCACGTTGGCACCTGCTTCTTGGAGCGCGTTCCTGCCTCTGTACATGGTCAGCGCCTGGTGAGCAGGAGCCTGCTGGCAAAGCTTAAAACCCAGGTCTGACGGCAAACACATCAAGCCTCGTCTACGGCAGTGCCCATGAATTGAGGGGCTACTATGGAGCGAAGCATGTCGACAAGCAGATCGCCGGCGCCCAAGCAACACTGAAACGACCCCATGGTGGTAAGGCCCGGACCCCTAAACCTGAACTCCGGAATTCCAGAACACAACCCCCCCCCCCCCCCGAGAGAGAGAGAGAGAGAGAGAGAGAGTGAGTGAGTGAGTGAGTGAGCGAGTGAGCGAGTGCCCGTGAGAAATCGAACCTCCTGTCTCGTGTGTTTGAGCACAAGATGCAGAAACCAATGCCCGTAACAAATCGTACCCCCTGTTTCGTGTGTGTTATGACAAGATGCAGACTCCAATGCCCGTAACAAATCGTACTCCCTGTCTCGTGTGTGATATCACAAGATGCAGAACCCAATGCCCGGAACAAATCGTACCCCCTTTCCTCGTGTGTGATATCACACGATGCAGAACCCAATGCCCGTAACAAATCGTACCCCCTGTCTCGTGTGTGATATCACAAGAGTCAGAACCCAATGTCCGTGACAAAATGTACCCCCCTACTTCGTATGTGATATCACAAGATGCAGAACCCAATGCCCGTAGCAAATCGCACCCCCTGTCTCGTGTGTGATATCACAAGATGCAGATACCAATGCCCGTAACAAATCGTACCCCCTGTCTCGTGTGTGATATCACAAGATGGAAACCCCAATGTCCGTTACAAACCGTACCCCCTGCCTCGTGTGTGATGTTAAACGATGCGGAACCCAATGCTCGTAACAAATCGTACCCCCTGTCTCGTGTGTGAAACCACAAGATGCAGAACCGAATGCCCGTAATAAATCGTACCCGCTGTCTCGTATGTGATATCACAAGATGCAGAACCCAATGCCCGTAACAAATCGTACTCCCTGTCTCGTACGTGAAATGACAAGATGCAGAACCCAATGCCCGTAACAAATCGTACCCCCTGTTTCGTGTGTGATATCACAAGATGCAGACCCCAATGCCCGTTTCAAAACGTACCCCCCGTCTGTGCGTGATATCACAAGATGCAGAACCCAATGCCCGTAACAAATCGTACCTCGTGTCTCAAGTATGTTATTTCAAGATGCAGAACCCAACCGTAGCAAATCGCACCCCCTGTCTCGTGTGTGATATCACAAGATGCAGAACCCAATGCCCGTACCAAATCGTACCCCCTGTCTCGTGTGTGATATCACAAGATGGAAACCCCAATGCCCGTGACAAGTCGTACCCCCTGTTTGGTATGTGATATCACAAGATGCAGAACCCAATGCCCGTAACAAATCGTACCCCCTGTCGCGGGTGTGATATCACAAGATGCACAACCCAATGCCCGTAACAAATCGCACCCCTGTCTCGTGCGTGATATCACCAGTTGCGAAGCCCAATATCCGCAACAAATCGTACCCCCGGTCTCGTGTGTGATATTGAATTTTGCAGAACCCAATGCCCGTAACAAACCGTACTCCCTGTCTCTTGTGTGATATCACAAGATGCAGACCCCAATGCCCGTAACAAGTCGAACCCCCTGTTTCGTATGTGATATCACAAGATGCAGAACCCAATGCCCGTAACAAGGCGTAACCCCCTGTTTCGTGTGTGATATCACAAGATGCAGAACCCAATAACCGTAACAAATCGTACCCCCTGTCTCGTAAGTGATGTCACAAGATGCAAATGCCAATGCCCGTAACAAATAGTACCCCCTGTCTCGTGTGTGATATCACAAGATGCAGAACCCAACCGTAGCAAATCGTACCCCCTGTCTCGTGTGTGATATCACAAGGTGCAGATACCAATGCCCGTAACAAATCGTACCCCCTGTCTCGTGTGTGATATCACAAGATGCAGAACCCAATGCCCGTAACAAATCGTACCCCCTGTCTCGTGTGTGATATCACAAGATGCAGAACTTAATGACCGTAGCGAATCGTACCCCCGTGTCTCGTGTGTGATATCAGACCCCCCTGTCTCGTGTGAGGTTTCACAAGATGCAGAACCCAACACCGGTAACAAATCGTACTTCCTATCTCGTGTGTGATATCACAAGATGCAGAACCCAATGCCCGTAACAAATCGTACCCCTGTCTCGTACGTGAAATGACAAGATGCAGAACCCAATGCCCGTAACAAATCGTACCCCCTGTTTCGTGTGTGATATCACAAGATGCAGACGCCAATGCCCGGAACAAGTCGTACCCCCTGTCTCGTATGTGATATCACACGATGCAGAACCCAATGCCCGTAACAAATCGAACCCCCTGTCTCGTGTGTGATATCACAAGATGCGAAACCCAATGCCTGTAACAAATCGTACCCCCTGTCTCGTGCGTGATATCACAAGATGCAGAACCCAATGCCCGTAACAAATCGTACCCCCTGTCTCTTGTGTGATATCACAAGATGCAGACCCCACTGCCCGTATCAAATCGTACCAACTGAGTCGTGTGTGATATCACAAGATGCAGAACCCAACGCGCGTAACAAATCGAACCCCGTGTCTCGTGTGTGATATCACAAGATGCAGAACCCAACCGTAGCAAATTGTACCCCCTGTCTCGTGTGTGATATCACAAGGTGCAGATAGCAATGCACGTCTCAATTCGCCCCCCCCTGTCTCGTGTGTTATAACACAAAATGCAGAACCCAATGCCCGTAACAAATCGTACCCCCTGTCTCGTGTGTGATATCACAAGATGCAGAACCCAATAACCGTAACAAATCGTACCCCCTGTCTCGTGTGTGATATCACAAGATGCAGAACCCAATGCCCGTAATAAGTCCCCTGTCTCGTGTGCGATATCACAAGATGCAGAACCCAATGCCCGTAACAAATCGTACCCCCCTGTCTCGTAAGTGATATCACAAGATGCAGACCCCATTGCCCGTAAGAAATCGTACCTCCTTGTCTCGTGCGTGATATCACAAGATGCAGAACCTAATGCCAGTAACAAATCGTGCCCCCAGTCCCGTGTGTGATATCACAGGATGCAGAACCCAATGCCCGTAAGAAATCGTACCCCGTGTCTCGAGAATGATATCACAAGATGCAGAAGCCAACCGTAGCACATCGTACCCCCTGTCTCGTGTGTGATATCACAAGATGCAGAACCCAATGTCCGTAACAAATCGTACCCCCTGTCTCGTGTGTGATATTTCAAGATGCAGAACCCAATGCCCGTATCAAATCGTACCCCCTGTCTCGTGTATGATATCACAAGATGCAGAACCCAATGCCCGGAACAAATCGCACCCCGTGTCTCGTGTGTGATATCACAAGATATAGAAACCAATGCCCGTAACAAATCGTACCCCCTTGTCTCGTGTGTGATATCACAAGATGCAGACCCCAATGCCCGTAACAAAACGTACCCTCTCTCTCTTGTGTGATATCTCAAGATGCAGAACCCTATGCCCGTAACAAATCGTACCCCCTGTCTCGTGTGTGATATCACAAGATGCAGAACCCAATGCCCGTAACAAATCGTAGCCCCTGTCTCGTGTGTGATATCACAAGATGCAGAACCCAGTGCCCGTAATAAATGCCCTGTCTCGTGTGCGATATCACAAGATGCAGAACCCAATGTCCGTGAGAAATCGTACTCCCTGTCTCGTGTGTGATATTTCAAGATGCAGAACCCAATGCCCGTAACGAATCGTATCCCCTGCCTCGTACGTGAAATAACAAGATGCAGAACCCAATGCCAGTAACAAATCGTGCCCCCAGTCCCGTGTGTGATATCACAAGATGCAGAACCCAATGCCCGTAACAAATCGTACCCCCTGTCTCGTGTGTGATATCACAAGATGCAGAACCCAATGCCCATAATAAATCCCCTGTCTCTTGTGTGATATCACAAGATGCAGACCCCAATGCCCGTAACAAATCATACCCCCTGTCATATGTAAGATATCACAAGGTGCGAATGCCAATGCCGGTAACAAATCGTACCCCCTGCCTCGTGTGTGATATCACAAGATGCAGAACCCAATGCCCGTAGCAAATCGTGCCTCCTGTCTCGTGTGTGATATCAAAAGATGCAGAACCCAATGCCCGTAACAAAATGTACCCCCCTACTTCGTATGTGATATCACAAGATGCAGAACCCAATGACCGTAACAAATCGTACCCTCTGTCTCGTACGTGATATCGCAAGATGCAGATACCAATGCCGGTAACAAATCGTACCCTCTGTCTCGTACGTGATAGCACAAGATGCAGAATCCAATGCCAGTAACAAATCGTACCCCCTGTCTTGTGTGTGATAGCACAAGATGCAGAACCCAATGCCCGTAACAAACCGTACCCTCTGTCTCGTCTGTATTATCCCAAGATGCAGAACCCAATGCCCGTAACAAATAGTACCCCCTGTCTCGTGTGTGATATCACAAGATGCAGAACCCAATGCCCGTAACAGATCGTACCCTCTGTCTCTGTGTGATAGCACAAGATGCAGAACCCAATGCCCGCAACAAATCGTACTCCCTGTCTCGTAAGTGATATCACAAGATGCAGAACCCAATGCCCGGAACAATTCGTACGCCCTGTCTCGTGTGTGATATGACAAGATGCAAACCCAAATGACCGTAACAAATCGTACCCTCTGTCTCGTACGTGAAACAACAAGATGCAGAACCCAATGCCCGTAACCAATCGTACCCCGTGTCTCGTAAATGATATCACAAGATGCAGAACCCAATGCCCGTAACAAATCGCACCCCCTGTCTCGCGTGTGATATCACAAGATGCAGAACCCAATGCCCATAACAAATCGTACCTCCTGTCTCGTGTATGATATCCCAAGATGCAGAACCCAACGCCCGTGACAAATCGTACCCTATCACAAGATGCAGATCCCAATGCCCGTAGCAAGTCGTACCCCCTGTTTCGTATGTGATATCACAAGATGCAGACCCCAATGCCCGTAACAAATCGTACCCCCCTGTCTCGTAAGTGATATCACAAGATGCAGAACCCAATGCCCGTATCAAGTCGTACCCCATGTCTCGTGTGTGGTATCACAAGATGCAAACCCCAATGCCCGTCACAAATGGTACCCCCTGTCTCGTGAGTGATATCACAAGATGCAGAACCCAATGCACGCAACAAGTCGTACCGAACCCCTTGCCTCGTGTGTGATATTTCAAGTTGCAAAACCCAATGCCCGTAACCCCCTGTCTCGTGTGTGATATCACAAGATGCAGAACCCAATGCCCGTAACAAATCGTACCCCCTTGTCGCGGGTGTGATATCACAAGATGCAGACCCCAATGCCCGTAACAAATCGTACCCCCTGTCTCGTGCGTGATATCGCAAGATGCAGAACCCAATGCCAGTTTCAAATCGTACTCCTGTCTCGTGCCTGCTATCACAAGATGCAGAACCCAATGCCCGTAACAAATCGTACCCCCGGTCTCGTGTGTGCTATCACACGATGCAGCTACCAAAGCCCGTAATAAATCGTACCCTCTGTCTCGTCTGTATTATCCCAAGATGCAGAACCCAATGCCCGTAACAAATCGTACCCGTGTCTCGTGTGTGATATCACAAAATGCAAAACCCAATGCCCGTAACAAATCGTACCCGCTGTCTCGTGTGTGATATCACAAGATGCAGAACCCAATACCAGGAACGAATTGCACCCGCTGTCTCGTGTGTGATATCACAAGATACAGCCAATGTCCGTAACAAATCGTACCCCCTGTCTCGTGTGTGATATTACACGATAAAGCTACCAAAGCCCGTAATAAATCGTACCCTCTGTCTCGTCTGTATTATCACAAGATGCAGAACCCAATGCCCGTAACAAATTGTACCCCCTATTTCGTATGTGATATCACAAGATGCAGACCCCAATGTCCGTAACAAGTCGTACCCCCTGTCTCGTATGTGATATCACAAGATGCAGATCCCAATGCCCGTAGCAAGTCGTACCCCCTGTTTCGTATGTGATATCACAAGATGCAGACCCCAATGCCCGTAACAAATCGTACCCCCCTGTCTCGTAAGTGATATCACAAGATGCAGAACCCAATGCCGGTAACAAATCGTACCCCGTGTCTCGTGTGTGATATCACAAGATGCAGAACCCAATGCCCGTAACAAATCGTACCCCGTGTCTCGTGCGCGATATCACAAGATGCAGAACCCAATGCCCGTAACGAATCGTACCCCCTGTCTCGCGTGTGATATCACAAGACGCAGAACCCAATGCCCGTAACAAATCGTACCCCCTGTCTCGCGTGTGATATCATAAGATGCAGAACCCAATGTCCGTATCAAATTGTACCCCCTGTCTCGTGTGTGATATTTCAAGATGCAGAACCAATGCCCGAAACCAATCGTACCCCCTGTCTCGGGTGTGAAATCACAAGATGCAGAACCCAATGCCCGTGACAAATCGTACCCCCTGTCTCGTGTGTGATATTAAAAGATTCAGAACCCAATGCCGGTAACAAATCGCACCCCCTGTCTCGTGTGTGCTACCACAAGATGCAGAACCCAATGCCCGGAACAAATCGCACCCCGTGTCTCGTGTGTGATATCACAAGATATAGAAACCAATGCTCGTAACAAATCGTACCCCTGTCGCGGGTGTGATATCACAGGATGCAGACCCCAACGCGCGTAACAAATCGTACCCCCTGTCTCGTTCGTGATACCACAAGATGCAGAACCCAATGCCCGTAACAAATCGTACCCCCTGTCTCGTGTGTGATATCACAAGATGCAGAACCCAATGTCCGTGACAAATCGTACCCACTGTCTCGTGTATGATATTTCAAGACGCAGAACCCAATGCCCGTCGCAAACCGTACCCCCTGTCTCGTAAATGATATCACAAGATGCAGAACCCAATGCCGGGAACAAATCGTACCCCCTGTCTCGTGTGTGATATCACACGATGCAGAACCCAATGCCGGGAACAAATCGTACCCCCTGTCTCGTATGTGATATCACAAGATGCAGAACCCAATGTCCGTAACAAGTCGTACCCCCTGTTTCGTATGTGATACCACAAGATGCAGAACCCATTGCCCGTAACAAATCGTACCCCCTGTCTCGTGTGTGATATCACAAGATCAAAAACCCAATGCCCGTGAGAAGTCGTACACCCTGTCTCGTGTGTGATATCACAAGATGCAGAACCCAATGCCCGTAACAAATCGTACCCCTGTCTCGTGCGTGATATCACAAGATGCAGAACCCAATGCCCGTAACAAATCGTACCCCCTGTCTCGTGTGTGATATCACAAGATGCAGAACCCAATGCCCGGAACAAATCGTACCTCCTGTCTCGTGTGTGATATCACACGATGCAGAACCCAATATCCGTAACAAATCGTACCCCCTGTCTCGTGTGTGATACCACAAGATGCAAAACCCAATGCCCGTAACTACC
Organism: Symbiodinium sp. CCMP2592; assembly: GCA_905221615.1. NCBI lineage: Eukaryota > Dinophyceae > Suessiales > Symbiodiniaceae > Symbiodinium > Symbiodinium sp. CCMP2592. Next base: position 132,570 of record CAJNDT010000075.1, read on the forward strand.
CCCTGTCTCGTGTGTGCCCGTATATCACAAGATCAAAAACCCAATGCCCGTAAGAAGTCGTACACCCTGTCTCGTGTGTGATATCACAAGATGCAGAACCCAATGCCCGTAACACAAGATGCAGAACCCAATGCCCGTAACAAATCGTACCCCCTGTCTCGTGTGTGATATCACAAGATGCAGAACCCAATGCCCGGAACAAATCGTACCTCCTGTCTCGTGTGTGATATCACACGATGCAGAACCCAATGCCCGTAACAAATCGTACCCCCTGTCTCGTGTGTGATACCACAAGATGCAAAACCCAATGCCCGTAACAAATCGTACCCCCTGTCGCGTGTGTGATATCACAAGATCAAAAACCCAATGCCCGTAAGAAGTCGTACACCCTGTCTCGTGTGTGATATCACAAGATGCAGAACCCAATGCCCGTAACAAATCGTACCCCCGGTCTCGTGTGTGATATCACAAGATGCAGAACCCAATGCCCGTAACAAATCGTACCCCCTGTCTCGTGCGTGATATCACAAGATGCAGAACCCAATGTCCGTGACAAATCGTACCCCCTGTCTCGCGTGTGATATCATAAGATGCAGACCCCAATGCCCGTATCAAATCGTACCACCTGTCTCGTGCCTGCTATCACAAGATGCAGAAACCAATGCCCGTAACAAATCGTACCCCCTATCTCGTGTGTGATATAACAAGATGCAGAACCCAATGCCCGTAACAAATCGTACCCCTTGTCATGTGTGTGATATCACAAGATGCAGATGCCAATGCCCGTAACAAATCGTACCCCCTGTCTCGTATGTGATATCTCAAGATGCAGAACCCAATGCCCGTAACAAATCGTACCCTCTGTCTCGTTTTTGATATCACAAGATGCAGACCCCAATGCCCGTAACAAATCGTACCCCCTGTCTCGTGTGTGATATCACAAAATGCAGAACCCAAAGCCCGTGACAAATCGTACCTCCTGTCTCGTCTGTTTGATCACAAGATGCAGAACCCAATGCCCGTAATAAATCGTACCCCCGTCGGACTCCCGTGTCTCGTGTGTGATATCACAAGATGCAGAACCCAATGCCCGTAACAAATCGTACCCCCTGTCTCGTGTGTGATATCTCAAGATGCAGAACCCAATGCCCGTAACAAATCGTACCCCCTGACTCGTGTGTGATATCACAAGATGCAGAACCCAATGCCCGTAACAAATCGTACCCCCTTTCTCGTAAATGATATCACAAGATGCAGACCCCAATGCCCGTAAAAAATCGTGACCCCTGTCTCGTGTGTGATATCACAAGATCAAAAACCCAATGCCCGTGAGAAGTCGTACACCCTGTCTCGTGTGTGATATCACAAGATGCAGACCCCAATGCCCGTAACATATCGTACCCCCGGTCTCGTGTGTGATATCACAAGATGCAGAACCCAATGCCCGTAACAAATCGTACCCCTGTCGCGGGGGTGTTATCACAAGATGCAGAACTCAATGCCCGTAACAAATCGTACCCCGTGTCTCGTGTGTGATATCACAAGATGCAGAACCCAATGCCCGTAACAAGTCGTACCCCGTGTCTCGTGTGTGATATCACAAGATGCAGAACCCAATGCCCGTAACAAATCGTGACCTCTGTCCCGTGTGTGATATCACAAGATGCAAAACCCAATGTCCGTGACCAATCGTACCCCCTGTCTCGTGTATGATATTTCAAGATGCAGAACCCAATGCCCGTAACAAATCGTACCCCCTGTCTCGTGTGTGAAATCACAAGATGCAGAACCCAATGCCCGGAACAAATCGTACCCCCTGTCTCGTGTGTGATATCACACGATGCAGAACCCAATGCCCGTAACAAATCGTACCCCCTGTCTCGTGTGTGATATCACAAGATGCAGAGCCCAATGCCCGTAACAATCGAACCCCCTGTCTCTTGCGTGATATCACAAGATGCAGACCCCAATGCCCGCAACAAATCGTACCACCTGTCATGTGTAAGATATCACAAGATGCAGAACCCAATGCCCGTAACAAATCGTACCCCCTGTCTCGTTTGTGATATCACAAGATACAGACGCCAATGCCCGTCACAAAACGTACCCCCTGTCTCGTTTGTGATATCACAAGATGCAGAACCCAGCGCCCGTAACAAATCGTACCCCCTGTCTCGTATGTGATATCACAAGATGCAGAACCCAATGCCCGTAACAAATCGTACCCTTGTCTCGTGTGTCATATCACAAGATGCAGACGCCAATGCCCGTAACAAAGCGTACACCCTGTCTCGTGTGTGATATCACAAGATGCAGACCCCAATGCCCGTAACATATCGTACCCCCGGTCTCGTGTGTGATATCACAAGATGCAGAACCCAATGCCCGTAACAAATCGTGTCCCCTGTCTCGTGTGTGATATCACTAGATGCAGAACCCAATGCCCGTAACAACTCCTATCCCCTGTCTTGTGTGTGATGTCACAAGATGCAGAACCCAATGCCCGTAGCAAATCGTACCCCCTGTCTCGTGTGTGATATCTCAAGATGCAGAACCCAATGCCCGTAAGAAGTCGTACCCCTGTCTCGTGTGTGATATCACAAGATCAAAAACCCAATGCCCGTAAGAAGTCGTACACCCTGTCTCGTGTGTGATATCACAAGATGCAGATACCAATGCCCGTAACAAGTCGTACCCCCTGTCTCGTGTGTGATATCACAAGATGCAGAACCCAATGTCCTTAACAAGTCGTACCCCCGGTCTCGTGTGTGATATCACAAGATGCAGAACCCAATGCCCGTAACAAATCGTATCCCCTGTCTCGTGCGTGATATCACAAGATGCAGATACCAATGCCCGTAAGCAAATCGTGCCCTCTGTCTCGTGTGTGATATCACAAAATGCAGGACCCAATGCCCGTAAGAAAACCTACCTCCTGTCTCTTGTGTGATATCGCAAGATGCAGAACTCAATGCCCTCAACAAATCGTGCCCCCTGTCTCATGCGTGATATCACAAGATGCAGAACCCGAAGCCCGTAACAAATTCTACCCCCTGTCTCGTGTGTGATATCACAAGATGCAGAACCCAATGCCCGTAACAAATCGTACCCCCTGTCTCGTGTGCGATATCACAAGATGCAGATGCCAATGCCCGTAACAAATAGTACTTTCTGTCTCGTGCGTGAGATCACAGGATGCAGAACCCAATGCCCGTAGTAAATTGTAACCCTCGCTCTGGTGTGTAATTTGCCAAGAAGCAATGCTCAATGCCCGTAACAAATCGTACCCCCTGTCTCGTGTGTGATATCACAAGATGCAGAACCCAATGCCCGCAACAAATCGTACCCCGATGCCAGTAACATATCGTACCCCCTGTCTCGTGTGTGATATCATAAGATGCAGAACCCAATGCCCGTAACAAATCGTACCCCTGTCTCCTGTGCGATATCACAAGATGCAGATTCCAATACCCATAAGAAATCGTACCCCGTGTCTCGTGTTTGATATCACAAGATGCAGAACCCAATACCCGGAACAAATCGTACCCCCTGTCTCGTGTGTGATATCACACGATGCAGAACGCTATGCCCGTAACAAATCGTACCCCGTGTCTCGTGTGTGATATCAAAAGATGCAGAACCCAATGCCCGTAACAAATCGTACCCCAATGCCCGTAACAAATCGCACTCCCTGTCTCGTGTGTGATATCATAAGATGCAGAGCCCAATGGCCGGTAACAAATCGTACCCCCTGTCTCGTGTGTGATATTACAAGATGCAGACCCCAATGCCCGTAACAGTGCGTAACCTCCTCTGTCTCGTGTGTGATATCATACGATGCAGAACCCAATGTCCGTGACAAATCGTACTTCCTGTCTCGTGTATGATATTTCAAGATGCAGAACCCAATGCCCGCAAAAAATCGTTCCCCCTGTCTCGTGTGTTTGATCACAAGATGCAGAACCCAAAGCCCGTAACAAATTCTACCCCCTGTCTCGTGTGTGATATCACAGGATGCAGAACCTAATGCCCGTAGCAAATTGTAACCCCCGCTCTGGTGTGTAATTTGCCAAGAAGCAAAGCTCAACGCCCGTAAATAATCGTACCCCTATCTGGTCTGTGACATCACAAGATGCAGAACCCAATGCCCGTAACAAATCTCGTACCCCAATGCCCATAACAAATCGTACCCCCTGTCTCGTGTGAGATATCATGAAATGAAGACGCCAATGCCCGTAACACATCGTATCCCCTGTCTCGTGTGTGATATCACAAGATGCAGAACCCAATGCCCGTAACAAATCGTACCCCCTTTTGTCGTCTTTGCTATCACAAGCAGACGCCAATGCCCGTAACAAATCGCACCCCTGTCTCCTATCCGATATCACAAGATGCAGAGCCCAGTACCCATAACAAATCGTACCCCGTGTCTCGTGTGTGATATCATAAGATGCAGAACCCAATGCCCGTAACAAATCGTACCCCTGTCTCCTGTGCGATATCACAAGACGCAGTTTCCAATACCCATAAGAAATCGTACCCCGTGTCTCGTGTGTGATATCACAAGATGCAGAACCCAATGTCCTTAAAAAATCGTTCCCCGTGTCTCGTGTGTGATATCACAAGATGCAGAACCCAATGCCCGTAACAAATCGTACCCCCTGTCTCGTGTGTGATATCACAAGATGCAGAACTCAATGCCCGTAACAAATTGTCTCCCCTGTCTCGTGTGTGATATCACAAGATGCAGATCCCAAAGCCCGTAAAAATCGTAGCCCCTGTCTCGTGTGTGATATCATAAGATGCAGAACCCAATGGCCGTAACAAATCGTACCCCTGTCTCCTGTGCGAAATCACAAGACGCAGTTTCCAATACCCATAAGAAATCGTACCCCGTGTCTCGTGTGTGATATCACAAGATGCAGAACCCAATACCCGGAACAAATCGTACCCCCTGTCTCGTGTGTGATATCACACGATGCAGAACACTATGCCCGTAATAAATCGTACCCCCTGTCTCGTGTGTGATATCACAAGATGCAGAACCCAATGCCCGTAACAAATCGTACCCCCTGTCTCGTTCGTGATATCACAGGATGCAGAACCCAATGCCCGTAGCAAATTGTAACCCCCGCTCTGGTGTGTAATTTGCCAAGAAGCAAAGCTCAACGCCCGTAACAAATCGTACCCCCTGTCTCGTGTGTGATATCAAAAGATGCAGAACCCAAGCCCGTAACAAATCGTACCCCCCCGTAACATATCGTACCCCCTGTCTCGCGTGTGATATCATAAGATGCAGAAACCAATGCCCGTAACAAATCGTACCCCCTGTCTCGTGTGAGATATCATGAAATGAAGACGCCAATGCCCGTAACACATCGTATCCCCTGTCTCGTGTGTGATATCACAAGATGCAGAACCCAATGCCCGTAACAAATCGTACCCCCTTTTGTCGTCTTTGCTATCACAAGCAGACGCCAATGCCCGTAACAAATCGCACCCCTGTCTCCTATCCGATATCACAAGATGCAGAGCCCAGTACCCATAACAAATCGTACCCCGTGTCTCGTGTGTGATATCATAAGATGCAGAACCCAATGCCCGTAACAAATCGTACCCCTGTCTCCTGTGCGATATCACAAGACGCAGTTTCCAATACCCATAAGAAATCGTACCCCGTGTCTCGTGTGTGATATCACAAGATGCAGAACCCAATACCCGGAACAATTCGTACCCCCTGTCTCGTGTGTGATATCACACGATGCAGAACGCTATGCCCGTAATAAATCGTACCCCCTGTCTCGTGTGTGATATCACAAGATGCAGAACCCAATGCCCGTAACAAATCGTACCCCCTGTCTCGTGTGTGATATCACAGGATGCAGAACCCAATGCCCGTAGCAAATTGTAACCCCCGCTCTGGTGTGTACTTTGCCAAGAAGCAAAGCTCAACGCCCGTAACAAATCGTACCCCCTGTCTCGTGTGTGATATCAAAAGATGCAGAACCCAAGCCCGTAACAAATCGTACCCCCCCGTAACATATCGTACCCCCTGTCTCGCGTGTGATATCATAAGATGCAGAAACCAATGCCCGTAACAAATCGTACCCCCTGTCTCGTGTGAGATATCATGAAATGAAGACGCCAATGCCCGTAACACATCGTATCCCCTGTCTCGTGTGTGATATCACAAGATGCAGAACCCAATGCCCGTAACAAATCGTACCCCCTTTTGTCGTCTTTGCTATCACAAGCAGACGCCAATGCCCGTAACAAATCGCACCCCTGTCTCCTATCCGATATCACAAGATGCAGAGCCCAGTACCCATAACAAATCGTACCCCGTGTCTCGTGTGTGATATCACAAGATGCAGAGCCCACAGCCCGTAACAGATCGTACCCCCTGTCTCGTGTGCGATATCACAAGATGCAGAACCCAATGCCCATATCAAATCGTATCCCCTGTCTCGTGTGTGAGATCACAAGATGCAGACCCCAATGCCCGTAAGAAATCGTACTCCTGTCTCTTGTATGATATCGCAAGATGCAGAACTCCATGCCCTCAACAAACCGTGCCCCCTGTCTCGTGCGTTATATCACAAGATGCAGAACCTAATGCCCGCAACAAATCGTACCCCCTGTCTCGTATGTGATATCACAAGAAGCAGAGCCCAATGGCCGTAACATATCGTACCCCCCTGTCTCTTGTGCGATATCACAAGATGCAGAACCCAATGCCGGTAACAAATCGTACCCCCTGTCTGGTGTGTGATATCACAAGATGCAGAACCCAATACCAGTAAGAAATCGTACCACCTGTTTCGTGTGTGCTATCACAAGAAGCAGACGCCAATGCCCGTAACAAATCGTACCCCTGTCTCCTATGCGATTTCCAAAGATGCAGAGCCGAGTGCCCATAACAAATCGTACCCCCTGTCTTGTGTGTGATATTACAAAATGCAGAACCAATGCCCGTAACAAATCGTATCCCCTGTCTCGTGAATGATACCACAAGATGCAGATACCATTGCCCGTAACAATACGTGCCCTCTGTCTCGTGTGTGATATCACAAAATGCAGAACCCAATGCCCGTAACAAAACGTACCCCCTGTCTCGTGTGTGATATCACAAGATGCAGTACCAAATGCCCGTAACAAATCGAACCCCCTGTCTCGTGTGTGATATCACAAGATGCAGATTCCAATGCCCGTAACAAATCGTGCCCCTTGTCTCGTGTGCGATATCACAAGATGCAGAATCCAATGCCCGTAACAAATCGTACTCCCTGTCTGGTGTGTGATATCACAAGATGCAGAACCCAATGCCCGTAACAAATCGTACCCCCTGTCTCGTGTGTGATGTCACAAGATGCAAAACCAAATGCAGAACCCAATGTCCGGAACAAATCGTACCCCCTGTCTCGTGTGTGATATCACAAGATGCAGAACCCAAACGTACCCTCTGTCTCGTGTGCGATATTACAAGATGCAGATGCCAATGCCCGTAACAAATAGTACCCCCTGTCTCGTGTGTGATATCACAAGATGCAGAACCCAATGCCCGTAACAAATCGCTCCCCCTGTTTCGTGTGTGCTATCACAAGCAGACGCCAATGCCCGTAACAAGTCGCACCCCTGTCTCCTATCCGATATCACAAGATGCAGAGCCCAGTACCCATAACAAATCGTACCGGTGAGTGATATCACAAGATGCAGAGCCCACAGCCCGTAACAAATCGTACCCCCTGTCTCGTGTCTGATATCACAAGATGCAGAACCCAATGCCCGTAACAAATGGTACTCCTTGTCTCGTGTGTGAGATCACAAGATGCAGACCCCAATGCCCGTAACAAATCGTACCCCGTGTCTCGTGTGTGAGATCACAAGATGCAGAACCCAATGCCCGTAGCAAATCGTACCCCCTGTCTCGTGTGTGATATCACTAGATGCAGAACCCAATGCCCGTAATAAATCGTTCCCCCTGTCTCGTGTGATTGATCACAAGATGCAGAACCCAAAGCCCGTAACAAATTCTACCCCCTGTTTCGTGTGCGATATCACAAAATGCAGAACCCAATGCCCGAAATAAATAGTACCCCCTGTCTCGTGTGTGATATCACAAGATGCAGATGCCAATGCCCGTAACAAATCGTACCCCCCCTGTCTCTTGTGTGATATCACAAGATGCAGAACCCAATGCCGGTAACAAATCGTACTCCCTGTCTGGTGTGTGTGATATCACAAGATGCAGAACCCAATGCCCGTAACAAAATGTACCCCCTATTTCGTGTGTGCTATCACAAGAAGCAGACGCCAATGCCCGTAAAAAATCGTACCTCTGTCTCCTATGCGATAACAAAAGATGCAGAGCCCAGTACCCATAACAAATCGTGAGATATCACAAGATGCAGAACCCAAATGTGATATCCTAAGATGCAGAACCCAATGCCCGTAGCAAATCGTACCCCCTGTCTCGTGTGTGATATCACTAGATGCAGAACCCAATGCCCGTAATAAATCGTTCCCCCTGTCTCGTGTGTTTGATCACAAGATGCAGATACCAATTCCCGTAACAAATAGTACCCCTTGTCTTGTGTGTGATACAAGATGCAGAACCTAATGCAGGTAACAAATCATCCCCCCGGTCTCGTGTGATATCACAGGATGCAGAACCCAATGCCCGGAACAAATCGTACCCCCTGTCTCGTGTGTGATATCACACGATGCAGAACCCAATGCCCGTAACAAATCGTACCCCCTGTCTCGTGTGTGATATCACAAGATGCAAAACCCAATGCCTGTAACGAATCGTACCCCCTTCTCGTGTGTGATATCACAAGATGCAGAATCCAATGCCCGTAACAAATCGTACCCCTGTCTGGTCTGTGACATCACAAGATGCAGAACCCAATGCCCGTAACAAGTCGTATCCCCTGTCTCGCGTGTGATATCACAGGATGCAGAACCCAATGCCCGTAACAATGCGTAACCCCCTCTGTCTCGTGTGATATCATAAGATGCAGATGCCAATGCCCGTAACAAATGGTACCCCCCCTGTCTCTTGTGTGATATCACAAGATGCGAAACCCAATGCCTGTAACGAATCGTACCCCCTTGTCTCGTGTGTGATATCACAAGATGCAGAACCCAATGCCCGTAACAAATCGTACGCCTATCTGGTCTGTGACATCACAAGATGCAGAACCCAATGCCCGTAACAAGTCGTATCCCCTGTGTCGTGTGTGATATCACAAGATGCAGAAACCAATGCCCGTAACAAATCGTACCCCCTGTCTCGTGTGTGATATCATGAAATGAAGACGCCAATGCCCGTAACACATCGTATCCCCTGTCTCGTGTGTGATATCACAAGATGGTATAACAAAATGCAAAAATGAAAAATCGTATCCCTTGTGTACTGTGATTTCACAACATGCACACCGATGCCCACAACAATTCGTATCCCCTGTGGTGTGATCTCATAACATACATGCGCCGATGCCCGTAACAAACCGTACCACCTCACAGCATACACACGCTGATGCCCGTAGCAAATCGTACCCCCTGTGATGTGCTCACAACATACACACGCCGGTGCCCGTAACAAATCGTACTCCCGTGTGATGTATGATCTCACAACATACACACGCCGATGCCCGTAACGAATCGTGACACTATGATGTGTGATCTCACAACAAAAACACACCGACGCCCGTAACAAATCGTACTCCCTGTGATATGTGATCTCAAAACATACTGACGACGATTCACAAAACAAATGGTATCCCCTGTGATGTGTGGAGATCACAACTTACACACGCCGGTGCCCGCAACAAATCATACCCCCTGTGATCTCACAACATAATTACACACGCCGATGCCCGCAACAAATCGTACCCCCTGTGACGTGATATCTCACAACATACACGCCGATGCCCGTAATAAATCGCACCCCCTGTGAGGTGTGATCTCAGAACATGCACACGCCGATGCCCGCAACAAAACATGTGATGTGCGATCTCACAACATACACACGCCGAGGCCCGTAACAAATCGCACCCCCTGTGATGTGTGATCTCACAACATACACACGCCGATGCCCGTAACAAATCGACCCCTGTGATGTGATCTCACAACATACACACGCCGATGCCCGTAGCAAATCGTACCCCCTGTGATGGGTGATCTCACAACATACACACGCCAATGCCCGTAAGAAATCGTACCCCCCTATGATGTGCGATCTCACAACATACACGCGCCGATGACAGTAACATTTCGTGACCCCTGTGATGTGTGATCTCACAACATACACACACACACACCGATGCCCGTAACACATCGTACACCCTGTGATGCGTGATCTCACAACATACACACGCCGAAGCCCGTAGCAAATGGTACCCCCTGTGATGTGTGATCTCACAACATACACACGCCGATGCCCGTAAGAAATCGTACCCCCCTGTGACGTGCGATCTCACAACATACACGCGCCGATGACAGTAACATTTCGTGACCGCTGTGATGTGTGATCTCACAACATACACGCGCCGATGCCTGAAACAAATCGTACCCCCTGTGACGTCGGATCTCACAACACAACATTCACACGCCGATGTCCGTAACAACCCGTACCCCGTATGATGTGTGATCTCACAACATACACACGCCGATGTCTGACAACATACAAACGCCGATGCCCGTAACAAAACGTACACCCTGATGTGTGATCTCACAATACACACATGCCGATGCTCGTGACAAATCGTACCCCTGTGATGTGTAATCTCACAATATACACACGCCGATGCCCGTGACAAATCGTGCCCATTGTGATGTGTGATCTCACAACATAAACACACCGACGCCCGTAACAAATCGCACTCCCTGTGATATGTGATCTCAAAACATACAGACGACGATTCACAAAAAAAAAGATATCCCCTGTGATTTGTGGTTTAAATCATACCTCGTGTGATGTATGATCTCACAACTTACACACGCCGGTGCCCGCAACAAATCATACCCCCTGTGATCTCACAACATACACACGCCGATGCCCGAAACAAATCGTACCCCCCTGGCATGTGCGATCTCACAACATACACGCGCCGATGACAGTATCATTTCGTGACCCCTGTGATGTGTGATCTCCCAACATACACGCGCCGATGCCTGTAACAAATCGTACCTCCTGTGACGTGGGATCTCACAATACAACATATACACGCCGATGTAATGGGAGAATGCCAAATAGAGGCAAGCTGGCACACGGGTTGCTTGCTGACATCGAACCTGCCTCGAGCTCCTCCATCTTGGAAGCATGCTGAGGGTACCATGATGTCACCAGCGCCTCTGTCTGCTGCGGCTGACAAGTTTCTTTCTGGTCTGCAACATGCAAGGCCGTATAAGGCCCTTGAAGTGTGAGCTTTGGGGCGGAATGCAGGCGAACTGCTCCCTCAGCTCCCTGCTCTGGCTTTGGGAAGGCAACTTCCCAAGAGTACCATAGTTGGGGCATGACAAGCAGCTAAAGATCACTAGTGTCCGCTCTTGTCTTGAACTCGCTATTCCCGCAACTGTCTCCGTTTTTGGAGCCTGGACATGTGTTTGAGTCTCAACCGAGCTGACAACGTGGTTGCTACCCACTTGAGTCGAAGCCAGGGCATGGTAGGAGACATCTGGAACAAAGGCAAAGGCCTGTGGGATCTGTGTAGTGGACAGGCATCGGAAATCCTTCACAGCGAAGTGCAGATGCAACCCGCCACAGTCACATCTGCTCAGTGGCACCATAGGTCTGCACTCAGGCATGCAGGGGGCTTGCTACTCATGGAAGCAAACCGAAGCAATCAAGGTCGCTCCCAACCGTTGAACGCCCGTTGTCACCTGCTTTTTTTCCGGAGGAGCAGGCACCGAGACTGCACTCGTGCTTGCTGCGTTGCAAGCCTGCTCAAGTCGTTCAAGCGTTTCAGCGTAAGAAGATAGTCTTCTTTTGTTTGCATGGCGTTTCTACATGTGAACGATCAGCTCCGGCCGCAAGCTTTCAAAATCTAGCAGTGAAGCACTTATCTTACCTGGTCAGCTCTCGACAGGGATACTGGTTCCGTTGTGTAAAACAAACTGCTTGCATGTTCACCCATGATAATACATACAGTGTATATACTCCTTCATCAATTACTTGTACTAGGTTTTGTTCACTCCGCAACAGACCGTGACGGAAACAAGATGGCGAAGAAGGCTGCAAAGCCACCAGGGAAGGCCATGAAACCAGGCAGGAATGAAAGCTCAAGCTGACACACACAGTGTGCTTTCGTGCAATTTCCATGCTGAATGGCCAGATGACCTTATTGTGGTAATTTCCAAGATGTTGTCGTGGCTTTTGACTCACGGCCCCGGGTCAGCTAGGTCCTTCTTCATCCTTTCAGAATGTTGAAAAGCCCCATGGCGAGTGCTTGCGACTTATGGGGAGCTGTCGTGAGGTTGAGTCGAGCTTCTGCAGCCACTCGCAAGTAGACTACGCTGCAGCTGCAACGCCCATGGAACTGGCATTCCCTTGTGCAGTGGGGCACGACAAGGTTCCACATGAGCCCCGCTGTTCCCCACCTCCAGTGCCCCTTTCCAGGGTCCGCTGCCCAACTTTTGCTTCACTGAGCCGACCCACGGACCAACCCTCGTTTTTTGCTCTCCTCACCCGGACGCGGAGCGGCACAAGTCTACCACTTTGCAATCTCAAAACGACGGCAAAACCGCAACGTAGGCGTAGGCAAGTGTAGGCGCAATGCACTGATTTTGCGTTGAAGCGATATGTGCTCCGAATTCAAGAACTATAAAGAACCAGCGTCACGGCCAGTGTTTGGCCATGCCTCTCGTTCCGGCATGCAACAAAACACACGCCCTGAACCCCACCCAACCAGGCTCTTTACTACGAACTCCTTCACCACTAATCTGGTTGTTTCTGAAATTAAGGGGTGCCGTGTGCATTTACTGGGATCCTTACCATAAGGTGATCCTCTTTTTCGGGTGGTTTAGAAGGAGATCGTCGGCGCCGGTAAGGTGCTCAGGCGACACACGGCCCAAAGCTCCGCCTGCACGTGTGGTTCACAATTCAGTAGATGCCTGTAGGGGCTGCTTCGGGACGCCCTGCACCCCAGCAGCACGGCCTCTGTGCGGGAGATGTAGTCCTGGCATCTGTGGCGGGTCGCGGCCGAGTGACCCGAGTGTTGAGGCGTTTGCACGGTTGGGCTTGCGCGACAGCAAACCTTTTGGGAAGGGGGGTTGGGGGGGGAGGGCGTGCTGAGCGGCTAGCAAAGAGCGTTTTGAAAAACTCCACAGTCCGAAGAGGAATGCTAGCATGGCCATCAGAGGAATTACGGGAAGAATCGCAAGTGTCAGAATAACAGTTCTGATCAATCGTGGACTATGGTCTGCCGGGATGGAGAAAGCCGGGGCCCTGGCGCCCGAAGTGTCCACATGTACTCCAGTCACCTCAAATATTGTGGGGATGATTAAAGCCCCAGTGCCTGTAGGAGAAGCGTCCCCTCTTGAAGTCATAGGGTGTCTTAGGTACAGTCTTAGGGTTTAAGGAGGGGGAGGAATTCCGCATCAGCCCTGGAAAGATCCGTCAGCAACTCTGCAGCACGGCCTCCACGATCTCCATATCAACCTGAGGAGCGTGCAAAACGACAAAGCACCCCGCATGTGGGCTGTACGGCCTTGGATTGGTTCTCTGCACCATCCCAACCCTAGATGTGCGAAAGGCCCAAAACTTTTAAACTTTAGCCATGTATCCCATGTAAATCATGCAGTCCACATCCACTTGAGCGGGTCTCAGCGCTGACATTAAACGTGGAAGAAGACACATTGAAGTCCAATCCCAAATCTTATCAAATCCCAAAAACACAAATAAGAAACTAGTATTCGGCATTTGGTGCAAAACCAATTCGGCACCTCAACCATCGTAATTTAAAAGCTGTCCTAAGCGTCCTGTAAGAGAGCATGTGGACTGTGGACCCCAAGAGGCGCTACTGAGGTTGGGATGGCGGCGTGAGCTTGCGGCAAGCTTGGTCTCACACACTGCGCCAGGCGGGCCCTCTGCCAAGCAGTGAGGCCAACCTGCTGAGGGACGCTCAGACACTCAGACCAGGCGTTTGACAATGCAGAATGTTATGGGAGCAACTGTATGGGAGCAACTGGGAGTGGCGCAATGTCAACTTTTTTGCCCTTCTTTCCGGTCTTCTTTGGACGGGCCTGGGATGAATCAGGTTTGATCAGATGAATCAAAAAAATATAAAAAGCACATGCCCCGCTTGTCTACCTACGCTACTGCCTCCGGGCGCTGGGCTTTCGAGACTAGCACTGCCCCTAGTTTGGGGTTTTGCATGGTTTTGCACACTTCCCCCGAGCCGTGATCAGATGATCAGGGCACCAGTTAACAGATCATACGTGCCTTAGGTGGGATGAATCCGTTTATGACCCCAGCACGAGTGTGCCCCCACGTGTATAAGCTATTTCGCAGCGCTCTACATGTTTGAGCCCCGAAGGACGACTGAACGGCGAGGCTGCGGCCGCCGATGTCTTCGTAGAAATCACCTGTCAAGGAACCCCAGGGAAGGCTCTTGCAAACTTTGAGGGCAGCGTCCATGCCCACTTAGGGCGTGGAAACTACCCAGCCTCTGCACGGTTAAACCTGCAATCGAAGCAAAGTCATTGCCAGTCTCACTGCCTGACATGGGTGCAACCTGCTGGCAAGCGCCAGCAATGCCTTTTCCCCCAACATCATGCTCTTGCAGGCTCATGCAGGCTCCAAAGAGCTTCAAATCCGAGCTCAAGGCACCTTTCAGGCACCCAGCTGACATGGACATAGGCATGACTCTGTGGTGCCACTTTTGAAAGCCAAATCCAAATAATAGTTAATGACAGTTAATGGTGATGCATAGCTGGGATACAGGCTGCCGGCATCCAGTGCAGGGCTCATCCCGCCCATTCCCGATCGCAACGAGAACGTAAGACCAGCCATCTCCCCCAGAGCCGCTAGCCGCGAAGCTAGAAGTCTTGCGATGTCTTGCGTTCCCTGTTTTGCCATCTCAGAGCCATTCAGAGCCCATGCCGCGCTTTCTTCGTAGCCTTTTGCTCCAAAGCAATCTCCTCCAATTCCCTCAAAAGTGCCGCAACATGTGGCTGTGAAATGTATGCTTGCGCCGCCGCTTGCTCCGCTTCTTTATGGCTGCTGCCAATCCCAACAGACTTGGCCAAGCCACCGTCCCACAAGCTTGAGTTGAGCTCGAGGGTGCAACGAAATGTGGTCTTGCTGACCCGCTCCATAAGGAATTTTCGGAAGTGTTTCGGGTCAGGGCAGCCCTGTTTGCGTTGAATAAGGCGGTCCAAGATCTCCTTTGGAGTGTCGTCGTGACGGCGTTTCTGCGTCATCGTGGTATCACAACCTCCAGGTTGGGGGCCACCCGCTCAAAACGTGGGCCTTCTCCCGCACCCCAGTGCCTTCAAAAGGTCCCGCGTATCAAGCAATGCACATGGCTCAATGCGCTCTACACGACTGTCAATGATTGATCTTTGTCGGGCTTTCGTTGCATAAGACTGCCAAGGCATGGTTTCCCAAGGATGTCGTAAAGACTGCGATAAACAGGCACGGTGTGAAACAGCCATGCTGGGAGCCCATCTGCATATTCCCACACAGAACTTCAACGCAAGCGAGAGCTTGCTCTGCAACAATCGCAGCCCATATGCGACAGCGCACCTTTTGCCCCAGGAGGTTAGGGAGATGCACCTTCAAGTTGCATCACATGCTGACAAAATTCCTGTTATCATGATCAGGAAACTGGAGCGGCTCAGGGTCCCGGCTTTGGAAACAAAATCGTCCCTTGCCTTGTGCAGCTTGCGCACGTGTCATGTGTCGTTGCATCAATCCTCCTGGATCTAAACTCTTCAGGCCATGGCGGTGAAGGCGGCCACGTATCCAGCCTATCCAAACGACTCACATGACTCACGGCTGCAATGTGCTGAAAGGAGCATCTCCCCACCTCCTGCGCAGCCAGAAGACATTCATCCTCTGTGACCTCCAGAGTAAACTGCACACAACAAACAATTACAGACAAACCCTCAATGGAACGAGAGAAACGTTGTTGAGCTGCCGGCGTATTGATACGTCAAGTACTTCTCCAAGAAGATGGCCTCTGCAGACGTTTCTCCGCATTGCAACAACCGAAACGTGCGCCAAGCCATCTGGGAGCCGGGCCATGCCCGCAAGTGGACACACCCACCTTATGGTCGCACAATTCGGAGGCGAAATGCCCGTCATGCTCCACAGCTCGATACGAAACCTTAATCAGAGCCATTCCTGCCAAAATCCAACGCAACCACGGGTCGAGTCTGTGACAAGGAAGACAGCAGCGAATGCTAGCAGCGGAGGCCAGCACACTGAGAGCCAAGCATCACGCGGGGTTTTAGCCAAGATACTTCCCAAAAAGTTAGTATGAAGCCTGCAGAATCCTGAAGGCCTGGGCCGTCTAGCTAAGACCTCAGGTTTAACTTTTTCTACCGCCAACGAAATGTGTAAAGACTCATGGATGTAGACACGCCCAGTTCTCCGGTCTTTCCCGATGTTTTGCGATTAGGCCGATCCCTAAGATTGTCTTTTCCCAGTGGACAGAAGGAGGCCAGAAAAAAATCTCCAGCGTGCAAGATCACGCAAACAAAAGCCAATTTCATGACAGAAACTGCACAACTTTGCCGCGCGCAGAAACCCAAAAGACACAAAAGCGTCAGCAGCAGCAGCAGCACTAGCATAAACACCCTGACAAAGCCAAATAAAACAGACCTGTCATTGCACATGACTCGCAGCTGCAAGTGCTTCTTTTCAGTTGACGCAGCTGCTGACGCTTCACAACTGGTCCACCTGTCACCTTGAGACAGTGAAAACGCAAAGGTCAGATCATGTGTCCTCCATCCATCGGAAGTCTTCAGTGCTTTTGGTCGGATGGTCTGAACCCTTGACAAAGCAAGTTCCCGCTATTCGGGCACACTATGTATGCACCATAAGAGACACAAAGTCGTAGGCGACTATTTTCACAACTACGCAACCGCTAGCAAGGCGATCACACTGACTTGCGAAAACAAATCTAGCCTGGCCTCACTCATAGCCGTCATAGCCAGATTGCATGTCATGACAGCCTCCAGCAAGCAGTGGTTCCCGGCCAAGTAGTTTCCAGCGGTTCCAGATCACATTCCGCGACAAACAGCCCCTGAAAGAGTCGAGCTGCGCGGCAACAAATTAGGCCCCCAGCCAAAAAGCCGAGGGGTGTTTGCCAGCATCTTGCTGATACCGGGGAGCGGTGTTCCTGAAGCGGAGAACCTCGCATAACCTCGCCAACAAGCCCAAAACCCAAATGTGAAACAAGAAAAAGACCACTGCAAGCAGCACTGCACGGCTCTGCGTGGTCCTGCTGGACCACAGCTGCATCAGCAGTTACAATTGCTGCGCGGTCTGAGTCACTGGCCCTATGTCCGATTTCTGTTGCCTGCCGGCACATCACAAGAAGGAAGATTCAGCACTTGTAAGCCTGCGGCGCGCTCACAGATCTCTGCGGGGAGAGAAAGAGATCAGTGTGAGCAAACAAGCGGCGGCGGAAGGCAACAGGCCAAAAGATCATGAGGGTTTCTTCATGTGTCTTCGAATATATATCTGCGCGGCAATGCACATCCTTAAGGTTGTGAGATGCGCCCGCAATGTGGATGCACTCGAGAATGGACGTCATTGAGATAGAGGGATGCATACAGTGACGTCTGGATGCTCTGGAGAACGGACGTCATTCAGGTTGAGACGCTTCAGCTGCACGAACACCCCGAAACGCTTTGCGGCTTCGCGTGGAGGCGGCCGCTTTGCAGCTGTGCAGCTTTGCGGCTTCGCCGCTTCGCACGCATGCCGCTGTACCCCGAACCCCAGCGCAACCGACAATGCAGGACAGGGCTGCATTCTTCACACTCGGAAGCAGAGATCTAGATTCGCGTTATCAGGGCCAAGCTTTTTGATGGCTTATCCACAGTGTAGCAGAAGTTGCGCAGTGCATGCGAATGTGAGGGTTCCTGATGCCGAAGCCCTCCACGAACAGGCACTCAACCTGGTAAACTATAGGAGTGATTGTGATTGCGACATGCTGCTGAGGCCTCAGAAGAAGAATTCAGAAACACACGATTCATGATCAAATCCAGTACAGGCATCAAGGTATCCCACCAGTTCACACACGGAAGGTCAGACAAGCCATGTGACATGCAGCATTATGTCGACATGGCACGGCCAAGCAGGTTGTAGGTTTTGCCGATTCATGCATGGCCATTACAGGGAGGGGCTTGTTTGTGATGCAAGCAGATTTTCTCTGCAAATGCCGTCGCATGGATCTTCCAACTCCTAGGGGGAGTCGGCCTATGCCCACCGCCTTCACCGGAAAATTTGGACCTTTGAGAATTTGATGCTGTCGGGACTCTGGGTGCCGTACTTTTTCTACTGAATCTCCGTCACGATGGCCTGCGCTTTGATGTTGACAATATGTGCCTGCAATACTCGAAGACAGGGTGCCCCGGCACAGTAAATTCAGACCGCTGTTCTCCCTCCCCGTCAAGGCTTGCATTCTAGCTGTAAGTGTGTCCAGGTGCGGCTTAACGTTCTCATCGAAGTTTTCACTGAGCACATCCAGGCTGTGTTGCGGGCCCTTCCCTTCAGGAATTCTCGCATCGTGCCGAGGAGCACTAACAACACTTGGGTCACCAGAAAACGTTCCTTGTACTCTTCGAGCTCCTTGCCCAACAGGCGAACATGGTGATGCTGGTGGTCATGGTGATGATGACGACGATCACGATGACGCTCATTGCAACTAACACGGTTGTTGTGACAACTGTAGCCATGCAGGCATGTACACTTATCAGGCTGACCTGTCTTCACATCTCTTTCAGCTGGCAACGAAACTAGTGACCCTCTCCTTAGCATGCTGACAAGTACCGCTACTGGCTGCACTCGTACAAACTGGTGCCATGCCATGTAACGATTGTACTTGTTAGGAACAGTTGCACCATGTGCGCTATATATGCTGGTAGGGTGACTAATGAATGTTCAACTATGTGTTCGAAACTTGCTTCACAGACTAGATAACGCATTTCATAAGTAATCAACCATATACCCATGCAAATTCTGCTTCAATTCAATGATCTTCAGAAACTATATTGCCACGGTCCCTAAACACTGCTACATCTTGATCTCTGCATGCTATATTTGAGGTCCTCTGGTGACAGGCAGCTCCAATTTCTGCATCCTCATGGAAGCCAGTCACTCAGTCAGCTGAGCGTCTGAATGTCTGAGTGTCTGAGTGTCTGAGCGTCTGAGTGTCTGAATGTCTGAGCGTCTGAGCGTCTGAGCGTCTGAGTGTCTGAGGGTCTGAGCGTCTGAGTGTCTGAGTGTCTGAGTGTCTGAATGTCTGAGTGTCTGAGTGTCTGAGTGTCTGAGTGTCTGACTGTCTGATTGTCCGAGCGTCTGAGATGCGAGAAATCCTGTGGAGCCCTAACAGGACGTCATTAAGTTGTTCACATGGATGCGCTCTTCTCAAATGCACTTCGTCAGGGATGCTCTCTTCTCAAACGCAGCAGACCATGGACATCATCAAGGTTTGGCCATGGATGCTGTCTTGACGGGGCGTGATTTTATAATCAGAACTTCCTGTCACCCGAGAACTCCGAGAATGGAGCCTTGGACTGATGGGGCGCCCCGGATTCTATAATCAGAACTTCCTATCACCCGTGAACTCCGAGGATGGAGCCTTGGACTGATGGGGCGCCCCGGATTTCATAATCAGAACTTCCTATCACCCGAGAATTCCGAGGATGGAGCCCGGGACTGATGGGGCGCCCCGGACTGATGGGGAGCTAATTTTTCAAGATCAGAACTCCTATGAACCCTGGACTGAGAGGTTGGGGCCTGGGACTGATGGGGCGCCATTGATTTTTAAATCAGAACTCCTGTGAACCTTGGACTGAGAGGTGCGTCTGAGTGTCTGATCGTCTGAAAGTGTCAAATCTGAGCGTCTGAGTGTCTGAGCGTCTGAGCGTCTGCGCGTCTGAGTGTCTAAGAATGTCTGAGTGTCTGAGTGTCTGCGTGTCTGGGTGTCTGAGAGTCTGAGTGTCTGAGTGTCTGAGCGTCTGAGCGTCTGAGTGTCTGAGTGTCTGAGTGTCTGAGCGTCTGAGTGTCTGAGCGTCTGAGTGTCTGAGCGTCTGAGCGTCTGAGTGTCTGAGTGTCTGAGTGTCTGAGCGTCTGAGTGTCTAAACGTCTCAGGATCTAATTACCTGCAAGTCTGAGTCTCGGCATGTGATTACAGTGAAGCATATATCGTGTAAGCGTCTGAGTGTCTGAATGTCTGAGTGTCTGAATGTCTGCGTGTCTGAGTGTCTGAGCGTCTGAGTGTCTGAATGTCGAAGAATGTCTGAGTGTCTGAGTGTCTGCGTGTCTGGGTGTCTGAGCGTCTGAGTGTCTGAGTGTCTGAGCGTCTGAGCGTCTGAGCGTCTGAGTGTCTGAGTGTCTGAGCGTCTGAGTGTCTGAGCGTCTGAGCGTCTGAGCGTCTGAGCGTCTGAGTGTCTGAGTGTCTGAGTGTCTGAGCGTCTGAGTGTCTAAACGTCTCAGGATCTAATTACCTGCAAGTCTGAGTCTCGGCATGTGATTACAGTGAAGCATATATCGTGTAAGCGTCTGAGTGTCTGAATGTCTGTGTCTGAATGTCTGCGTGTCTGAGTGTCTGAGCGTCTGAGTTTCTGAATGTCTAAGCGTCTGAGTGTCTGAGCGTCTGATTTCAAATTGCGGCCGCGCGGGTGATCATCACGTCGTCGTCTTGAGAAACCGGGATCAGGGCAGGTAGAATGTAAGAGCAACACACGCATTTTCCAGCATGTCTGAATTGCAGCACAGGATCATTCATGCCGTAGCGAGCCAGGATGGACTCTTCGATGGCCTTCCGACCCTTGAAGTCATTCTTGTAGGTCTCCAACATCTAGTGACGCCTCGTGCGTTCCAACGAGGGGTGCCCATGCGTCAACGCTGGAACAATCTGCTGGCATGCAAGCAACTATACGGAACTTGGCACGCTTCTTGAAAGTTCTAGATTAAGCTGCTTCTTGGGGATTATGACCACCAAAATTAATTAAGACATATTGCCAAGTACCCTCAAGACGAAAGCCATGTTGGGCAAAGCTGCAAAGCCACACAAACATAGGGGAAGAAAGCGATGGGCTCACCGGTCACGACCTCAGCTGGGCAGCGGCAAGGTCCCTTCAAAGACAGATCAAAGCACAAACCTCGTGGGCAAACCGTGAGAATCAACCGGAAAAACACGGCCCCAAGCTGTGGCTCAGGAACCAACACACTTTGGGCTCCCTTCGGCTTTGAGAAACATCTCGAAAAGGACCTCAGACAAAAGGTTGCCCCTTTCAGTCTTGCCTGAATGCATCTCAGTCTTTCCAGGCATTCTGTGGGGCGCAGGCCGAGTAACTTGACTGACGCGATTTCGACACGATGAAAGCATAACAAGGCTGATCCAGTCAGAGCCCAGAAGCAGTATGGAATGCCTTCCAGCGTGACCTCGGCAAAACGGGGATCATGCTGAGACGATTGGGCCTTTTCGGCTTGCAGAGCAAACGAAAAGGAACGAGGCTCTGCCGGGAGATGCCCCTGAGGGCTGGGCGACTGCGTAAAACAGGCGGGGACGCTGCGCAGCAGAATTCCTCCCAGTTGCTACTGGCACGTTGCCACCGAAGTGTTGCTCTAAATCACTCGCGCTGCTTGACCTTCTACGTGCAGTCGCCACGGTCGTCAGGAACTGATCCTTGCAACACCTCAGCCAGAAAGCTAGAGCGCGATGGACCGGCGTGAATGTCAAGCCATGAAGCATGAGTCCTTCAGCTCCCAGCTTCAACTGCTTTGCCGGTTGTCGCCATGTTCACCGGAGCGGAATGCGGCGGGCCAGACGAGATACCTTGGTGGCACGAGCCGCAAACCGTGTACAGCAGCCTTGATTGCCTGGCAGAACTGCTGAGCAAAGAAAACTTACATAGCCCTGAGACCTTGGAAGAAAAGCATGGCGTTGCCAGGAGATGACACTCAGCGCCGGGCTGCAGGATGGGACAGTGGAACAATCACAGCGACCGTTTGGCTGAGTTTCGCGCGGTGCTACAATGAGAGCGCAATGCCCCCGAAGTAGCCAATGGGATTTCCCAAGGCAAAGAGGACGTCGCCTGTTCGCAACATGTCAGCACCTGAGCAGAACAAAAGTACTCGAGCTTATCCAAGCAAGTCTCCTCTCCCAAGGAAGAGCGAGAGCGGGGGCTAGAGAGGGATCAAGAGGAAGACAAGTGCCGGGCAAAACCCAGCGAAAAGGAGCATGCATGTCCCATTTTCCTCTCCGTACCTTCATCCTCGCTCTCCGCTCCTCCTCTCTAAGCCTTCTCTCTTATTCATGTGAGAAGGGTGCGAAAGAGAGCGTGAGTGCAAGAGGGAAAGCAAAAAGGAACATGACGAAGAGTGAACCATACGCCGAAAGAGCCACGGGTGAAAACCAAGGCAGAGGCCTGGGGCCTCCAACTGTTGGTCTTCCAGCTCGATATGTGTGACTTTCCTTGTGTTCTCCTTCCAGTGTCCCCAGAAAAAGGCATGAGGCGCGTGAACAGAGAGATAGATGCAGCGGGAGACGGGGAAGCAACGAATAGATAGAACAATGTACGCTGCCCCACTTCTCGTCTGTCTCTTCCCTGCGTCTCTTTCATGCTTGCCCTTCATTCCCTCTTCCTCCTCAAAGCATCAAGACAGCAGAAAGGAAGGCCAAGAGGCCATCCCTCTTCCACGATGCTCCTTCTTGCTCTTCTTCACTGCTCCTTTGCCTTGCTATAGAGCGGGAGCAGTCCCTGCGCCTCTCTCCCTCTGTATGTTTCTTTAGCTTCTGCTCTGGCTAACTGCTTCTCTCCTGCTGCACCTTCTATCGCAGATTCGGCCCCTGTCATCCCTTTCACTCTCCCTTCTCTATTGGCGATGAGGCCTAAGTATTAATTATGCGAACACGTGATGTGCTGATGGGGACCGGTATTTGGAACAACTACATGACTACATGTATGTGTATGGTATGCGCACGTGCGACTTGCGAGTTGCTGCCGCAAAGTCTCCGCAGACTAAACATGACTGGACGGCCTTCTCGCCGAAAGTGCATCCTCGTGACCTGAATCCGGGCAAAGCTACAAAAGCTGTGCAATGCTGCTCGGCTACAAACGTACAGCTTAGGCACCACGACAATCACCTAAATCACTAGATCACCGAGCGCGGGGCCGCTTGTAGCCATGGCGTCGCCCAAGATTGCTTCCCAAATGTCCATGAACCAACCAAAGTAGGACGCCTTCGGGAGGCACCGAGGAATCCAACACAGGCGGAAATCGAGCGACTCGATTCCTGCACAGCGTCTGCATCGGCACCGGGCATTGCTCAAGAGATACAGTAGCCTCAGAAAATGCTGCCTGACACATGTTTGTGCAAAATCGAGACTTGCCACTGAAAGCACGAAGCTTACAAATGAACTCGAATCCATTGGCGAACGCTTGAGGCAGTATGTGCAGCTACCGCATACCACAGTTCAGAATCAGAACCGTTCGGTTCCCCTGGAGTTGCTATCTGTGGCGGCCTAGTTTTTGCCGACATGATACACTGAGAGTCACTCGTCTTCTGACGTCCACCTTCCAAGCCAGACTGAAACTTTCCAAAGAAAAGCCGTGTTCTCCAGCAGTCTGCAAAAGGTTTTGCTGCGAGGTCCGTCTTAGCGGTAGTTTTGCAGGGCATAGAAGGCATAGAACATACGAACTTCTTTCGATCACTGCTCCCCGATCTTGACTCTGAAACAGAGGATTGGCAGCTCGAGCCAGCCTGTTTTCCCCTTCCATTCCACCAATCTGCTGTTGCAGACTGGGGGCTGGCCACATGTGAGCTTGGTATTCACAAAACCGGTTTTCGATCCTGCATCGCTGCATCTGGCCAAAAGGCTGCGCATGGTCGAAAATGAATTTCAACGAGGTAGCTAAATCTTAAGCAAAGGGCCCCCTTCGCAACATGCAAGCTAAAACCGGCGTGTTCCAACAATGGCCTGGCTCCAGGAGGTCCGCGCTATTTCTAGAGCTTTATCATCGGTTGTGCAAGCCCTCTCCACTTCCTCCCTGGAGACGTGGCCGACTGCCATCGTCAGGGCAGGTTACCCTCAAAGGCTTTCACTTTCACTGTCGGGCTCCGACCGACATGAATTGAAACAGGCGACGAAAACTTGCTGTGGTCCCCACAGCTCGCCAAAGAGCAAGCCTATTGACACTGCTACAATGCTACATCAATGCTACCATGCAAACTGGTGAATTTCTGCCTCACAGCACACCGCAAGAAGATGTGTAAGTCTGTCAGCGGCCTGACAAGGTCATGAACGCTGCTAGTTATCGAATTTGCTGCCGATCACGCTCTACTGTCGGTCTCAGCTCCGACAAAGCATGATCGTGGCCGACATACCTGCAGCATCCTCAAAACCTTTATGGACACTCCTGGCACTCTCATGGTGCAAGGTTGACGGGGTTTTCGACAGTGCTGTCAGAGATCAGCGGCATGCATGCCCCGACTTACCGCTGTCAAAGGGTCAACGGTTGCTACGATGAGTCTTCATAGTTATTCAGTTATTCGCAGTTAGACAAAAAATTTGCTAATTAGGAGGAGTTATGAAACCACTCCGGGAAACCACGGCCAGTGTTCAGAGCTTTGGCAATTGAGGGAGAGTGAAGTGGACGATGGGAGCTTGTGCAATGGCGGATCAACAGGGGTTGAAACCCGGGAAACAAGACACTGCGAAAAACAGAGCTTCGCGCTTCGGGCAGGGCCTCATCAGAGTAGCTGCTGCAGCTGCTGGGTTGCCTCGGCCTCAGCTGCGGTGCGGAGATGGGACAACGCTGGCAACTGGGAGGGCTGTTGCATCAGCCCCAACACGAAAGCCCGAGAGCCTCGCAGCCAGGTCATGCAAGACCTCACACGGGTGCCATGCTCTTGGTTCAAAACCACTTCTACACTGCTTCAACTGTTGGACGCAAAGGCTTTCTCAGGGTCAGTTGCAAAGTGTCCCTCAAAATCAAAAGATCAAGACCTCAAACTCTAGCTCTGGCACCTCTTCGATGGAACGCTCTTGGACCGTGACCTGGAACGGGCAGGGCTAAGCTTGCTGCACATGTCGTCGCGCAGCATCGAGCGACTCCATATGTTCCGATAGAGCACGCTTGAACACTGCAAGCCAGTCCACAAACTCAGCGACCGCAAGGAAACTCAGAATCACCCCCAAACTCTGCAACAAAACACCTTAGCCCTGAACACTCAAACCTTGTGAGCGTCTCCCAAGCAGCAAGTGCGGCTACGACAAGCTGCGGCTTGGGGGTCAGTGCCAAAAGCTTTCAAAAGGCACGGCCCAGTCCGTTCAACGACTCCTAAGCGTGATAAGCAATTCCGAAGGCCAGCTTGCCCTAGGCCTGCAGAGCTTAGTTTGAGTCCAAAAGCTGCCGCGGTCAACGAGTGGGGCGGCTAGGCATTTTCAGCTCAGTCCAACGACTCCCCACATTTTGTTGCACCAGAAAACGCCCCGCCCAGCTTTTTGAAAGCCGTGGTTGCTGCCGACCCTAAATCCTCGGTGTTCCTCTAAAGGAGTTGGGGACAAGCACAGTGGGGACCATCCATGAGCCCTGGAAGCCTCACCCAAGTTCTCTCGCCCGAACCGGCGCTCTTGTCACCTTGGAAGGCCAGAGCTGAACACTCTGACTCTTTGATAGAGCCGGTGGCATGCACTTTCTTGAAAACTAGTGATGCGCTTTGCTGCTTCAGCTGCGGCCTGCGGCTCCCAATTCTTCGTGTTCATGAAGAGCAGGGCCCCGGAATGACCTCGCATGCTGAGCGCCCGGCGAGCATCAGAGGTGCTTGGGCTTCTTGGCTAGTGACTTATATAATGAGCTCTGGTATTTCGCGCTTGGAGTCCATTTGACTTCGGGATTGGTCGGTGGTTGAAGATGCGTCAGGGAAATACAGTCCTATAGCTTTCTTCGCCTCCTACCTAGCATCATCCTTAAGCCCAACAGCCCATGATGATTGCATCCACAGGTGGCTTTGTCCTGCATCGCATGTTGTCCGTACGTTGCAGCCTCTTTCCATCCAGAAGCTTCTTGCAATCCGCGCCAGGCTTAAGGTTGAAGAAGGCCAGGATGCTGGCAAGGGCGAGTTACATCCCAAAGCCACTACGGAAACCCACATGCGTCAGAACATCCAAGAGGGTTGCGGCACCGTAGAGCCAGAACGCCCTTACCCGATCACTACGTGCACGGAGCCCTTCGAACTGCTGGACCTTTGAGGGACTGGCATCCTGCTAATAGTCCAGCCCAAGAACTCCCTTTCAATGCCAAAAATGGGGAGTTCTCTGAGTCAAAAATTTTTGGGGGGGTCCAATTCTGAAACAGAGCCTTGTATTACTGTGTCCAGGCCAGGGAGCGTATCTCAGAAACTTCCCAAACATGTACTTGTAACTACTGGCTTCTCTACCCAAAAGTTCTTGCTCCTACCAAACTTAGCTGCCGCACGTCCGCAGAACTCTGCTGCCCAAGCCTCCTACGCGACGGTAGCTTCAGGCCCTGGCAGGCGGCCCAACAGCACCGGCTCGCGCCTGTGGGTCCAGGGTTTAAGGCTCCAGGGCTGAGTCTCAACCTTGAGCTATGATAAGCACATTGGGGCATCGGAAATCCCTGAAACCAAACACCTCGTATCTGGCAAACCGACATGGCCGAGTTGCACAAACTCAAGAGCTGGACGTCCTTCAATACCAAGCCTCTGCCTCCAGGTGAGTCGCGTCACTCTGAACCCGAGACACCCTACTACCCTGATTTGAACATAAGCCGCGGAAAGGGGCCTGCTCGGACCATCATCCCGCCTCAAAGACCGATAGGTTGGAGGTTGCTTGAGGCTTGGGGTTTGAGGGGCTTGGACTGAAAGGTTATCAGGGGCTGAAGTCGAGGTTGCACCACAGCGTGGCAGCATCCCAGCACTCTAGAACCGTCGACCCAAACCCGAAACCCCAAACCCAAACCCTCAACCTTGAGCCCAGAACAGACCAACTCGATGATTCAGCACGCCCCCCACCTTGGGCACAGGGACACGTTCACGGCTCGCATCTTGCCTTTGACATCATCGTACTCCGCATCGAAGCGCACCTTGTCCCCCTTGCCCAAGCCACGGCAACCTCTCAAACTCGAAACGTGGCAGAACAAATCTCGGCTGCCATCATCTGGTCCTGCACCAGGGAGTGTGATTCGACAACAACACCAAACACTAAGCAAGTGCCTATGAAGCCATAGCCGTTGTCCATCCACTTCTTCACGACGCCTGACTTCGACATGGCTCTTATTTTGGCGTAAGGGTCGGTCTTCGAACTGCACCATGCAATCTTAAGGCGCGCTGTCCTGGCCGTGCGGGGAAGGGCACGAAAAGGTGGAACAACCCCCCCTTCACCCTGCTGCTGGAGCCGATGCGAGCAGTTGCAATGTCCGCGTTTGAAAAAATCGGGATGCGAGTCAAGACTCGCATGGTTCTTCTCAAGCCCATTGTACGAGTCCCTCAAGGCGCAAGGGTTTGTTTCTATAGGAGCCACAGTCTGCAAAGCTGGAAAAGAAGCAGCTGCAATCGTAGTGGTGCGCTGAACAGCTACATTGGGCTGCATGAGCTTGCAGGCTGGGGGTCTGGTGTCTTTATTGTCTGAATCACAAAATGTGAACCAATCACAATCACGCAACCCTGCCATTCTTCTCTATCAATCCGCTACCGCGACCCAGTCCGTAATCGGACTCCAACCCGCTCTCCGAGTGGTTCAATGAGAACCGAGAGATGCTCTGTGTGATGACTCCATAGGGCAGGCAAGCTATGGATCAGCGAGCGGGCGGAAGGATCTGCAGGTGAACCTTTCATTTCTTCTCGACTTGCGTTTTGGTATTTGTCGCCGTGCCCACAACCTAATCCCTCAGCAGGACCCGAAGTCTTGAGCAAGCTCAAAGCTCGGTGCCGACTTGTGCCGACCTTGTCACCCTTAAACCCGAGCTGTCACTGCCAAGTGTTTCCTCTGTTTTCCCTCAGCATGCACGTCGGACCTATGCTGCTCGAATGCCAAGCTGAAACGACCGTCTCCTTGAGTGGCAACTCTGCTCTGCAGTGTCTGCGATTGCGAAGGCAGTCCCACTACATCCTGCAGCTCCACAACTTGCAGGACCTGGACGTTCGCGAAAAGCTAACAAGGGCCATGACTCTACATGAGACAAAAGTTACCAATCTCGACCCACCATGATCTGCAAAGCGGCTGCTTGCCATTGGGGGGGGGGCTCGATGAACAACGGCTCTGCACGCCTAACGGCTGTGCCTTGTCGTGTTGGAAACTTGCAGTGAGCAAGGTGTGGAGAAGGAACAGTCCCCGCCCCCCGAATCGTCAGATTAAACCCGCTACGTGTGGCGTGCATCAACCACACGGCGGGTCTCGAATTCAATTCTGGTCCAAACCCAAGCCTCTCTCAAGGTGTCCGCCACTATGCGGTCCTTCCATCGGACTCTTCAGGAGACAAGTTAGCATGTTGTTTGCGAAATATTTCTGTAGCTCTTCTGGTCGGGCCGGCCGGCTTCAGATTCTTTAGTTCTGCTTGCACCATCCCCCGGTCCAGCTCCCCAAGCCTCTCCACAGGTACAGCTAGTATGTGTTCATTTAATGATATAACAGGATAGAGTTACAACCACAACATAATCACGAACGCTGCTAGTTATCGAACTTGCTGCCGATCACGCTCTACTGTCGGTCTCAGCTCCGACAAAGCATGATCGTGGCCGACATACCTGTTCCTAACGGGGCCCCGCAGCACAGCTCTCACAACTTCCCTTCTTCAAATGTTTAACACTCCCACCGCCTAAGGCATACCAATTTCGCTTCCGAAGCTGCGTGCTCGAATCGGAGTGCGACGGCAAGCCGGTCTGCGAGGCGTGCACTGTGCCTCGTTTTTCTCGGGACTCTTCACGTCAGGAACACCCTTCAGACCACACAGCAGCGTTCGTAGCGGCTGCTTGCGCCATTTCTCGATGCGTACCTGACTGACCCAACCAAGCAAGCTGTGAGGTTCAACACCCTGCCGCGCGCAAACTTCGGGAAAGCATACGGCATACGGGACGACAAGAGGCTGGACCCAAGCACACCGGTGCTGGGACATCTGGGCCAAACCACGTTGCCATAGCTGCAGCATGATCAAAAGATGTTGAAATACAAACCTGAATGGACTGTGTTTGATTGCCCGCAGATTCCAAACACGATTGCGCCGGCTGACATTGTAAACATGCAAATATGTGCCAGAACCACAAGAGCCTCAACCATGGCTGTCACAAGTCTTTTCTGCTCTACTTCACAACTGTCCCGGCAAGTGAGTTACCAACTGGTTGGAAAATGCTGCGCGCGTCTTGATCTGAGCCTGTTGCCGGCGACAGAGTGGTTCTATGGGCTTAGCAAGCATGGCAACATCATCAGGCCACAAAGTCTTGCCCATTATGCATCCTGCTTGCACAAGAATCAAGAAGTCCCTCCTGAAGCTTGAAGCCTGTGTGCCTTCAGTCTTCCACACAGCACACATAAAGTCTGCTACAGGTTCTGATGTAACCCATGGGGTTACAGGGCCTCAAGAATTGCTGATGCCTTTTGGCCATTTTGCCCGCATTCGTGGTCCGTCCAGCGAAGCACTCCTGGAGCTGGGCGAGGCCGGACTTGTCGGCATAAGTGCCTTCCTTGCATTTATCGCACTGGGACATGCCAAACTGGTTCACGAAGAAACCCTTCTGGCAAGAGCTGCAGGAAGAGGCAGCCCGCTCTTCACTGATGCCAGCTGGACAGGGGTAGCACTCGGCCAAGCCACTGACATTGCCGAAGGCTCCGGTGCGGGAGGGATCACATTGAGTCACGCCTAAAGCTTCAAAGTGTCCAGCGGGCCAGTCGCTGCATCCGAGGTCGTTGAACCAAATGGTTCCAGCAGGGCACTCGCTGCTTCGATCTAGCGGAAGAAATCCTGTGGACGCGCTGCTGCAGCTCGTGCTCTTGCTGCTGTCTGTTCTGGCAACCACTCAAGCCGGAGCCAAACGTGACCAGCTGCGTGTTGGGCTTGCTTGCCGGTGGCCGTGCATGTGAAGTAGATCTATCTCGTTGTGCAGCGATATGCGCTGCTTGTGACTGAGGTGTGGGATCCCCTCAGCCACCTGCACGTACTCGTCCTGCAGGCCAGCAATGTCTGCACAAAGCATCTCAATCACTCGATTCAGTTCGCTGAGCCAAGTTCGCTCATTCCCAGCTTAGAAATCTGATGCCTCGTCTGAGTCTTCTACCGGAGGCCGGTGGACCTTGCAACAGCGATTCATATGGACGGGGCTCCGCTTGCACATGTGCTGATGTTTGGGTACTTTGAAAAGGTGCCACGCAAAGCATGATGCTCGCCGGCTAAAGCCGCCGCAAGCCAAGCTTAAAGCAAAGAGTTTTGAGCATCAGTGCCAGCAAGGTGCACAAGGTCCGCTCCTGCACGTCGGATCGGCCAAACCAAAACACAGCGCCTCGTCGGACAGCCCCAGCAGCTTGAATTTCGCGACCAACATCTCTTTCCCCTGCATCGAGGACTTCAGCACGAACATCACTAGCAATGCGATTCCCCTTGCGCCTGCCTGGTATAATGCTGCCGGCAGGTTCTCCCCAGTCAGCTCCACCGCGTCCTGGGCAGTCCAAAGCGTGCACAGGACCACGCCAAAGCATGCTGATGCGACACGCGCAGACACGTGTTCAGGTCCTCGTCGGCGACTACCCGCAGGCCATAATGCTTGAAGAAAGCTGTGTCACGAACTGCAACCATTGACTTCAGCTTTGCCAAAGACATGCGACGGACGTGTCGCAGGCGACAGCTCTCGACCTGAGCTTGTGAACTAGAAACACGCAAGAGCCAGAGCAGTTGAACCGACCACAACTCAAGATCACTGAGGGATGGGGTCGGGAGAGGAAGAAGGAAGGGTCGGGGCACTCAACCAAAAGAGCCCAGAAAACCCTCCAGCAGGCAGCACTCACAAGTACGGCCTTTTTCATCTTGAGCCAAACGCAAGTTTGGTTCATAGGTCGCTTTTGAAGCTCAAGGACTGTTTTCGCTACCATGCTACACAAAGGGCTGAAATGATCGTAATTTTTCAACTAGAGCCGCAGCGATTGGAGCAAAGCACACAAAGGTCCCGGCAACCTGCCGCATAATTCCGTGCCGGGCCTCGAACCGAGCGTACGTGCTCGCAGCCATGCTAGCACGATTATCCTGGAATATCTGAGCACAGTACATACGTCGCGGCGCGTTCCATGGCAACCGCCGACAGGAAATCAGCTTGTGTGTACAGGCCTCGCAGCAGGAAGCAGGCCAGCCTTCACTGCGCTTAGGAATCGTCAGGCCCAGACTTAGGAACTTGGGCCAGTCTTGCCGACTGGCAACTTCGCAGGCCTGTTCCGGCAAGGCCCGCCGGGTGACGCGGGAACAACAACGTGGCTTCTACACAGGCGCAACTCAAATCACAGGCACGGCACAATCGCAGCATCGCGGTTGAAACACGACTATAAACAGTACGGCTCGTCGCGAACGCAAAACTGTTGCACCATGCATGGTTCTGTGCCTGCAGTGCCCACGCCACAACGGAATGAGACTGCTGCTCAAGACTCAAAGTGGCAACGTGGCCGCCAAGCTCCTAGCAACATCTGCTGAAACATGGCAGCTGATAGAGTAAAATGCAGTCATGCTGTTGTCACAAACTGGGCAGCATGGCCGAAGGTGCCCACGACATCAACAGCAACGTCAGATATCGCAGCGTTGCCATCTCGTGAGAGCCGATGTAGGCCTGCAAACATCACACGCAGAGGGCTTGTAACTCCGACAGCCTCAACGTGTTTAACGCAAAGCCCACCTCAGAAGCATAAAGCGACCTCAAGCTCAGAATCCTTTCGACCAGCCCGCTCGGTGGCCCCTAGCGAAAATGCAATGCATGGCGACGTCGTGCAGATGCAGGTAGATTGCGCCAGCGGAACCTCCAAGTAGAAAAGGGACACGATCTCCTTCCGCAAGCGATACTCAACCTGGAGGCCGAGCCCTCATGTTCTAATCTCTTGCGGTCCTGCACTGCACTCCGTGTCTCAGCGAACCCGGATCAAGGCTCGCACTGAGTCCGAGTCGCTCACTGCGGCCTGGTTTTCTGTAGAGTCTGCAGTGTTTTTCAACAGGACCATGCATTCGTGTGGAGGGCTGTCGCTGGTGGCAGACTGGT
Organism: Symbiodinium sp. CCMP2592; assembly: GCA_905221615.1. Taxonomy (NCBI): domain Eukaryota; class Dinophyceae; order Suessiales; family Symbiodiniaceae; genus Symbiodinium; species Symbiodinium sp. CCMP2592. Next base: position 164,998 of record CAJNDT010000075.1, read on the forward strand.
TACCAAAGGGATGAAGCAAGTGATGGCAGCCTCATCACGCGCTTTCTCAGCCTCACCCACCTCGCATGACTTTTCGGCCTCATCCAAACAATAGCTGACAGTGCTGTTGCCCTATCCATGCGGCTTAAGCAGAAAGCAGCCCCATCATGAGCGAAATCAAACTAGGCAACTTCCTAGAGCATATCCAGCGCCTCCTTTTGTGAAGGCGCGGCAGCAGCTCCATCCGTACAGGAGTCAGCAGATGCGCCCTCCCAGTCCTGGTAAAGGACCGATGCTTCGGAAGGTTGGAACATCAAATATCATAGCGGTCGATCCTCCAAAGTGTCGTCCGGAGATGGTGGGGCTGTCACATCCGAAAGCCTCATATGGCCGGAACATCGACGTGGGAAATGACTCCTTCTGCTCCCGCCTAGACCTCCTCGGGGTTGAGAGTTCAGTCTTTGCCTGGCAAAGGCTAGCGCATCGGCAGTTTCACATCGGGACAAGCCTCATGCATCCTACGATGGGCGATTCTTCTCATCGACGCTGAGGCTGCGGCTGGAGCAATCTTCTTCGCTTCTACTGTCTCTGTCGGCGAAGCACTAGTGTCTGGCGCTTTCGGCACTGGCTTCGGCGCGAGCGGGAACTTGGAGTACAGGTTCTGTCGTGGTGGACAAAGAACAAAAAATTGCCAGTGGAGAAATCCCATGCCCCGCCTGCATTGCGTCCGAACTTGCACTGATTGTCTTCACATGCTCGACATAGTAAGACCTGTCGCTGCAATTCTGTGAAGGGCTGTTGCTGTGGTGGTGTCTGCGTGACGCAGGCCGGAGGCACCAAGTGGAGGGCTGAAATGCAGATTCGGCTTTCGCACGGGCGGCAGCGAGAGCCTCGCAGCCAACAGAATATGACAATCTGACGCCTAAGCCTACACCAGTCTCCGGGCAAGCAGGGGCAGCTGCAGGTGCTGCTGCGGCTGCTGCCGCCTGAGGGGCGGGTGAGGCATGCAGCGCGCATAAAATTCGGCAGTGGGCAAATGAAAGCAAAATCATGCAAGCACTATCTGGGAACGACCGTAGCAAACCTTCTCGGACAGCTCGCTCATGGAGGCCACGGCAAGCCCTGGATCCAGACATGGGTATTCCTGGAGGCAGAGAAAGCAAAGGGCGACCGCGAAGGAAACACTGGGAGTTTCAAAAGGCAAAAGAAATTACAAGTCGTACTATGACTCTTCAGACTTTTCAGCTCTTGGTTCATGCATTAAATCTAGGTCCGCGTTGCAAGTGTGGTTTTCTGCGGCTCAAGATCCTGAGCCGATGCCATGATCCGCATTTCAACGAAGCACGCTATGCTTCGGCACAACAGGCTAGGTCGACTGTTTCCAAAAGGGAATTTTACATAAGGCTTGCTTTAGCTGGCGGCCCAGGGCATAGGAGCAAAGTCCTCTCGCACTCGGTTGAAGCAGCACTGCTGGCACTGACCCATGATGTCAGGCACAGAAGCCACGGGAACCAGATGCTGTCAGCAGTGTTTGTTGCAGGCACGTTGTTTTGGGTGAAACGCATCTTTACTTTATCGCAGGTGCCAACAAAGAGAGTCACTGCGGAGCTTGCGTCGGTAAGAGAGATGCTGCGGAACTTAGAGCCCAGACCACGCCATAGATCCGTTTGAGGTAAAAAGCAGCACAGTCTACATAAGTCCCACTGGAAGTACGCGCTTTTGCTTGAGGCCACCATTCTTGCTCAACAAACATGCGCTGCCCACTGCCTTCCATCTCAGCATCACCCTGAGCAGCGCAGAGCCATACTGAGATGGAAGGCAGTGGGCAGCGCATGTTTTTTCTTTTTTTTTTGTTCTCCTGTGCCGGCGCTGTCTGCCGCGCACAGATGAGACGGACTGGCCAGAAACAGCGAGCATAATTTGCTCAAGGGTCGGTGGTTGGGGTTCGGGTTCGGCATTGGAAGTACGAGTAGCTTCATTGTTTAGGGTGTGACAAAAAGGGTTGTACTACAAGGTGTCCGCTCAGGCGACTCAGTACAGTATCTTGCCTGCACGGGCTAATTGGTGAGATGTCACTCTCAAGTTGACTGACAAAAACGCGCACGCCTACTGCCGCTGTGTGCATGTTCTTGTACGCACAGGAACCCAGCATAACCCAGCCTTGCGCAGTCTTGGCTGGCCTGAACCTTCAGACGTCATCCTCACGCCTGAAAGCTTCGGAACGAATGACGCCGCTGCCTAGTTAATCCGCGCATCTGGGCGTTGTCATGTTGACAGCACATTCAAGCATGGATGCATCTGACAAGCTGGTTCAACTTCCTCTTTGCAGGCTGCGCGTGCAGTATGGGCCTCATCCTGCTCGGCCTCATCCTGCTCGTCCTCTTCCAATAGATCTTCCTTACACGAAGACTGCGTGACGAAAGCGATGCAGACATTCGACACGCCAGCTATGCCCAAAGTTTTTGCATCGTAAGCCCACATAGCCCACTACTGTGGCAACGCTGTGCCGCGGGGCCGCATTGCTCCCCCCGGCCCTCGACTTTGCCCCTTCGTTCCAAAGCTGCTGGAGTGAGGCTTTTCCGGCTTCGAGGGTGTTCAAAGCTCCTTCCCCTTCTGCCTTTCGGCCATGTTCTACTAGGCTTCTATCCGCTCAGCTGGCGCAAAGTACCTCCCCCGCCCTCTGCACAGCAAAAGAAATCGGGAAACATGGTTTGGGGAGTTTTAGGGCTGGAAAGAAGGAAACATGCTCTGGAACCCCAACTAACCGGGGCAGCATCGCACTCAGCAAGCAGATTCGAAACACGGAAGCCGCATTCGGAAAACAGAGACACGGAGTCGGAAACACGGGGGCTACGGTCGGAAACCAGGACGGCAACATTCGAAAACACCATGGCCGCAGTAGGAGAACGAGGCAGCAAGCGGAAAACAACGAATAACAGAAGCTGCCTGTCTCCGTTAGAAAGTGCAAAGTTAGGAAAAGCCAGAAACGGAAAACGAGTGCAAAACGCAAAGCCACCAACGGAAACAAGCAACCCCAACGGGAAAACACACGGTCGTCTTCATACATTGGCGCGAAAGTCCCTTGCGCCTTCCTTTCCGCTGTCTGTCACCGGCTCCCAATTAGAAAAAGCCGCATGTCGGAACACGCGAAACCGCAATCAGAAAACGAGCAGCCACAACAGCAAACACGACATCAAGTAAGCTCTCTCCTTTGGATTCCCTGTACGCTGCCTGCCCCGGCCTCCCGAATTAGAAAATTCAAGATTAGAGAAAGCTACGGTCGGAAAACGAACAACTGCAACGGCAAACACAGGATCAGTTCCGTTTCGCATTCTTTCTACGCTGCCGGCTGCTAAATCCCAAATTAGAAAACGCAAAATTCCAAAAACAAATCGGTTGGGAAAATCGTATGTTTCCTGAGGTATTAGCTAGGAAACCTTTTTTTTGGAGACACAGAAAGAAAGAACAAAAGAAATAACAAAAACGCGAGAGAGAGACAGAGAGAGAGATAAAAAAGAAGGAATCAAGCTCCCTTTTTAAACCGTCAGTCATATGAGTGGAAGCTTGCTTCGAAGTGTGCAGCTGTTTTGCTGAAACCCATCGTGCGAGCATCCCTGAAATTTTGAAACTCATTATGCAAGCACTGTGTGTTGCAAATGGGGGCTCCCCCCAAATCCCCCCCACTCTTTTCAGCCGGGCAAGGCATCTGAGCGGAGGCTTGCTTCAAAGCGTGCATTTGTTTTGCAGCCCATCATGCGAGCATTCTTTTTCGAAACCCACGGTGCGAGCATAGTTTTTGCAATGGGTTGTGGGGAGGTGGGCTGCGCCACCCCCCAATCCCCTCGCCTTTTTTCAGCCTGCATCCCCCCAACCCCCGGCTTTTTTTAGCCGTGCAAAGCAGATGAGTGGAAGCTTGCTTCAAAGGTGTATTTTGTTTTGCAGCACTTCGAGCAATCTTTATTGAAACTCATCATGCAAGCATCCTCTGTCCCCGCCGCCTTTGTTGCGTCGAACGTAGAGCGCGCCGGTGTGTCAGCCAGGGAAACTGTGTGGTGTGCAGCTCTGCATGGCGGTCTGGCGGTCGATGCAGCTCAAAAACGAAAAGCTGGCAAACTACTGCCACCAAGCACTCGGCCAAGTAAGTGGCAAGCTGCGCCATGTGAGGATCCTTGGCTTTGCATTGCTGCATCATTGCATCATTCAGGGCAACGTTCGCACAGACGGCCCTAACGGGAAAAAATGGGCACCAGCTGACCGCTCCGAGGTCATCACAGCAGGACCCGAGCCCACTTGAAACGTGCGCTGCTAGCCCGGATGATTGCTGCTCTGAGGTCATAACAGTGGGGCCTTCGGAGCTCGAACTTGCAGATGCAGAAGATGAAGAAGTAAGGTTTGCCTGGGGTCAGGAGGGCAAGGACTGGGCAATCAAAACTCAGCAAAGTGCCAGAGGCTGCCGCTGGAGGCCATTCTGGCAAACTCAGCTCAGGCATCATCTGTCCCTCACGGAGGCACGACGAGTAGAAGGAGCGTCAGGTGGTGCAACAACTGTACTTGCTCCCTCACTGACCCTGCGGACCGTTGTTCCCTCCACGGAGCATCCGGGTGTGATCCGATAAGCACGTCGCGGCTGGCTTCTTACCTGCGGAGGTTTGAAGATCCTCTGTGGGCAAGTTTACTAGAAACAAGGCTTGCGTCATAGCAACCACTAGCAGTACATTCTCTTGGCAGCTTCTGTGGATAGTGTGCGCAATGCTTGATCCCTTCCTCTCTCACAACGTGGTGTGCGCAAACAACAACCCCAAACCCTAAACCTTCGTTCCGAGAGTCCCTAATAGCAGCCGCGGCGCCTTCGGACGTCGTCCTGCACCGATCTCGGGCACCTTCCAGGTGCATTCATTCGGCTTCAGGGTATATGTTAGGTCAGTTGCCAGGGCTGTTGCAAGCCTCTAGGATTCGGTATTTGGACTTCGGCATTTTTTCGTCGTTTACTCGAAGGTCCAAGTATCCCAATATGAGTGAAGAGTATGGTTTTGGGGGCCCTGAAGGCCTATTTGGACACTTGGGGTCCTTTTACGTCTTCCCTCATAGAAACTGTTCAGGGGATTCTAGAGGGACCTTAACAATCTTCATAATTACAAAGAGCCAGTAGGGTTTGAGTTCTTGGAAAGAAGGGTTTGGGCATGGCACCCCGCCTCAACGCCCGTGCCAAACGACAGCCTGTCCAGCAGTCTATTCTGAAGGTCCTCATGAAGGTCCTTTGCAGGGCTTTGGGGTTTTGGATGTTGGCACGCCCCAGAACCCTGCGGTCTTCAAAATCTCAGCACTCAAGCAGACTCAAGCATCTACCCAGAGTAGAGGAAAGAAGGTTCATGCGCTGAAGTCGGCCTAAACTCCCCCTGAATCCTGCCACTCGGAAACCTTCAGACCTACACTTAGCTTATCAGGGTTCACTTAAGGGGGCTTACGGTTTAGGGTGTTGCTTGGATGCTTGGTTTTTAGGGCTTTTTGGGATGATCCTCCCCCCGCCCGGTCCTGCGACTCACCTCAGCGCAGGAAACTGCGCGTCACTTCGTTTTGGCTTTTGGGCTTGAGGGCCTTTAAGGTTTGAAGTAAGAGTTTAGGACCCTCAACCCATCAACTTGTGCAACACCGACAACTGTTGACATTCACCGCGGCAAACAACATTAAAAGAATTAATGGTGATTCTAAACAAGAGAAGGTGCGTAATCAAACGCTTAAACCCCAATCTAAGCCCTGGCAGGCAGCCCTGGCCGAAACGGCCCAAAAAGCCCCAAGTCCTACGGGCGGCGTAGTGAAGACCAGTTCTCGTCATGCCCACTACGACTCTTCCTCCCGACAACTTCTGGGAAGTACTTCCTCACCGCCCCCACCGCCCTCTCCGCTTTCCCACTAGCCCGCATACCCCTTACCCCCTACTCTCGAGGTTGCAAAGATTTTCAAAAGGGCTCCAGTGCAGCCCAAAACCGTCGCCCTTACTGCTGTCCGTGCCTTCCCCTTCCCTCCTTGAAAACGATTTAAAAGCTCCAGCACAGCCCCAAACGTTCACCGCCCTCAGTGTCAAGAATATGTAAACCCTGATAAATTGAAACGAAAGTAAAACGTAATTAAATGACTTTCGGCTCTCCACTACAGAAGCAGGTTAGAGCTCCTAGGCTTCGGGCCCCAGGTTTTTGGAGCGAGCTATTCAGTCGCAGGCACGAGCTATTTTGTGATGGTGCGGGCTAGTTCGTCGCGGGGGCATATTCAAATCTTTGTAATCCCACGAAAAGATAAACATCTCAGTTTACATCTCAGGTTACTTATACCAGACCAAATAGCCCGCGCCGCGTTGATGAGCCACGACTGTGCTACCAGCACAAGTTTCTGGGCGGAAGTATGGGCTGCTCCTGCAGCTCTGGTCGCTGGCGCGAGCTATTTGCCCTGTCCTTCCGCGCCCTTACTTTTGAGGGTGGCGGGCAACCACCTCAGTTAGTCCTCGAAACACCCAGTTTGTGGTTCGAACCACCTTGCATCAATTGTGGAAGATGTCTGTGTCCGCGACCAGATTTAAGGCACGAACGCCCTCGGATTTGAAAGACGTGTGCGGTGCCAAACACCCTGATCATAGGAGACATGAGCGAGGTCAAGTCCATAGGATTTTTGGGGTGGTTCTCCGCCCAAATTAATATTGCACTACACATATGTACACATGTACCAGCACACCTCAGCTTCGCTGCTGATCGTGGTGGCTGCAGCAGAGTGTGATCGGCCTCCATTGATGCACATATGATTTGTCCAGGGGAGTCTCTTCAAGAGTGTTTCGGTGCCCCCGCATGAGCGTGAAATAACCGTGAGATGACCGTGAATTGCCCAAGGTCGTGGGTTTTCTGGAAGAGTGCAGCTACATTAAACCACCCCAAAAACCAAACCGTGAAATAACCGTGAAATGACCGTGAATTGCCCGTGAACGGCACCCCCGAATTCAGGTCGTAGGTTTTCTGGAAGAGGGCAGCTACACTAAACCACCCCAAAAACCAAACCGTGAAATAACCGTGAAATGACCGTGAATTGATCGTTAACGGCACCCCCAAATTAAGGTCGTAGGTTTTCTGGAAGAGGGCAGCTACACTAAACCACCCCAAAAACCAAACAGTGAAATAACCGTGAAATGACCGTGAATTGATCGTGAACGGCACCCCCAAATTAAGGTCGTAGGTTTTCTGGAAGAGGGCAGCTACACTAAACCACCCCACAAACCAAACCGTGAAATAACCGTGAAATGACCGTGAATTGATCGTGAACGGCACCCCCAAATTAAGGTCGTAGGTTTTCTGGAAGAGGGCAGCTACACTAAACCACCCCAAAAACCAAACCGTGAAATAACCGTGAAATGACCGTGAATTGATCGCGAACGGCACCCCCAAATTAAGGTTGTAGGTTTTCTGGAAGAGTGCAGCTACACTAAACCACCCCAAAAACCAAACCGTGAAATCAGCGTCCCTGAACCCTGGAGCCCTAAACCCCTTTATGATAAACCCATGAGGTACCCTCAATCTCTTAACCCTAAAACCCGACCACGGGCCAAATACATAGGATTTTGACGGTTGTTGGCCAACATTAAGCATAAGTGTTTTGATGGTGGTTGTCGATTCAAAGACTCTAACTTTTGACGTGGGTTCAGTCCTGTTCAACGATGCTTTTATATAGCATCATTTCAGCACTTTTGACGTGGGCCCGGGCAGGGTGGCTATGCGACCCTAAAAAGTTAGGTCGTTCACGATGCGCCCTCGGTTTTCAAGGGGGTTGGAAGGGCTGGGTTGGTCACAAGAGACTATTCTCAAGCAGGCGCAGATGAGGTGCTAGTTGCCCACGCTGAGAATCCTGACGATCCATGTTTTCCAGGGGATGCAAAGAATGCAGTCCGGGGCGTCTGCCCCGCGCTGTCAAAAAAGCCCCCAATCACCCCCCACCCGCAAAACCCAGCCCCCAACTGTCCTCACTGTTGCCCCATGTCCTATGCGGTACCCCACCCGTGCCCCTTAGCCCCTATACTCTCAAGCTCGCGAAGCTATTGAAAAGGGCTCCAGCTGCACTTTTGGGGCTTAGGGCCCAAACCCTTCGTTACCCCCCCCGAAAAAACCCCGATAGCCCCCTTTTGAGGCACGGACTTGCACTGAAGCTGGCATGCAGGGATCCCGTCTCCAAGCCCTGTTCAGGGCTCCATAGTCTGTGGCTGGGGTTTATAAGGCTTGAGTGGCCTAAGCCATTAAACACATGCTAATTACTTACGCATGCGGTTTGTTGCTGGTTTCTAAATACCCGTGAACTTGCAGGGTTTAGGGTTCACTTCCTGACGTTGTTGAAGTTCAGGACGCATTCCGGCCCGCGGGGGGGTCCAAGCAAACTCTGGGCCCATCTTTTGGAATCTGCTACCTGCCTCCAAAAAACGGGTTTACACCCCCCGCCGCGCCTCCTCTTGCGAAGCTCCATCCGTGGTGCCATCCTGGCCGGAAGTTTGGGGGCTTGGGGCTTTTTCATGCTTTAGCGTTTAGGCATGTTCAGGGCTTACATAATTTTTCATGGGTGCCTATGTATCCCAAATTCTGACAGCACATCTGACTTCAACTGAGCTTCGCAAGAGGCTTACACATGGGATATTGTTATTAGGTTATGTGTTATAGTACTGTGCTTCTTGCTCACACAAGTCTCATCCCCTCCCCCACGTACTAACCCCCCACCCCACCCCCGGATCCCGAATACAAAAAGAATTCCCCCCCATTCCCCACCCCACTCTGGGAGTTAAATGAGTGGGCAATAGTGGGCAAGGGGCTTTTAATATTGGGGGGAATGGATTATTATAGGGCCGTCGCTGCGAAGCCCACCAACAGAAAGGGCTTGTTATCCCCCCTCCCCGGACGCGACTCGTGCTTAATGTTTTCGGGCCACTGCGGTTCCGTGCTTTGCGCGCCCACCCACACACACACACACACAGTCCTCCCAACTTGAAAGCTCCGGCTCCGTGATAAATGCCTAACGGCAATGCTCACATCGAACAACTCCGACTGCAATCGCGCATCGCGTCACTGAGCGCTGAACACTGGCAGAGGCTTGCATGTCAACTTGCGGAACTTGCGGTTGCGCCAGATCTAGCAGCGACGGGTCATGCCGCGTCTTGACACATTCTTTCATCGCACCGTGAAATCTGTGGCTGCGGGCTTTCCATGCTCGGAAATGGAGCTTCCTGGCAGAGGGCTTCACAGCTATTCACAGCCGGCAGGCTGAAGCTTTCGAGATTTTCAAGGGAGCGCCTCAGCCTCTCTCGAGGGTACAGACCGCTGGGACGAGCTGGGCCTTGGTCTTTGGTCCCTTCGCATCTCGTCCCCCCACTGTCAAGCCTGTCAAGCGACTGAGCGAAAGGCGAGCTCAGGTCGGCAGAGGCTCCTTGCACCAACGAGCGGTCTCTGCATCCCGTCTCCGGCGCAAACATCTGATGCAGATGCGCCTTCGTCGTCAGCACTCAGCGCCATCGCCTGAAAATCCGGGGAGGTTTGTGCGGTTGAACTCTGACCAGCTCCGAGAGGCATGGGAACAAGAATGAAGATGGAGCAGGTTCAGAAAGCGGGAAGCAACGCGTCACATGCAAATAACTGGTCAGCTAGGCTGCCCACCAAGAGACCCATCAAGGCGATGAAATTCTGCCTGAACAAACACATGTCTGATCGACAAGCCACTGGCACAAAGCGCGCTTCCTGAGGCGGCAGCATGTTGCGTGCGGAATCCGTGACAAGGCACAGGTGCACTTTGAGCCGCTGATTGCAATGGAACCACGATCCTCGAGATTGTAGGCTGACACGTGCTGCCTTGCCCATTATGCATCCTGCTTGCACAAAAATCAAGAAGTGCTTCCTGAAGCTTGAAAGCCTTTGTGCTATCACTGTTCCACACAGCACATATAAAGTCTGCTGCAAGTTCTGATCTACCCATGGCCTCAAGAATGGGCCTGGAATGACTTTGTGAAGTATTTTTATGTGTTTGTGAGTTTTTTGTTCGGTCTTTGGCTGGCCTAAATCATGGGAAAGAAACTTCCTTTTTTGCTTTGCAAGCCGCATGCCTGCAGCACATTGCATCATTGCATTCCCGTGCTCGGGTTTGGGTTTTGATTCGTAACAAGTTATTGGCTTAGTTGACAAAACTCCGACTACAAGGAAAATCAGCATCTTTATAGACATCTGCTTTCTCTGCAGCCATGCTCAAAGATCGCTGTTCTTCTCCCATGTTCACTCCCCCTAGGCCCTCTTTACACGTTACTCTAGCGGGCTCGGAGTCCGCGAATGGTCGGGAGCTTAGAAAAACCTGAGCGGATCCGTGAGTGATGTTGCATCGTTCTAATACTGTGGTGCTTGCTGCGGTCTTGTTCGACGCACTTCAGCGCCCGCACGCACAGCCGCTCTCAGACTGACTGTAAGACTAGCGCGTACATACTTCGCACATGCATATACAATGTATGTACACATATAATGCTATACGTATGTAAGATACGTATGTCTCTGGCCTTCAGGCACAACTTTGGCATTATGAAGAAACTGCTCGAGCTCCCATCAAGAATTCCTGCAACGCCACATGCAACACGCGGATTTGCTTCCCTGACCACTATAGGGGTAACATGGCCACACATGACGTACACAGACAGACTAGAATTCAATGGAAGCTGCACAAACGTGCCCCCAAGTTCACGTTGTGGAGGATATTTCGCACCATCTGTTGAGACCCCCAGGTGCATCTGGACCTGGAACGTCGCCACAAACAAAACTCAGTACTCTGAAATTTTACACGTTGCTCTGTGGGGACCGTAAGGTGGATCTACCCAGTAAAGGTTCAAAGGTTTCCGAGACCCAGTGAGATAGCAATGTCATGCAATGTCCACGGATAAGCCGCGAAAGACGTCGAACGCCAGGAAGAAACAGGTGTTTCCCTGGACACTTAGACGTCGTAATCGACTGCAGCCGAAGAGAAGAGATACTCGGCGATGAATGGCTGCGGCCGGAGTGGGGGGACACTCCAGAATGGGCACCAAATTGACTGGCTCATTGAATGCTCCCTAGCCAACACCCCACTCTGTCCAGTGGCTGCACAGCTCCCCCGAGTGATTGCGCTTCCCGAGTGGTTTGCAAGCTTTCCCAAGATTTTGCAGCATCTCCGAGCGATTGCAACTTGCGATTGACAAGCCTTTTCCGAATAATCTGCAGCTTCACCGAGTGCTTGCACAGCTTCAACCAGAGCCATAACGATGGTGTCAAGCTGCAAAGCCAATCTGGTCGAACTCGATTTGGTGCAAATCATTCGGGCCACCTCGCGAGCAAAGCGGTCCCAAGCGACGGTCGTCTGGCGTGACACGCAAGAAGAGTGCAGCCGGATCGGAGGTAAAGCTGAACAGACCAAACGATCAGCCCGCCACTCAACACACTATACAGCATGCAGAGAGCGCGACATGTAAGAAAACCCTCACATGAGCTCTCAAACTGAAACGGGATCAGCCAGTGAAGGCTGGGAAATTCCTGAAGTCTTGAGTGCCATCGACTGAAAGATGTGATGCTGCTCAATTTGAGTTTCTGTTCATCTTGGGAAAGACTCTCTCTTCTGCCGTGGCCTCTAGACCCCACCAGACCGCCGTACTCGGAGCTGATTCAAAATCGAAAGGGTGTTGAACGTAGATCGCGGATGCTTGTGGTAAGGTTTCCGTCTTGGCAGGTGCCTGCCCTGCCCTGCCCTGCCTCTGCCTTCTTGAACCGATAACTTGTTAGATTCAGTTATCTTTCTTGCGAAAGAGATGATGGTTCGCGGACGCCTGTGGTAAGGTTTTTGTCTTGGCAAACGCCGCGGTGATGGATCGCGGCTGCCTGTGGTAAGGTTTTTGTCTTGGCAAGTGCCTGCCCTGCTGATGGATCGCGGATGCTTGTGGTAAGGTTTTTGTCTTGGCAAGTGCCTGCCCTGCCCTGCCTCTGCCCTCTTGAACCGGAAAGTTGTTAGAGTCAGTTATCTTTCTTGCGAAAGAGATGATGGTTCGCGGATGCCTGTGGCAAGGTTTTTGTCTTCGCAAATGCGCTGGTGGGGGATCGCGGATGCTTGTGGTAAGGTTTTTGTCTTAGCAAGTGCCTGCCCTGCGCTGCCTCTGCCCTCTTGAACCGAAAACTTGTTAGATCCACTTATCTGTCTTGTGAAAGAGATGCTGGTTCGCAGATGCCTGTGGTAAGGTTTTTGTCCAGGCAAGTGCCTGCCCTGCCCTGCCTCTGCCTTCTTGAACCGAAAAGTTGTTAGATTCAGTTATCTTTCTTGCGAAAGAGATGATGGCTCGCGGCTGCCTGTGGTAAGGTTTTTGTCTCGGCAAACGCCGCGGTGATGGATCGCGGATGCTTGTGGTACGGTTTTTGTCTTGGCAAGTGCCTGCCCTGCCCTGCCCTGCCCTGCCCTGGCTCTGCCTTCTTGAACCGATAACTTGTTAGATTCAGTTATCTTTCTTGCGAAAGAGATGATGGTTCGCGGATGCCTGTGGAAAGGTTTTTGTCTTGGCAAACGCCGCGGTGATGGATCGCGGATGCTTGTGGTAAGGTTTTTGTCTTGGCAAGTGACTGCCCTGCCCTGCCCTGCCTCTGCCTTCTTGAACCAAAAAGTCGTCAGATTCAGTTATCTTTCTTGCGAAAGACATGATGGTTCGCGGATGCCTGTGGTAAGGTTTTTGTCTTGGCAAATGCCACGATGGGGAATCGCGGAAGCTTGTGGTAAGCTGAAAGTCTCGGCAAGTGCCTGCCCTGCCCTGCCCTGCCCTGCCTCTGCCCTCTTGAACCGAAAAGTTGTTAGATTCAGTTATCTTTCTTGCGAAAGAGATGATGGTTCGCGGATGCCTGTGGTAAGGTTTTTGTCTTGGCAAACGCCGCACTGATGGATCGCGGATGCTTGTGGTAAGGTTTTTGTCTTGGCAAGTGCCTGCCCTGCCCTGCCCTGCCTCTGCCTTCTTGAACCGAAAACTTGCTATTTAAGTTATCTTTCCTGCGAAAGAGATGATGGTTCGCGGATGCCTGTGGTAAGGTTTTTTTTGTCTTGGCAAACACCGCGGGGATGGATCGCGGAGGCTTGTGGTAAGGTTTTTGTCTTGGCAAGTGCCTGCCCTGCCTTGCCCTGCCTCTGCCCTCTTGAACCGAAAAAATGTCAGATTCAGTTATCTTTCTTGCGAAAGAGATGATGGTTCGCGGATGCCTGTGGTAAGGTTTTTGTCTTGCCAAACGCCGCGGTGATGGATCGCGGATGATTGTGGTAAGGTTTTCGTCTTGGCAAGTGCCTGCCCTGCCCTGCCTCTGCCCTCTTGAACCGGAAAGTTGTTAGAGTCAGTTATCTTTCTTGTGAAAGAGATGATGGTTCGCGGATGCCTGTGGTAAGGTTTTTTTGTCTGGGCAAACGCGGTGGTGGGGGATCGCGGAAGCTTGTGGTAAGCTGAAAGTCTCGGCAAGTGCCTGCCCTGCCTTGCCCTGCCTCTGCCCTGCCTCTGCCCGCTTGAACCGAAAAGTTGTTAGAGTCAGTTATCTTTCTTGCGAAAGAGATGCTGGTTCGCGGATGCCTGTGGTAAGGTTTTTGTCTTGGCAAACCCCGCGGTGATGGTTCGCGGATGCCTGTGGTAAGGTTTTTGTCTTGGCAAGTGCCTGCCCTGCCAAGCCCTGCCCTGCCTTTGCCCTCTTGAACCGAAAAGTTGTTAGAGTCAGTTATCTTTAGATGCTGTGCTCGGAAGAACTTCGGCGTAAAAAGAAAACGCCGCACAGGCTCATGCATTGCCCTCGAATCGAATGATTCTGCTACAACTGTTGAGAGGAAGGTCATGCGACAGTGAGAACACATGGATTGCAATCTCCAGCTCAACCCACATCATGCTGCATCTCTGACCTACTCGATCGCATCTCCCACGACACATGCACAGAAATGGACATCCTCTCCCATTTGTGGTCTCCGCACGATTCTTGCCCGTAGCCTTTATCGGCCAGCAGAGCACAGGAAAACCTAAACAGCCTTATAATGTCGAAAATCCCCCATGATTTCGGGGGGGGGGACCTAGGAAAGTGAAGATTGCACTTTGGGAGGTCCCCCTCAGATTGTCGAAAAGAAACGTGACTTTGCTAGGAGATGCAAGGGTACCGTCGACGTGGTGTCGCTTGGAGACTGCTCTCTCTGGACTGAGGTGTAGCGGCGCGGCAAAGATGAGATGTAGCATTCTCCGGACCCAGCATCCTGCGAGAGTGGCCAACAGGTCTCTCTTTGACAGATTCCCTCAGGTCGGTTGCTTCGAACTAATGAATTATAATCGCTCTGAGCCCAATCGCTGAATCAGGCTTATCCTGGTGCCTGGTGTTTTTTCCCGAATGCTCCGCAGAAGGGCTCCAGTTTTAAAGGTTGGGGTCCAGGGGTCCAGCAGGTGACCAGCGATCGTTGTTAAAGCGTCCGCAAAGCGTCCGCAAGCGTCCACAAAGCGTCCGCAAAGCGTCCGCGTGTGACGCGAGGCGTGTCGCGCAGCGCTGGTAATGGGGTTAACTCCACAGAACACGCGTCCCGACGGCGTTCTGAATCCGTCAAGCTAAGGAGGAACTCGGTAACCCCAGAGGTGTCGCTCTGAATCCGTCAAGCTAAGGTGGAACTCCACGCGCGTGTCGCGCGCGTTTTGAATCCGTCAAATTCCGTCAAGCTAAGGAGGAACTCCATAGGAGGCGTGTTCCGGCAGCGTCCCTGTCGCGCGCGTTTTGAATCCGTCAAGCTAAGGGGGAACTCTGCTTCTAGCCCCAGAACCCCCAACCTTGAACTGTGAACCCTCTTGCGAAGGCTTCGGGAACAACATGCGGAAGCAATTCCACGAGCAACTTGTCTGTGAGAGTGCTGCAAGCACGGTAAGCGGTGCACTGCCAATACATGTCGTAGGTCGACAGCTGGGAAAGCCGCGACAACCCGTCGCCCGTGGACTCAGAGCACATGTTGAAGTCCTCCTGCTCCTGCTTGGTATCTTCGGGCAACGGCCTTTTCCGAGACGCCATGGCAATGTCTGAAGGCCGGTACAAAGCAACGTGACGTTTTCAGGGCAACTCGCATGGTTGCAAGCCGATACGAGCCTTCTTGAAGCCACCTCTCGGGATGCTCCGCCCGCTGACGTGCAGTGCTCTAATGAACTAAGGCAAGAGGGTTAATCGTATGTTATGGCTAGGCTTCCACCAATACTGAGCACGGTGCCCTCTGTCAGCATGCATTCCAGCCAGCTCAGTCCTCCATAAAGCCTTCATCGCCCTCCTGCGTATCAGACTCCCGGCAGGAGTTTGCACAAGAAGCATGGTCCCCAAACAGCCACACGGCCAGCATGATGAACCTCTTCAGGACTCTCAGTGACCATCGGAACCTGGAAGGTTCAGATGCAGGGACTACATGTCCGGGTCAACAGATCTCGCACTCAGACTCTGAAAAGGACACCAGGATTTCGTCATAACTCTATTTCTTGTTGCTGTGATGTTCCTGATGCAGCTTGAAGCCTCAAAGTGTGAGCTTCACCTGTAAACGTTTGCGATGCAGGAGAAGAGATCCTGCTGCAGTGCATTGTAGGTGTTGCAAACCATGGTCACCCTTTCTGATCATCACGTCGTCGTCTTGAGAAACCGGGCTCAGGGCAGGTAGAATGTAAGAGCAACAGCACAGGATCATTCATGCCGTAGCGAGCCAGGATGGACTCTTCGATGGCCTTCCGACCCTTCAAGTCATTCTTGTAGGTCTCCAACATATAGTGATGCCTCGTGCGTTCCAACGAGGGGTGCCCATGCATCAACGCTGGAACAATCTGCTGGCATGCAAGCAACTATACGGAACTTGGCACGCTTCTTGAAAGTTCTAGATTAAGCTGCTTTTTGGGGATTATGACCACCAAAATTAATTAAGACATATTGCCAAGTACCCTCAAGACGAAAGCCATGTTGGGCAAAGCTGCAAAGCCACACAAACATAGGGGAAGAAAGCGATGGGCTCACCGGTCACGACCTCAGTTGGGCAGCGGCAAGGTCCCTTCAAAGACAGATCAAAGCACAAACCTCGTGGGCAAACCGTGAAAATCAACCGGAAAAACACGGCCCCAAGCTGTGGCTCAGGAACCAACACACTTTGGGCTCCCTTCGGCTTTGAGAAACATCTCGAAAAGGACCTCAGACAAAAGGTTGCCCCTTTCAGTCTTGCCTGAATGCATCTCAGTCTTTCCAGGCATTCTGTGGGGCGCAGGCCGAGTAGGCTTGACTGACGCGATTTCGACACGATGAAAGCATAACAAGGCTGATCCAGTCAGAGCCCAGAAGCAGTATGGAATGCCTTCCAGCGTGACCTCGGCAAAACGGGGATCATGCTGAGACGATTGGGCCTTTTCGGCTTGCAGAGCAAACGAAAAGGAACGAGGCTCTGCCGGGAGATGCCCCTGAGGGCTGGGCGACTACGTAAAACAGGCGGGGACGCTGCGCAGCAGAATTCCTCCCAGTTGGTACTGGCACGTTGCCACCGAAGGGTTGCTCTAAATCACTCGCGCTGCTTGACCTTCTACGTGCAGTCGCCACGGTCGTCAGGAACTGATCCTTGCAACACCTCAGCCAGAAAGCTAGAGCGCGATGGACCGGCGTGAATGTCAAGCCATGAAGCATGAGTCCTTCAGCTCCCAGCTTCAACTGCTTTGCCGGTTGTCGCCATGTTCACCGGAGCGGAATGCGGCGGGCCAGACGAGATACCTTGGTGGCACGAGCCGCAAACCGTGTACAGCAGCCTTGATTGCCTGGCAGAACTGCTGAGCAAAGAAAACTTACATAGCCCTGAGACCTTGGAAGAAAAGCATGGCGTTGCCAGGAGATGACACTCAGCGCCGGGCTGCAGGATGGGACAGTGGAACAATCACAGCGACCGTTTGGCTGAGTTTCGCGCGGTGCTACAATGAGAGCGCAATGCCCCCGAAGTAGCCAATGGGACTTCCCAAGCCAAAGAGGACGTCGCCTGTTCGCAACATGTCAGCACCTGAGCAGAACAAAAGTACTCGAGCTTATCCAAGCAAGTCTCCTCTCCCAAGGAAGAGCGAGAGCGGGGGCTAGAGAGGGATCAAGAGGAAGACAAGTGCCGGGCAAAACCCAGCGAAAAGGAGCATGCATGTCCCATTTTCCTCTCCGTACCTTCATCCTCGCTCTCCGCTCCTCCTCTCTTAGCCTTCTCTCTTATTCATGTGAGAAGGGTGCGAAAGAGAGCGTGAGTGCAAGAGGGAAAGCAAAAAGGAACATGACGAAGAGTGAACCATACGCCGAAAGAGCCACGGGTGAAAACCAAGGCAGAGGCCTGGGGCCTCCAACTGTTGGTCTTCCAGCTCGATATGTGTGACTTTCCTTGTGTTCTCCTTCCAGTGTCCCCAGAAAAAGGCATGAGGCGCGTGAACAGAGAGATAAATGCAGCGGGAGACGGGGAAGCAACGAATAGATAGAACAATGTAAGCTGCCCCACTTCTCGTCTGTCTCTTCCCTGTGTCTCTTTCATGCTTGCCCTTCATTCCCTCTTCCTCCTCAAAGCATCAAGACAGCAGAAAGGAAGGCCAAGAGGCCATCCCTCTTCCACGATGCTCCTTCTTGCTCTTCTTCACTGCTCCTTTGCCTTGCTATAGAGCGGGAGCAGTCCCTGCGCCTCTCTCCCTCTGTATGTTTCTTTAGCTTCTGCTCTGGCTAACTGCTTCTCTCCTGCTGCACCTTCTATCGCAGATTCGGCCCCTGTCATCCCTTTCACTCTCCCTTCTCTATTGGCGATGAGGCCTAAGTATTAATTATGCGAACACGTGATGTGCTGATGGGGACCGGTATTTGGAACAACTACATGACTACATGTATGTGTATGGTATGCGCACGTGCGACTTGCGAGTTGCTGCCGCAAAGTCTCCGCAGACTAAACATGACTGGATCGACGGCCTTCTCGCCGAAAGTGCATCCTCGTGACCTGAATCCGGGCAAAGCTACAAAAGCTGTGCAATGCTGCTCGGCTACAAACGTACAGCTTAGGCACCACGACAATCACCTAAATCACTAGATCACCGAGCGCGGGGCCGCTTGTAGCCATGGCGTCGCCCAAGATTGCTTCTCAAATGTCCATGAACCAACCAAAGTAGGACGCCTTCGGGAGGCACCGAGGAATCCAACACAGGCGGAAATCGAGCGACTCGATTCCTGCACAGCGTCTGCATCGGCACCGGGCATTGCTCAAGAGATACAGTAGCCTCAGAAAATGCTGCCTGACACATGTTTGTGCAAAATCGAGACTTGCCACTGAAAGCACGAAGCTTACAAATGAACTCGAATCCATTGGCGAACGCTTGAGGCAGTATGTGCAGCTACCGCATACCACAGTTCAGAATCAGAACCGTTCGGTTCCCCTGGAGTTGCTATCTGTGGCGGCCTAGTTTTTGCCGACATGATACACTGAGAGTCACTCGTCTTCTGACGTCCACCTTCCAAGCCAGACTGAAACTTTCCAAAGAAAAGCCGTGTTCTCCAGCAGTCTGCAAAAGGTTTTGCTGCGAGGTCCGTCTTAGCGGTAGTTTTGCAGGGCATAGAAGGCATAGAACATACGAACTTCTTTCGATCACTGCTCCCCGATCTTGACTCTGAAACAGAGGATTGGCAGCTCGAGCCAGCCTGTTTTCCCCTTCCATTCCACCAATCTGCTGTTGCAGACTGGGGGCTGGCCACATGTGAGCTTGGTATTCACAAAACCGGTTTTCGATCCTGCATCGCTGCATCTGGCCAAAAGGCTGCGCATGGTCGAAAATGAATTTCAACGAGGTAGCTAAATCTTAAGCAAAGGGCCCCCTTCGCAACATGCAAGCTAAAACCGGCGTGTTCCAACAATGGCCTGGCTCCAGGAGGTCCGCGCTATTTCTAGAGCTTTATCATCGGTTGTGCAAGCCCTCTCCACTTCCTCCCTGGAGACGTGGCCGACTGCCATCGTCAGGGCAGGTTACCCTCAAAGGCTTTCACTTTCACTGTCGGGCTCCGACCGACATGAATTGAAACAGGCGACGAAAACTTGCTGTGGTCCCCACAGCTCGCCAAAGAGCAAGCCTATTGACACTGCTACAATGCTACATCAATGCTACCATGCAAACTGGTGAATTTCTGCCTCACAGCACACCGCAAGAAGATGTGTAAGTCTGTCAGCGGCCTGACAAGGTCATGAACGCTGCTAGTTATCGAATTTGCTGCCGATCACGCTCTACTGTCGGTCTCAGCTCCGACAAAGCATGATCGTGGCCGACATACCTGCAGCATCCTCAAAACCTTTATGGACACTCCTGGCACTCTCATGGTGCAAGGTTGACGGGGTTTTCGACAGTGCTGTCAGAGATCAGCGGCATGCATGCCCCGACTTACCGCTGTCAAAGGGTCAACGGTTGCTACGATGAGTCTTCATAGTTATTCAGTTATTCGTTAGTTAGACAAAAAATTTGCTAATTAGGAGGAGTTATGAAACCACTCCGGGAAACCACGGCCAGTGTTCAGAGCTTTGGCAATTGAGGGAGAGTGAAGTGGACGATGGGAGCTTGTGCAGTGGCGGATCAACAGGGGTTGAAACCCGGGAAACAAGACACTGCGAAAAAAAGAGCTTCGCGCTTCGGGCAGGGCCTCATCAGAGTAGCTGCTGCAGCTGCTGGGTTGCCTCGGCCTCAGCTGCGGTGCGGAGATGGGACAACGCTGGCAACTGGGAGGGCTGTTGCATCAGCCCCAACACGAAAGCCCGAGAGCCTCGCAGCCAGGTCATGCAAGACCTCACACGGGTGCCATGCTCTTGGTTCAAAACCACTTCTACACTGCTTCAACTGTTGGACGCAAAGGCTTTCTCAGGGTCAGTTGCAAAGTGTCCCTCAAAATCAAAAGATCAAGACCTCAAACTCTAGCTCTGGCACCTCTTCGATGGAACGCTCTTGGACCGTGACCTGGAACGGGCAGGGCTAAGCTTGCTGCACATGTCGTCGCGCAGCATCGAGCGACTCCATATGTTCCGATAGAGCACGCTTGAACACTGCAAGCCAGTCCACAAACTCAGCGACCGCAAGGAAACTCAGAATCACCCCCAAACTCTGCAACTAAACACCTTAGCCCTGAACACTCAAACCTTGTGAGCGTCTCCCAAGCAGCAAGTGCGGCTACGACAAGCTGCGGCTTGGGGGTCAGTGCCAAAAGCTTTCAAAAGGCACGGCCCAGTCCGTTCAACGACTCCTAAGCGTGATAAGCAATTCCGAAGGCCAGCTTGCCCTAGGCCTGCAGAGCTTAGTTTGAGTCCAAAAGCTGCCGCGGTCAACGAGTGGGGCGGCTAGGCATTTTCAGCTCAGTCCAACGACTCCCCACATTTTGTTGCACCAGAAAACGCCCCGCCCAGCTTTTTGAAAGCCGTGGTTGCTGCCGACCCTAAATCCTCGGTGTTCCTCTAAAGGAGTTGGGGACAAGCACAGTGGGGACCATCCATGAGCCCTGGAAGCCTCACCCAAGTTCTCTCGCCCGAACCGGCGCTCTTGTCACCTTGGAAGGCCAGAGCTGAACACTCTGACTCTTTGATAGAGCCGGTGGCATGCACTTTCTTGAAAACTAGTGATGCGCTTTGCTGCTTCAGCTGCGGCCTGCGGCTCCCAATTCTTCGTGTTCATGAAGAGCAGGGCCCCGGAATGACCTCGCATGCTGAGCGCCCGGCGAGCATCAGAGGTGCTTGGGCTTCTTGGCTAGTGACTTATATAATGAGCTCTGGTATTTCGCGCTTGGAGTCCATTTGACTTCGGGATTGGTCGGTGGTTGAAGATGCGTCAGGGAAATACAGTCCTATAGCTTTCTTCGCCTCCTACCTAGCATCATCCTTAAGCCCAACAGCCCATGATGATTGCATCCACAGGTGGCTTTGTCCTGCATCGCATGTTGTCCGTACGTTGCAGCCTCTTTCCATCCAGAAGCTTCTTGCAATCCGCGCCAGGCTTAAGGTTGAAGAAGGCCAGGATGCTGGCAAGGGCGAGTTACATCCCAAAGCCACTACGGAAACCCACATGCGTCAGAACATCCAAGAGGGTTGCGGCACCGTAGAGCCAGAACGCCCTTACCCGATCACTACGTGCACGGAGCCCTTCGAACTGCTGGACCTTTGAGGGACTGGCATCCTGCTAATAGTCCAGCCCAAGAACTCCCTTTCAATGCCAAAAATGGGGAGTTCTCTGAGTCAAAAAAATTTTGGGGGGGTCCAATTCTGAAACAGAGCCTTGTATTACTGTGTCCAGGCCAGGGAGCGTATCTCAGAAACTTCCCAAACATGTACTTGTAACTACTGGCTTCTCTACCCAAAAGTTCTTGCTCCTACCAAACTTAGCTGCCGCACGTCCGCAGAACTCTGCTGCCCAAGCCTCCTACGCGACGGTAGCTTCAGGCCCTGGCAGGCGGCCCAACAGCACCGGCTCGCGCCTGTGGGTCCAGGGTTTAAGGCTCCAGGGCTGAGTCTCAACCTTGAGCTATGATAAGCACATTGGGGCATCGGAAATCCCTGAAACCAAACACCTCGTATCTGGCAAACCGACATGGCCGAGTTGCACAAACTCAAGAGCTGGACGTCCTTCAATACCAAGCCTCTGCCTCCGCCTCCAGGTGAGTCGCGTCACTCTGAACCCGAGACACCCTACTACCCTGATTTGAACATAAGCCGCGGAAAGGGGCCTGCTCGGACCATCATCCCGCCTCAAAGACCGATAGGTTGGAGGTTGCTTGAGGCTTGGGGTTTGAGGGGCTTGGACTGAAAGGTTATCAGGGGCTGAAGTCGAGGTTGCACCACAGCGTGGCAGCATCCCAGCACTCTAGAACCGTCGACCCAAACCCGAAACCCCAAACCCAAACCCTCAACCTTGAGCCCAGAACAGACCAACTCGATGATTCAGCACGCCCCCCGCCTTGGGCACAGGGACACGTTCACGGCTCGCATCTTGCCTTTGACATCATCGTACTCCGCATCGAAGCGCACCTTGTCCCCCTTGCCCAAGCCACGGCAACCTCTCAAACTCGAAACGTGGCAGAACAAATCTCGGCTGCCATCATCTGGTCCTGCACCAGGGAGTGTGATTCGACAACAACACCAAACACTAAGCAAGTGCCTATGAAGCCATAGCCGTTGTCCATCCACTTCTTCACGACGCCTGACTTCGACATGGCTCCTGCCCACTTATTTTGGCGTAAGGGTCGGTCTTCGAACTGCACCATGCAATCTTAAGGCGCGCTGTCCTGGCCGTGCGGGGAAGGGCACGAAACGGTGGAACAACCCCCCCTTCACCCTGCTGCTGGAGCCGATGCGAGCAGTTGCAATGTCCGCGCTTGAAAAAATCGGGATGCGAGTCAAGACTCGCATGGTTCTTCTCAAGCCCATTATACGAGTCCCTCAAGGCGCAAGGGTTTGTTTCTATAGGAGCCACAGTCTGCAAAGCTGGAAAAGAAGCAGCTGCAATCGTAGTGGTGCGCTGAACAGCTACATTGGGCTGCATGAGCTTGCAGGCTGGGGGTCTGGTGTCTTTATTGTCTGAATCACAAAACGTGAACCAATCACAATCACGCAACCCTGCCATTCTTCTCTATCAATCCGCTACCGCGACCCAGTCCGTAATCGGACTCCAACCCGCTCTCCGAGTGGTTCAATGAGAACCGAGAGATGCTCTGTGTGATGACTCCATAGGGCAGGCAAGCTATGGATCAGCGAGCGGGCGGAAGGATCTGCAGGTGAACCTTTCATTTCTTCTCGACTTGCGTTTTGGTATTTGTCGCCGTGCCCACAACCTAATCCCTCAGCAGGACCCGAAGTCTTGAGCAAGCTCAAAGCTCGGTGCCGACTTGTGCCGACCTTGTCACCCTTAAACCCGAGCTGTCACTGCCAAGTACATGGTTTCCCCTGTTTTCCCTCAGCATGCACGTCGGACCTATGCTGCTCGAATGCCAAGCTGAAACGACTGTCTCCTTGAGTGGCAACTCTGCTCTGCAGTGTCTGCGATTGCGAAGGCAGTCCCACTACATCCTGCAGCTCCACAACTTGCAGGACCTGGACGTTCGCGAAAAGCTAAAAATGGCCATGACTCTACATGAGACAAAAGTTACCAATCTCGACCCACCATGATCTGCAAAGCGGCTGCTTGCCATTGGGGGGGGGCTCGATGAACAACGGCTCTGCACGCCTAACGGCTGTGCCTTGTCGTGTTGGAAACTTGCAGTGAGCAAGGTGTGGAGAAGGAACAGTCCCCGCCCCCCGAATCGTCAGATTAAACCCGCTACGTGTGGCGTGCATCAACCACACGGCGGGTCTCGAATTCAATTCTGGTCCAAACCCAAGCCTCTCTCAAGGCGTCCGCCACTATGCGGTCCTTCCATCGGACTCTTCAGGAGACAAGTTAGCATGTTGTTTGCGAAATATTTCTGTAGCTCTTCTGGTCGGGCCGGCCGGCTTCAGATTCTTTAGTTCTGCTTGCACCATCCCCCAGTCCAGCTCCCCAAGCCTCTCCACAGGTACAGCTAGTATGTTTTCAGTTAATGATATAACAGGATAGAGTTACAACCACAACATAATCACGAACGCTGCTAGTTATCGAACTTGCTGCCGATCACGCTCTACTGTCGGTCTCAGCTCCGACAAAGCATGATCGTGGCCGGCATACCTGTTCCTAACGGGGCCCCGCAGCACAGCTCTCACAACTTCCCTTCTTCAAATGTTTAACACTCCCACCGCCTAAGGCATACCAATTTCGCTTCCGAAGCAGCGTGCTCGAATCGGAGTGCGACGGCAAGCCGGTCTGCGAGGCGTGCACTGTGCCTCGTTTTTCTCGGGACTCTTCACGTCAGGAACACCCTTCAGACCACACAGCAGCGTTCGTAGCGGCTGCTTGCGCAATTTCTCGATGCGTACCTGACTGACCCAACCAAGCAAGCTGTGAGGTTCAACACACTGCCGCGTACAAACTTCGGGACAGCATACGGCATACGGGACGACAAGAGGCTGGACCCAAGCACACCGGTGCTGGGACATCTGGGCCAAACCACGTTGCCATAGCTGCAGCATGATCAAAAGATGTTGAAATACAAACCTGAATGGACTGTGTTTGATTGCCCGCAGATTCCGAACACGATTGCGCCGGCTGACATTCTAAACATGCAAATATGTGCCAGAACCACAAGAGCCTCAACCATGGCTGTCCAAGTCTTTTCTGCTCTACTTCACAACTGTCCCGGCAAGTGAGTTACCAACTGGTTGGAAAATGCTGCGCGCGTCTTGATCTGAGCCTGTTGCCGGCGACAGAGTGGTTCTATGGGCTTAGCAAGCATGGCAACATCATCAGGCCACAAAGTCTTGCCCATTATGCATCCTGCTTGCACAAAAATCAAGAAGTCCCTCCTGAAGCTTGAAGCCTGTGTGCCTTCAGTCTTCCACACAGCACATATAAAGTCTGCTACAGGTTCTGATGTAACCCATGGGGTTACAGCGCCTCAAGAATTGCTGATGCCTTTTGGCCATTTTGCCCGCATTCGTGGTCCGTCCAGCGAAGCACTCCTGGAGCTGGGTGAGGCCGGACTTGTCGGCATAAGTGCCTTCCTTGCATTTATCGCACTGGGACATGCCAAACTGGTTCACGAAGAAACCCTTCTGGCAAGAGCTGCAGGAAGAGGCAGCCCGCTCTTCACTGATGCCAGCTGGACAGGGGTAGCACTCGGCCAAGCCACTGACATTGCCGAAGGCTCCGGTGCGGGAGGGATCACATTGTGTCACGCCTAAAGCTGCAAAGTGTCCAGCGGGACAGTCGCTGCATCCGAGGTCGTTGAACCAAATGGTTCCAGCAGGGCACTCGCTGCTTCGATCTAGCGGAAGAAATCCTGTGGACGCGCTGCTGCAGCTCGTGCTCTTGCTGCTGTCTGTTCTGGCAACCACTCAAGCCGGAGCCAAACGTGACCAGCTGCGTGTTGGGCTTGCTTGCCGGTGGCCGTGCATGTGAAGTAGATCTATCTCGTTGTGCAGCGATATGCGCTGCTTGTGACTGAGGTGTGGGATCCCCTCAGCCACCTGCACGTACTCGTCCTGCAGGCCAGCAATGTCTGCACAAAGCATCTCAATCACTCGATTCAGTTCGCTGAGCCCAAGTTCGCTCATTCCCAGCTTAGAAATCTGATGCCTCGTCTGAGTCTTCTACCGGAGGCCGGTGGACCTTGCAACAGCGATTCATATGGACGGGGCTCCGCTTGCACATGTGCTGATGTTTGGGTACTTTGAAAAGGTGCCACGCAAAGCATGATGCTCGCCGGCTAAAGCCGCCGCAAGCCAAGCTTAAAGCAAAGAGTTTTGAGCATCAGTGCCAGCAAGGTGCACAAGGTCCGCTCCTGCACGTCGGATCGGCCAAACCAAAACACAGCGCCTCGTCGGACAGCCCCAGCAGCTTGAATTTCGCGACCAACATCTCTTTCCCCTGCATCGAGGACTTCAGCAGGAACATCACTAGCAATGCGATTCCCCTTGCGCCTGCCTGGTATAATGCTGCCGGCAGGTTCTCCCCAGTCAGCTCCACCGCGTCCTGGGCAGTCCAAAGCGTGCACAGGACCACGCCAAAGCATGCTGATGCGACACGCGCAGACACGTGTTCAGGTCCTCGTCGGCGACTACCCGCAGGCCATAATGCTTGAAGAAAGCTGTGTCACGAACTGCAACCATTGACTTCAGCTTTGCCAAAGACATGCGACGGACGTGTCGCAGGCGACAGCTCTCGACCTGAGCTTGTGAACTAGAAACACGCAAGAGCCAGAGCAGTTGAACCGACCACAACTCAAGATCACTGAGGGATGGGGTCGGGAGAGGAAGAAGGAAGGGTCGGGGCACTCAACCAAAAGAGCCCAGAAAACCCTCCAGCAGGCAGCACTCACAAGTACGGCCTTTTTCATCTTGAGCCAAACGCAAGTTTGGTTCATAGGTCGCTTTTGAAGCTCAAGGACTGTTTTCGCTACCATGCTACACAAAGGGCTGACATGATCGTAATCTTTCAACTAGAGCCGCAGCGATTGGAGCAAAGCACACAAAGGTCCCGGCAACCTGCCGCATAATTCCGTGCCGGGCCTCGAACCGAGCGTACGTGCTCGCAGCCATGCTAGCACGATTATCCTGGAATATCTGAGCACAGTACATACGTCGCGGCGCGTTCCATGGCAACCGCCGACAGGAAATCAGCTTGAGTGTACAGGCCTCGCAGCAGGAAGCAGGCCAGCCTTCACTGCGCTTAGGAATCGTCAGGCCCAGACTTAGGAACTTGGGCCAGTCTTGCCGACTGGCAACTTCGCAGGCCTGTTCCGGCAAGGCCCGCCGGGTGACGCGGGAACAACAACGTGGCTTCTACACAGGCGCAACTCAAATCACAGGCACGGCACAATCGCAGCATCGCGGTTGAAACACGACTATAACCAGTACGGCTCGTCGCGAACGCAAAACTGTTGCACCATGCATGGTTCTGTGCCTGCAGTGCCCACGCCACAACGGAATGAGACTGCTGCTCAAGACTCAAAGTGGCAACGTGGCCGCCAAGCTCCTAGCAACATCTGCTGAAACATGGCAGCTGATAGAGTAAAATGCAGTCATGCTGTTGTCACAAACTGGGCAGCATGGCCGAAGGTGCCCACGACATCAACAGCAACGTCAGATATCGCAGCGTTGCCATCTCGTGAGAGCCGATGTAGGCCTGCAAACATCACACGCAGAGGGCTTGTAACTCCGACAGCCTCAACGTGTTTAACGCAAAGCCCACCTCAGAAGCATAAAGCGACCTCAAGCTCAGAATCCTTTCGACCAGCCCGCTCGGTGGCCCCTAGCGAAAATGCAATGCATGGCGACGTCGTGCAGATGCAGGTAGATTGCGCCAGCGGAACCTCCAAGTAGAAAAGGGACACGATCTCCTTCCGCAAGCGATACTCAACCTGGAGGCCGAGCCCTCATGTTCTAATCTCTTGCGGTCCTGCACTGCACTCCGTGTCTCAGCGAACCCGGATCAAGGCTCGCACTGAGTCCGAGTCGCTCACTGCGGCCTGGTGGTCTGTAGAGTCTGCAGTGTTTTTCAACAGGACCATTCATTCGTGTGGAGGGCTGTCGCTGGTGGCAGACTGGTTACCAAAGGGATGAAGCAAGTGATGGCAGCCTCATCACGCGCTTTCTCAGCCTCACCCACCTCGCATGACTTTTCGGCCTCATCCAAACAATAGCTGACAGTGCTGTTGCCCTATCCATGCGAGCTTAAGCAGAAAGCAGCCCCATCATGAGCGAAATCAAACTAGGCAACTTCCTAGAGCATATCCAGCGCCTCCTTTTGTGAAGGCGCGGCAGCAGCTCCATCCGTACAGGAGTCAGCAGATGCGCCCTCCCAGTCCTGGTAAAGGACCGATGCTTCGGAAGGTTGGAACATCAAATTTCATAGCGGTCGATCCTCCAAAGTGTCGTCCGGAGATGGTGGGGCTGTCACATCCGAAAGCCTCATATGGCCGGAACATCGACGTGGGAAATGACTCCTTCTGCTCCCGCCTAGACCTCCTCGGGGTTGAGAGTTCAGTCTTTGCCTGGCAAAGGCTAGCGCATCGGCAGTTTCACATCGGGACAAGCCTCATGCATCCTACGATGGGCGATTCTTCTCATCGACGCTGAGGCTGCGGCTGGAGCAATCTTCTTCGCTTCTACTGTCTCTGTCGGCGAAGCACTAGTGTCTGGCGCTTTCGGCACTGGCTTCGGCGCGAGCGGGAACTTGGAGTACAGGTTCTGTCGTGGTGGACAAAGAACAAAAAATTGCCAGTGGAGAAATCCCATGCCCCGCCTGCATTGCGTCCGAACTTGCACTGATTGTCTTCACATGCTCGACATAGTAAGACCTGTCGCTGCAATTCTGTGAAGGGCTGTTGCTGTGGTGGTGTCTGCGTGACGCAGGCCGGAGGCACCAAGTGGAGGGCTGAAATGCAGATTCGGCTTTCGCACGGGCGGCAGCGAGAGCCTCGCAGCCAACAGAATATGACAATCTGACACCTAAGCCTACACCAGTCTCCGGGCAAGCAGGGGCAGCTGCAGGTGCTGCTGCGGCTGCTGCCGCCTGAGGGGCGGGTGAGGCATGCAGCGCGCATAAAATTCGGCAGTGGGCAAATGAAAGCAAAATCATGCAAGCACTATCTGGGAACGACCGTAGCAAACCTTCTCGGACAGCTCGCTCATGGAGGCCACGGCAAGCCCTGGATCCAGACATGGGTATTCCTGGAGGCAGAGAAAGCAAAGGGCGACCGCGAAGGAAACACTGGGGGAGTTTCAAAAGGCAAAAGAAATTACAAGTCGTACTATGACTCTTCAGACTTTTCAGCTCTTGGTTCCTGCATTAAATCTAGGTCCGCGTTGCAAGTGTGGTTTTCTGCGGCTCAAGATCCTGAGCCGATGCCATGATCCGCATTTCAACGAAGCACGCTATGCTTCGGCACAACAGGCTAGGTCGACTGTTTCCAAAAGGGAATTTTACATAAGGCTTGCTTTAGCTGGCGGCCCAGGGCATAGGAGCAAAGTCCTCTCGCACTCGGTTGAAGCAGCACTGCTGGCACTGACCCATGATGTCAGGCACAGAAGCCACGGGAACCAGATGCTGTCAGCAGTGTTTGTTGCAGGCACGTTGTTTTGGGTGAAACGCATCTTTACTTTATCGCAGGTGCCAACAAAGAGAGTCACTGCGGAGCTTGCGTCGGTAAGAGAGATGCTGCGGAACTTAGAGCCCAGACCACGCCATAGATCCGTTTGAGGGAAAAAGCAGCACAGTCTACATAAGTCCCACTGGAAGTACGCGCTTTTGCTTGAGGCCACCATTGAGCTTGGCACCGAGGAGACTACAGCAATCCCCAAGCGACATAGGCATGGGTTGTGCAGAAAAACAAACCGACAGGATCTTGGGCTTCAAGCTGCTTGCAACAAACCGTTCTTGAGCTGGTGTCCTGTGCAATACATAAGTCCGCAGCTGCCCATGTCCACAAGTCCCAAGAATCGAAAAAGCCACCAGGGCGCAGGGAACTATTGCGGATGTCCTGCGATCCGCAGATTCTTAACTGCATCCATGGCTGTAGAAAGGAAACTGCACTCAGATAGGTTCCCCCAACCGCGCACAAGTTGCTGCATAGTATTCCCGGCTTGTTTTGCATCAGCGGAAAGGCAGGTCAGTCACTCAGTCACACTGACTGGTTGGAGAAGCAACGGCTTCGTCCAAGCGAGACCTGAGCGCTGCAGCTGCGCTCTCCTCGGGGACTGCGACTTTGCGCTGAGTCCCAGCTGCGCATGGATTTCACGCATGTCTCCTTCCTCGGAAGCACCCGACGGAACGACACGGATTCTCGCTGTTGCATGCCACAGTCAAGAACGGAGAAAAGATGGCGGACAGTCTGGCAGGAAATCATTAGCGTGTTGCTTCGCTCAAGCATGCTCAAGCCAACGGATCCCAACTTCATCTTGAGCTCCCGAAGTATCCCCAAGCCGACGGCCGAAACGAGGGCTGATCGGATTGCTTCTCCAACCAGTTAGTGTGGTGGTGGCAATGCTGGCTCGAGACTGCGAATCTGCGACTGAGTCCCAAGCTGCACATGACACGGATTCTAGCTCTTGCATACCCGGGGCCGAGACAATCAAGAACGGAGAAAAGATGGCGGACAGCCTGGCAGGAAATGATGAGCGTAGACATGCCCTAGTTTCGCTCAAGCCAATGGATCCCAACTTCATCTTGAGCCGTGCCCCCGAAGTATCAGCAAGCTCGAGCCGGCATTGCCACCACCGTTGGTCACCTGCAGGACGTGGATTGGCAGGTAGCACACACTGCTAGAGCTCGGCTAGTCAAAATGTCGAACTACACAACCTGTCCCAAGTTGGCAGTGAAACTTTGGCTTTCATGTCGCGAACACTGAAACTTTTGTTTGGTTTGACTTGGCACAGTGGGTTCGGCTTCTCAGCCCGCATCATTGCAGAAACTGGAAGGGCGGATTTGCCTTAAACGACGAGCTGGAAGGGCGGATTTGCCTTAAACGACGAGCTGGAAGGGCGGATTTGCCTTAAACGACGAGCTGGAAGGGCGGATTTGCCTTAAACGACGAGCTGGAAGGGCGGATTTGCCTTAAACGACGAGCTGGAAGGGCGGATTTGCCTTAAACGACGAGCTGGAAGGGCGGGTTTGCCTTGGGCGGCGAGCTGGGGGGGCCCCCGCGGGCGCGAGAGTCTGGCCAGGAAACCCTGAATTTTGCCTTAAACGACGAATAACATTAGAGTCTTCCCTGGTTAGTCGCCTCGAGTACCCTGATCCACTGCAGGTTTTTGCCGAGCCAAGGCGATTCCACAGACAGAATCGCTGATTTGACAATTCGTAATTATTCTGTAGCTAAAGTCTCCAAGCGGATGCTTCGAGACTGTCCGAGTGACTGCTTGCAAAAACCCTAAGCCCTAAACCCCAATCCTCCAACCCGAAACCCTTGAAAGTTTTCAAGGGCTTCGTCGCAGGGTTTGGGGAAGTTGCGGGTTTTCGCTGGGAGCTTCCGGGCTTTCTTTTAGCGGCCTTCCTTTCAGTGTTTGCAGTTGAAAGTTCTTGTAGAAAGCTTCTGTTTCAGTGTTGAGGACTTCGCTGTGGGTTTGAGAGATCCAAATACCTCAAAACAACCGGAATCTGGTAAAGCCATCGACAGCAAAGCTCCAAGACCCTAAACCCAGAAACCCCGCAGCCTGAAAGCCCAAAGGCCGTAACACCTTGGACCCTGAGCCGCAACCCAGAAACTCGAAAACCAATGACCCCAAAGCCTATCTGCAGCATCCGCAGAAGTCTCTGCAGAGGGCCTCAGGGCACATTCACAGGTGATGTGTTCACCATCTCACGGGGGGGGTGGGTAGATCCCGGGGGCTGCTCACTGTGGGCCACTCTCCTGACCCTGCAAAAACAGCATCGGCTGGGAATCGTATTCTCATTGAAGCCTACTGCCATGCATCGCTAGGAGCCCAGTTTCCGTCTTGCTGTTCCACCAACCAGATCTTGTGGCACGCAGCTGACATGGTTTTAAGCCGAACCCATCAACATGCAAGTATAAATGCACATGTATGCATGCAACTGCAACAATGTATCTGTAAATCCATGAGGGTCACTCAGCAAATGCACGTATGCAACTGCAACAGTGTATCCCAAGGCATGATCTTAATACACTCAGAGAGGACATGAAGTTCTTGGAGCGCAGATCGTACTCGGGTTCCAAGGATACTTCTACAAAGCTGCCTCACATCAAACCCTTGTATGACTTGACGATATACTTGATGCCTAACAGTAACACTAGCCACATGTGGAGACAGTCATGAATTCAGAGACTGAGAATGGACCGAAAAGGTTGTGCTTCGGCCCCCGATAAGCGTGTTCCCGACAGATACTCGTGGAACTTTGGATCTGGAAAATTGCAACGTCTGAGGCAAACACGCGAAGCCACTGCTGCCATCCGTCCTGCGAGCAGTGAGCAGTCAACCCGAAGCTTTACTATGTCAATACGAAAGCGTCCCCTTTTTTTGACACTCACACTTTATAGGTTCTGATACAGTGCAGTAACCTGTGAAGGGCATCCTGTTTCAGAACAACCCGCATGCAACTCGTGCTTTCGGTTGCAGATCTGCATCTGCTCCTGGGGTGGAAATGCAGGGTGCTCCGATCGTTTTCTGAAGCTGGAGGTCCAACCATCCCGCAGCCTCGTTTTTTCCTGAGCATCGGGTCCTCACACATCCTGCCCTCTGGCCTGGATGCGTAGCTCAAAGAGCGGACGCTTGTCAAAGTGAAAGCCCGGAAGCCCCGCACCCTAGGACCTCCCCCCCGCCCGCGCTCCTCGGCGTGGTCCAGCGGAGAATCCTCATGTGGAAGCTTGAGGAGCTTACCCAGATAGGCGAGAAGGAAACTGCTGGCTCTCTCACGGTCGGCAGAACAAACTGATACAGTACTGCAGGTCCAGGATTGGAATCGCATCTTTACGGCGAAACGCCAGAAACACCGACGCTGGAAATGCAAGCATTAACATGAGGAACCCTGAGACCTCTAGGACAAGCATGCTCCAGGGCTCCATTCTTCCGAAGCTTCTAGCCAAGAAGATTTAGCAGCGGATTAAAGGAAGCTGTCCGTGCATGTGCGGTGCGCATGCATGAGGAATTTGGCAGCAACACTCGCTAGGTCCAAGGCTCGGCAGACCAGCAAGCACATCTCTCAATCCGACTTGTACCCGTACGGTCTTCAAGGTCCAGGGCTTAAGGCTTGGTCCCCGGTCCCCCCCCTCCCCTGCTTTGTGTCCGTGCCGGGACTCCGGTGATTAGGCGCGAGGTCGAGTTCCCTAAATTGTCTAATCTTTGCTTCCATGCCTCGAATTTACAGAAAGCGTGAGTTCCTGCAGACTCCCTAAATCCCTAAAGTCTTTACATACCCTAATTTCCAGCCCCATGTGTTGGTTTCAGCGCATTCCCTAACTTTCCTGACTCCCAGCCAGGACCATGTGTTGGATTTAGGGAATTCCCTAATTCCCTAAATTCCCTAAATTCCCTAAACCTAACCCTTATAGGGAATTCCCTAATTCCCTAAATTCCCTAAATTCCCTAAATTCCCTAAACCTAACCCTTATAGGGAATTCCCTAATTCCCTAAATTCCTTAAATTCCTTAAATTCCCTCAATTCCCTAAATTCCCTAAACCTAACCCTTATAGGGAATTTCCTAATTCCCTAAATTCCCTAAATTCCCTCAATTCCCTAAATTCCCTACCCATGAACGGAAACCATTGAATCTTATCCATGGGGGTCAGACTTAGGGAATTTAGGGAATTTAGGGAACTTAGGGAAATAGGGAATTCCCTAAATCCAACACATGGGGTAGGGAATTTAGGGAATTTAGGGAATTTAAGGAAATAGGGAATTCCTTAAATCCAATGGGTAGGGAATTAGGGAATCTACGGAATTCAGGGTTGGTCTTGGGGAGGGGGGCTAGCATATACATATATATATATATATATATATATGTATATATATGTATATATATATATATATATATATATATATGCTGCAGGATTCCACGACATTTTGAAGCACGCACACACACACACACACCCAAGAGACGAGGACGTGGCCCAAGCCTTGCAAGGTGTGCTTTTAATCGGCTCTGACATAAGGGTTGAGCTGAACCCCCTCGATCGAAATCCGCATGTGCGAATTGAAAATCAATGTAGCTGCAGTCACATCATAAGTACGTATCGCCACAAGTTGAGTATATAAAGATCTACTCATGGAGCTCGCTGCTGGTACACTATATACTGATTCTGTTGAAGTACATGGGATCCAACATCCCTGAGCTCGAAAGCCTAATCTCTAAACCTTGAGGCTATTCTGCTTTCCACGACTTTCGCTCTGCGATCCTCCACTCTCGGGCTCCCGGCTCTTCTCGCGGTACGTAGCCATACCTGGTTGAGAAGCAGTCTGACTGACTATAAGAGGTTTTCAAAAACTGATTTCACATATCCCTACGCTGCCATTCTTGGTCCATACGTGATTGAGGGATCGAGCCCCTCAACCCCAACCCTGAAAAACAGCCTTTGCCTCTCCTCGAGAGTCCTGTCTTACAGTAGAGTTCCTTCCAGAGGGCATTCTCGGGTTCTAGACGGGTTCTGTAACATATGGGCCCAAGTAAATCGGATAGGGTTTTAAAGGTGTTTCTTCGACTTATAATACCTCAGTACCCCAAGGAACACTTTTCATCATTCAGATTATTCCACACTAAACCCAAAACCCACTATAGTAAGACACCCAAAATGGAGGAACCTTTGGGTCTGTGCTGCTGGCGCGGTGCTAAACAACTCTTTTAAACTGGCATGTCCTATACTGCTCTGATTGCAATCGCTGCAAGCCCTGAACCGCTAGAGCATCAGAACTCTCGTCTTCTCAGACACCGAGGCAGTGGCAGCCGCAGGCTCCAGGAAGGAATCCTGCTCCAGGCGCACAGCTGGCATGCATGCATAGCTGCATGTTTTACAATTATGCATGTATCGTATGTATGACCCCTTTATATTTGACAGGGGTTACACGGTTACACCGAGACACGAAAACAGCTCTCGAGGCATTAAGGCTGAACGGTTTCAAAGAGTTCACTTGACGCACATGTGCGAGTGCTTCGATATGCTCAGGTCACTTAGGTCTTCATCAGCGTGACTTTCGTGTGCTGCGTGATCCAGCTGCGGCCATCAACATGCCAAGGCCTCTCTTCACACAACATCGATCTCGCTCCCTGCTGCCGATGCATTACCAATCTGAGGGTTGCACACTGAAAAAGAGTCCGGGTGCTGCACCTTGCTGCAAAGCTATACGAGTCTGATTGCAAACTGTTTCTCCTTACAAGTACATACCAACCTCTTTTGCCGAAGTTGTTGCCGCGCTTGTAGCTGCGTGAGACAGATTTTCAGTAGTGGTACAGTCTCAAAAGCTCCCGCCGCGAAAGCCTTCAGCTGCTGCTCTGCTTCTGGCTTCGTCTTGGACCGCCATCAGCTCGCCACAGAAGCGCCAGCTTATTCATCACTGTCGTCTTCTGACCCTGTAGGAGTCTGATCAGCAGGGACACCAACTTTTGACGGCTGCACTGCATTGCCTCACTCGAGGCCTCTTCACTGATGTCGGTGGACTCTGACAGTAGGTCCCCCATCCAGCCAAGCATGCCTTCTGCGACAAGTTGCTGCACAAAGGGGAGGTTGCCAAACCCATACATATACACAACATAGTGCGCAGCCCTCCTCACAGGTCGTCCATGTGACTGCAGTGCGCAGTCAGATCTTCAAGGTTTGCGCTGACAATGTCGCGGACATCACTTTCTCGGAAATGAGTTTTGTCTGCATGTGCCAGAACCACGCACCACCAGCGGCCTGGGATCGAAAAGCACATGACACTATGCGCCAGATAGACTCGAATCTGACTCACATACACTTTTCCTGGTGTCATGCTTGCGAGAGGCCAAGAGACCCTCAAAGACTATCTGTTGCGTAAGATCCTTCGCAATGTCGGCATTAAAGGTATCCGGGTCGTCGAAGGCACACCTCCATTTCTCAGAATAATCGCAGATTGACTCGGACCTGCACTGCTCAAGCGAAAGTCACGTGGAGGAGGGTTTGAACAGGTCTGCCCTTCTGCAGAGTTCCATGATGCCGGGAGCACGAGTCGGTAACAACCTAACGGAGGAGAAAATCCCGACGTCCGAAGCCGAGTGGGGAGAGGCCCAGGATTGAGGCCCAGAGTTGCTGTGCCGTCCCTTTACTTGCAGCCCTTTCGGCGTCCCAGGCCATCGTTATTGTTCTGTGCATCCTGGCAGGCTCAGGCTCAGCACAGGACTTGGAGCTCCGAGGAGGAGTTCGGGAGGGTTGGGTGCGTCTGCAATAATTTCGGAAGGCCGAGCTGTACAAGCTGCCTGTGATGCAGCGGCTGCTGCTCCCTCTTTATCCTCGTCTATGAAGGCATCGACTTGCCACCCTTCCCGTGCATGTAGTCAGTGCTCAAAGCAAAATTCTGCCGTGTCTTTCAACAAGGATCAGGAAGGGCCCCAAGCTCAGAAGCCTGACACTGCGTTACACCCCTGTCTACGTGCTACATCCAGTAACTGGCGTTGAAAACTACAGCGAGAGAGGGAAAGAGGGTCCACGACTGCGTCACCTGAGTCTGTTTTGATCACTCTCGTGCCGACATCTCGAAACCCCAAAGCTGTCAACACCATGCATTCCTTGTCGTTTGCTGGGCGGGTTGGGATTTGCGCAGCTGCAGCGATGACGGACTCTCCTCTCCCGACACAGTTTCTAGTTTTCGGATGCTCTCGAGTGCAACGGATCCTTGTCGGAAGGCGCTCGTCAGTGTTTGCACAACTTCTTCCACTTCCTACCAGGCTTCCAGCCTTCTCGATGCCAGCGCTGAGCAGCGCGGACGCGTAGTCCGCCCAGGCCTTTTCCGCGACAAGGTTGCAACCTCAGAGAACGTGGGGCCCCGGCCCCCGGCTTCTCGTCTCCGGCGGGGTCCGAGCGGGACGGGCCGCGGCCCCGGGAGCTCGGCTAACCCTAAACCCTACTAAACTCTAAGGCCCTCAAGATGGTCACATGATAGCAATAGGATAGTATATGATAGTTGTGGATTGGCGTCCTACTAAAAAGAAATGTCTTCACAATGGTCCTACCTTAGCAAGGACAATCTTCACTGCGCAAGCGCTCATCCTCAGCCAAAACTTCGTGCGCCAGCCTTCCACAATCATTCACACAATCCCATGTAATGTTTCAACAGTGAGCGATCCCCGCAAGGCTTTTGGGCGGAGTGTTACCCTGCAGAAAACCACGGGAGGAACTCGTGCAGCCTTTACCCTTTCACGCCGGTTTCATCCTGAATCTCTCGTTTCCCACATTGTTCACTTCGCAGCTGCCCCTGGGCACTACTCGTCAAATACTCTGCTCCACGGTTCCCCCAAGTCCGCAGACACTTTCACGATCACTGCCAATTCTGAGGCCCCGTCGGCGATAGCAGAGCCCATGCCATGCCTTGAAAAGCAAAGGGGATCGGGGAATGGGTTACATAGGGGCTCTTATACGGGTTGATTCACATCATTCGTGCACATGCGCCCTCTTTTCTTCAGCCGTTGCGGGAGGAGAATGTCAAGTTGGCATGTGACGGCCTGCAAAGCCGCCTGTTCTCCGAACTGCCTCGATCACAGTTTGGCGGAAGGTACTGACAGACATGCCGAACACCGCAGTTACCAGATGATGTGACACAGCAATCTCCGCCTCCATATCTTCGTGGTCGATGGGGCTCACATCGAAGAGACTCAAAAGCGATGCATCCAAAGGCTGCCTCGCTGCAAGAGACTCGGAGCACCCCTGTAATTACTCAAGGGCAGGTGCAAACTTCTCAAAGCTTTCATGGACTTCAAGACATTATTGATCTTGGCATGGCAGGGCCTGTCACACAAAACAAGTGCTGCGTCACACCGTGGATTTCATGCTCCAAA
Source organism: Symbiodinium sp. CCMP2592 (assembly GCA_905221615.1). Lineage (NCBI taxonomy): Eukaryota > Dinophyceae > Suessiales > Symbiodiniaceae > Symbiodinium > Symbiodinium sp. CCMP2592. The sequence goes on from CAJNDT010000075.1 coordinate 202,098, forward strand.
GTGCCGCCTTTCGCGGCCTGGTCCATGGCAAGAGCCACATGAGGCCATGGCCTTGGCTTCCACACTCGTGCAGGCCTCTTGAAATGACAGTAACAGGACTCTCACCCTGTTCCCTGTCGCTCTTGCAAACCAGGGCTCCAATTGGTTGGCTCGCTCGAAGAATTCATTGATGCCAGCGACCAGAGACTGCATCCCATCCGAGATTCTACAGTACTTCCTTGTTGGGCCCTCTAGCCTCACTACACTCCTGCTGGACGAAATCCTCCGCAGCGTGCTTTGCCTGCAGGCTAGAAGGCTAGGCTGCACGGCATGTCTCATGATTCCCATGTTGTGCTCTGAGTGCTCTGAAGTCAGCCTTCTTGAACTGGGACATGAAGAGGCATTTTCGCAGCATGAACATGTGACATGTGATGGAAGGAATCTCAACCGGTTCGCAGTAAGCCGAGACTCTTTTCGATTTCAAAATATGCAGTGCGCGGCATCTGCTGACACATGGCCATGGAAAATCTCGTTGTATGGACACTTGGAAAACCGCAGTCCAGGTCAGTGCTATGAAACATGTCATGCAACCTCACAGGTCTGACCGGCTGAACTCATCACGATGCACTTGCTGGACTCCCGGCTCCATTGACAGTTTGTGCGTTGCGCATCAAGTAGGAAAGCTGTTGCGGCGTCAGAGATTGACTGTGCGTGTCCGCTCGTTCGCGATGAGAGCAATGAGCTGAAGAAAACCAGAAAGGGCCCTGTGCTTTCATCCATCCTGCCGTCTCCTTAAGACTAATGCCTTTTGCGAAGTAAGACCAGAAACACCTCAGCTCACTGTCCCACAGGCCGCCACGTCTCGTGGGCACTGGCGAGAGGAACAGCGTGCCGACAGTTATCGGCACAAGCATGAGTGCCACATGTCTGTGGCCGGCCAGTCTTGCCCTTCGTTGTTTGATGGCTAAAAGTGATAGAGGCAGCGTGATAACCTGGCATTGAAGGGGCTGGCTCCGGGCAGACGGTGGCACGCATTAGATTGAATTCATAGTGACAGGTGTTGTACCTTTCCTCCGTGCGAAGCACAGGGAGACAAACTACAGCGCAATCCGTGGTTGGGCCATCTGCACATGAGCTGAGAAGTGTAGAACTGCTGCCCCAGCACAAGGGCCCAACCCTTCTGCACGGTCAGGCATGGGAAAGTGCAGCATATCATCGCAACTTCCCCGCATGGGCCCGATCGATCCCACTAACACTGCTGATGACGGAAAATGAGGTTCGCCACATTAACACAAACTCCAAGCTCAGCTGCTTGATTCAAATCTTTCCGGCATCAGATTCACCGGGTTCGGCGAAAGGCGAGCTCACTTGGAGCTCTTTGCAGCCTCGGACAAGCCGGCTATGTGTGCCTGGCGCATGTTCAGAGTAGTGATGACTGACACTAATGCTGATGATTTTGTACGGATGGTGATGATTTCTCCTGAACATCTCATAACCAACAAGGCAGCCAGAAACAAGCAAATACCTGTGGACATAAAACAAATCTGAGTCATGTTGGGAGTCATGCTGAAAATGATAACGAATAACCATACTTGAAGAAATATACATACATAGCAAGAAGCATCGAAAAAACGAACTATAACAAATGAACGGCTGAATTAATAACAACAACTGGAACAAATAGCACACATAGCAAGAATAAGTACTATAAGTATATAATTAAACACCTAAGCCTAAACCCAATAAGGCGACGGATTGGGGGAAGCCGGGGGAAGCGCGATATCGGGTGCGCGGGAGGTGCGCGCGGGGAGGGCCGGAGCATATCGGGTGCGCAGGCGGTGCGCGGGGGGAGGGCCGGAGCTTGGGGGAAGCGGGGGAAGCGATATCTGGTGCGCGGCACCGCCCGCGGGGGGAGGGCTGAAGATTGCTGACCGTGAGAAAAGAATCGTGCGGACTTGCATTCTGGCAGTCTTCTCTTCGCATGGGTTTTCGGGTTCCCGGCTTGACCTTGTATTTTGCTATCCCATGTAGTAAGTCCCTGCTAATGTGGGGGATCTTATTAGACAGTTAGATGGAAGAAATAGAAGTTACTAAGCCCAAGTTATTTTTTTAGCAAACTTCGTCTAACTTATTCTAACTTGCTTTAACTTAGTTTAATCTATGTTGGTTTATGTCGGTTTTGTGTTAAATGGTTTTCGTTGTTTGTCATTGATGCTGTTCTTTGCTGCGCTCCGTGAAGATAGGAGCAGGTACTATGGGTTTAGGGGGTTCAGGTGTTTAAGAACACCACCACCACCACCGCCACCACCACCACCACAGCCACCGCCACCACCACCTCCAGGTTTATAGGGTTTAGGGGGTAAGCTAGGGTGTGGAGTGTTGAAACACCATCATGAGTCAATGAGTGAATGGGGACTGACGGACTGACTGACTGACTGACTGACTGAGACTGACCGAGACTGACTGAGACTGACTGAAGGAAGGAAGGAGGGAGGGAGGGAGGGAGGGAAGGAAGGAATAGATGAATGAGTGAATGGTGAATGAATGAATGAGTGAATGAGTGAATGAGTGAATGGCGGAATGAATAAATGAATGAATGAATGAATTGAGATTAATGAATGACTGAATGACTGAATGACTGAATGACTGAACGACTGAATGACTGAATGACTGAATGACTGACTGACTGACTGACTGACTGACTGACTGACTGACTGACTGAGTGAATGACTGACTGACTGAATGAATGAATGAATGAACGAATGAACGAACGAACAAACGAACGAACGAACGCAGGAACGAATGAGTACATGTATGAACAAACGAACGAACGGACGGACGGACAGACGGACCAACGAACCAGCGAAGGAACAAATGCATGAACGAACGAACGAACGAACGAACAAAAGAAAGAAAGAAAGACAGAAAGAAAGAAAGACAGAAAGAAAGAAAGAAAGAAAGAAAGAGAGAAAAAAAGAAAGAAATAAAAAGAAAGACAGAAATAAAGAAAGAAAGACAGAAAGAACGTAATAAAGAAAGAAAGAAAGAACGAAAAAAATAAAGAAATAAAGACAGAAAGACATATGAAATGAATGAACGAACGAACTAACGAACGAACGGACCAACGAAATGAATGAATGAATGAACGAATCAACGAATGAAGCAATCAAGGAAGGAAGGAAGGAAATAAGGAAGGAAGCAAGCAAGGAAGCAAGGAAGGAAGGAAGGAAGCAAGGAAGGAAGAAAGGAAGGAAGGAAGGAAGAGGAAGGAATGAAGGAACGAACGGACGGACGGACGAATGAACGAAAGAACGAATGAATGGTTGAATGAGTGAGTGAGTGAGTGAGTGAGTGAGTCAGTGAGTGAATGAGTCAATGCATACACGAACGAACGAACGAAGGAAGGAAGGAATGAGTGAGTGAGTGAGTGAATGAATAGCCCAGCAGTTTAGCAGTCCATCCGGCCTGGCTGCACCCACCTCTCTGTGCCCACGCCAACGAGACGGGCGTTCACCTCACTGGGCGGATACCATGACTGTCACGCGTGCGTCTGCTCTGTGTGAGCCACGACAGGCTCAGCTCAAGCCAGCCTATAACTCTGCAAGTCTTTTTTTGTTTTTTTTTTTACGGAATTGCTATAAATAATGCTCGACAGGAAGGCGGTCGCTAGAGAGGAGAGTTCCGTTTTGGTCGCGAGAGTTACCATTCAATCTCTACCTGCACGTGCTTTCAAAAAAAAACAACACCCTAAAGTCCCTTTTAAAGCCCACCATGTGTCATAAGAGGCGAGGGGCTCCCCGAGAAGTCGAGCGACTGCGGGCAACACGTGCCATGGAAACCTGCCGCAAAAGAGGCCAAGATATTCCGACAACATCGTATGGGATGACCTCATCTGGAGTGCTCGAGTGCTACACGCACGACAAGCCCAAGAAGAGCTATCTTTATTGATTCTGGTATCCGCTTACAGTGCTGGCGTAGGCTTTCAAGTTTAGGGTTCAGGGTTTAAGGTTCGGGGCATTTTGCAAGGGCTGCAGGTAGCGCGCCTGCTTGCTTTCTGTAGCCACTGGGCTCCTGCGCGGTCCAGAGACCATCTGAGAAAACCAACACGTCACGTTATGCTCCGAGACCTTCACCGCACGTCTTGATTGGTTGCCTTTGCAGCTGTAGTGAGGGAACATGAACAGAAGGGTAAGGCTCCATGTCACAAACGCACGCATGCCAGGGTCTTGGACCTTTGATGTCCGGTTTAGGATCGAGGTCAACTGGAAATTCAGTCGGTCTGCGCAGTCCTGCTCCCTGAAGTTTCTCTGGCGAGGCAGTGGCGAGACCCTTGGCGTGGCTGTTGGAACATCAGGCTTCCTCTAACTGACCAGGGAATAGGGGGCCTCAAGATAACCCCCAGCAATACAGTTCACGAGCCGCTGCCTGCCGGGCAACAAAGGGACAACTGAGAAAACACGTTCGACACATTGTGCTCCTTGTTTGTATGATGCTGCTCACAATGCCGCTCTTACTTGTTGGCTCAATCTGAGTACTCAGCCAGGAGTTTCTGCCCTTTATGCATTGCCAGTTCTCGCTTCTTTTCTTCGTCCTCCTCTTCGTGTCTTCATCCCAATTGCTTGAGTCTTTCGGTATGCCTGCTCTTTGTCCCCCTCGTTGCTCCTTGGAAACGACATATTTGCAGGCTCTCTCTGTCCACGGAGCATGATCCTGTTTATCATCAAAGCTGCTCTTTTGAGAAGCCAACCAGCACGAAAGCATCATCAAACTTCCCCCCAAGGCCAGCACGGCATCCAGCATCAAGAATGTTGCGCAGAACCTCGAAGTGAGTGGCAGCTCTGGAGACATTGTGGACGGAGGCAATAAGCCTCTCTCTCTCTCTCTCCCTCTCCCTCTCTCTCTATCTCTCTCTCTCTCTCTCTCTCTCTGTCTCTCTCTCTCTCTCTCTCTCTCTCTCTCTCTCTCTCTCTCTCTCTCTCTCTCTCTCTCTGTCTCTCTCTCTCTCTCTCTGTCTGTCTCTCTCTCTCTCTCTCTCTCTCTCTCTCTCTCTCTCTCTCTATACATATATGTATATGTATATGTATATATATATATATATATACATATATATATGTAATGAAAAAGAACCAACAACCATAGCAACATGCAACCGCAAGCCACGGCTTGCTCACAGAGTCTGAGCTGCAGGCTTGACTGGATCTCTGCCTGCCAGATCCGTTTGGGCTTCGGGTGGCTGAGGTGTGTCTGTTAGTTTACCCACGCGGCTTCTCAAACCATGTAAGAGCATTGCAGTGATTACTACTGTATATAAGCCGGAATGCGGAGCCGAGCGGGAGCTGACGTGGAGCGGCGCCGACTGCCTGCCAGGACGTCTTGTAAAGATATGCAACGCACGCGAGCTCTTAAGACTTGCTGACACACACTGTTCGCAAAACTCGCTTTGGAAGGTAAGTACTTCGAAGCAACTGGCCACGGCGTGCGCGCATGCGCATCTGAACAAAAAATGACATGCAAATTTGCCGCGCTACAGAAACATCGCTCCACTCTTTCAAATGCAGAACATGCATGGTCAGGAGCATATCCTTCAGTGAACAGCAGTCCATTTTGTGAGGAAAATCAATTTCATGCCACCTACTTAAGCGTGAAAGCAATGTACAGCTAGTATCGAAAGAAATTTCCAAACAGGCGCTTTTGTCATCAATCTTACTTGGGATGCTGGACTCCTAAGAGATTTCAGTCCCGAACAACTAGCTGTTTCATCTTCGCAGTGTTTGAGCTGTTGCGCTTCTTTGTGCTGTTTCCAGCTGCAGCCCCCTTAATCCCTTCCGCCGAATACTAAATCTCCCCGTAAAATGAACTAGTTCCAGGGGGGACCCCAAATATCAGCAAATGTCAGAAATGGTTTCCAAGACTACTTTAGAACGGGAAAAGCAACTGTTAGAAGGGCAGCAATTAAGAGGAATCTAGGACCCCTCAGCCCTCCACCATAACCATTCAGAATGGTATTGGAGATAAATAATACCCCGGAATATAAAATGATTCCTGGCTTTTTTTGTTTTTTTTTTTTTTTTTATCTTGGGGGGAAGCGATAAAAAAATGCCCAATCCAAAATGCAAGCCATTGGATGGGCAACCATGGCTATGGGGGGGCGTGGGATGGAGTTCATGACGAAAGGAAAATAAGGTCTTCACCTGTGCGTGAAAGACAGAGACGACCAGTTCATTCAATCCAGAACAGAACTGCCCAGGTGTCCGGCGATGCAGGCCAACACATGCTAACACGCCCGGTGTTGTCATGGTGCTGGGCCACCCATTCCATTATCTCAAGATGGTGAACCACGTAGCTCCTGTAGTTTAGGGTTCGCCGTAAATGACCGTCCGAGCTAGCACGAAGCAACGCCAAGGCCAAATTATCTGATTTTCCTTAAGATTCGACTCAGGCCATTGGCCAATGCTATCTAGCTAGAGACTTAGCACCATCCGTGTTGAACCCGACAGCTCCCACGCAAGCTCCCGATGAAAAATCACGAACACTTGATGGCACGTGCAAGCAGCTCGTTCGCTGTCCTTGTCAAAACGAGCACAATGCGTACCTACATGGAAGTTGTTTGCAAGCTTGACGACGGTAGAATACACTGTTCCGTCCAACATTCAAGGAACCGTCAACCAAAAACCCATTCCGTCTCCGCGCCTTTCGGCGAAAGCACAGGCCGCACCGGCGTCCTTTAAGCCACGAGGCTTGCTTTGCTTCAGAAGCGTTCTTTTTGCAAATTCTTGCTTTATGAGGCCCGGGCCGCCCACGCTCGCCCGGGGCTTTGCCGGAGTTGCGGCCTCGCCCCCCATGGCCGCCTCGAAGGTCAGGGAAGCCGTCCCCGAAGGCGTGGTAATCGTCCTGGTCCTCCGGGTGCAACTCCCTGTACCTCGGAGAAGAGTCATTCTCTAATCCAAAATCAAACTCCGGATCGGTTGGATACCGCAGAATACCACTGGCAGACCACCAGTAAACCACCAAAAGACCAAGACCACCGAGTGAGCAGCAAGAGCCAGCAACAACAACACCATGACAGTAGAAGACCACAAGAGACTACTCAGAGGTCACAACGTCATCAAGAGACCAACATCAAAGCCCAGGAGACCGGGAGACCAGCAAGGGGGCAGCAGGAGACCAGCAGCACAGCGCCATGCAGCGCCAAAATGTTTTCCCTCCGATACAAGTGCATTCGGAGCCACACCCGGGATGCTTTCCACTTTCCACCAAATACTGGCGGGATTTTCGAAACCCTCGAGAGCGTGGAACCATTTTCCCCAAATACAAGGCTAAGAGTGCCAGCCGCCAGCACGCAAATGCATTCCCCCAAGTTGGTGCGCTCCGGGCTCCGTCGACTTCTGCTTCCCTCCTTTAGATTGCGAGATCCACCCAAGCTCGCTTCTGCCAAATACTACTCCGATTCAGTTTGTTCCAAAGCAACAAAAAGCCCATGCCACATTATTTACAATGAATCCTGGTCTCGGGGCGTGCGCCTCGGAATCAAGCAAATCCTACACAACCTATCGGACGTCTGCAACAAACTATGTGCTGACCACAACGGGGGACCTGCGCCGTGCGGCCAAGCTTCCTGCCTAAAATGATGCAGGGATTCGAAGTGTAGCACTGGCTGTAAACAATTTTAACAAGGCGCAAGAGGCCTTTGTTCCAAGCGTGCTGCGCATGCACAGCAATCAACACTCTCGTCATTTCTATCGCAAAAAGCCCTAAATTTGTGACCACACTGCTTGCAACAGAAAACAAAGTCGAAACATGCTGAAACTAGACGAGTTGCACCCAAGGCGGGGTGACAGGCCCGCCGGCCCGCCTAGGCGAGCGAGGCCCCGGCTCACGGCGCGCCGCCACCTGTAAACTGTGTTTGCGCACGGTTCACTCTGCA
>CAJNDT010000075.1:212500-316573 GCA_905221615.1 Symbiodinium sp. CCMP2592
GGGGCACAAATGCTCACACCGGCCAGGCGCTGCTTAAAACACTCCCAAAACAAACTCAAAGCAACTGAAGTGTGCGGTCCTTCGAGGTGCTCGTGCCTTGGCCACTGAAAGGCTACTACACGTTCTGAAAGATTTCCCACACGAGCCTTGAGCTCTCCTACTGACGTGGAAACCGGCGTTTGTGTCCGTTTGATCTGCACCCACTCACACTCCACTGTCGACTGTGGGTAACTTGCGCCACTTGCACTCCACTTCGTCCTTGCCCCTCGTGTCTTGACACCATAACTTGCGCTGCACTTGCGCCCCCCACTAAGTGCGAACGGGACAAGTGCATTTCACGTTAGCTATATGGTCATGCTGTCGCACGGCCAACCTCATAGGGCGCATGCCTCCTCAAGTTCTACTTTTTGCTCCTTTGCAACCGCCCCCGGCCCCCCCCTCAAGGATTGACCCTGTCTTGTTCTTTGGGAGGGTTATGGGCAGGATACTGACACGCAAAGGCTTTGCAGTCAAGGCTCGAGTTCGGCCTCGCGCCATGGAGGGCTCGGCACGCCCCAAACCAGGCGGAACGTTTGCCTGACAAGGGCTGATTGCTTGACTTTAAAGGACCTGCCGAAGCAACAATCATGCTGCTTCGAAAGACCATCCTTCAAATCTTGTCCAGCGAAAGTTGTTGTCGGACCAACTTGTCAAGAAGCCTTCAGCATTCCACAACTATGCTTGCAGCGCTCCTTCCATGTCAAACGCGGAGCTTCAGCGACAGCCTGGACGGGCAAGAGCACCCGAGAGCCCCAAAAGCCTGCTGCACCCAAGAAAAGGTAAATGCTAATGTCTGAGAAGCCTTCAATCAGAATCCTTTCCAAGCTGTGATTCCCGACACCCCCACAACTTCCCATGAAGACACCATAACGTCCTAACTGAAACCACTCATGAGAAAACCAATGCAAGCTGATCCTGCATCTAACTTGGCAGCTTACTCTCGCAACATGTAGTGCTTGCCAAAACCTTAGGCCTGCTCTGGTAGGGAAATCCGGAAATCACCTAGGCACGGTCACCTGGTCCTCAGGGACGCTGCCGAGGAAATCGGAAAAGTTGAGATCCTGTGGCAGAGAATCAGAAATCTAGCTCATGTGCTACACTGCTACACCCCTGCACAGCCAAAGTACTGCTCCACCGACCTGATTAGAGAGACTTGTGGGTTGACTGCTGGAGGTTGCCAATACGGCGACAATCCGTTGCCCCCCCCCCCATTTGCATGGGCACTCTAGCACCAACAGCAGCCTACGTCACAAATCACAAGCCCTTACTTTCTGCACATTAAAAATTGCAATTCCAGCAAGTAATCCCTGAATGAATCCTGTACCGTAGACAATCAAGCCACTACATGTTGAAACATCATGTCCAAGATTTTCAAGTTCCTCGACGCCGCCAAGACCACACCCCCCACACCGAACCCAAGACCACAAAGTCCACACCTTCTGGCTTTATACTGTTGCTGCTCTCTGACGCTTGCATCTCTGACGAGACTTGGTGTCCACACCTTCAATTCTACCTCGACCCTCCGCCCCAAACTGGAAACCACCAACGGTAATTCTCTATTCCCCCACCCTCATCCCTTAACCTCAAAAGCTATGAAACCCTTAAAGCTCCCCTCGTGCTATTCAGCCGTCTCCTGCCTTCTTGACCTTTTCCATTGCCATGGCCTGCAGAGGGTTGCTGCTTAGGCTTGCCAAGGATAGATGTTATAAGTGCTTTGGGCTTTCAGTGGACTCAAAGACCATACCAAAGAAGGTTGAAGGCCGAGGGCTTCGGGCCCCTTTATGCAGGTTGCAGCGTTAGGGGCTTCAGGCTTAATGATGGTATGGGGCATGAAATCCACGGGTGATTCAGGTTCAACGGCCTCCCAAAGCCCTTGGCTTGGGTTTAAACAGAGCCCAAGAAAAATCCCTCCCCAGCCGTAAAGCCAGAACGCCCAACGCATTCTTGGACACCCTCAACAGAAATTCCGAAACGCGCTAGCCCCGAGCACTGTGCCCCCAAAATCCTGTACCCTGAGGCCTACACCGCCAAAATTGCCTGTACCCCAAGACGTATGAACCCTAAATCTAAGCCCTATACACCCTAAATCCAAACCCTCAACCTACAACCCTCCGCCTTATAAAGCCTAAAACCATCCGCCATGCAGCCGCAGCCCTTTGATCCACGGAGGCCTTGGGCGTCTTCTCGGGCAGCTTTGCCAACTCCTCCTCCAGGTTGGCTCCGGCTGCCTGCTTTGAGTGGTTTTAGGTTGGGGTTGAGGGTTTACCTGGACCGCCGTTGGTACCAACAATAAACAGCTATAGTGGAAATGTGCGGCACTTTCCAGCAACGCTGGAAATTTGCGGCACTGTACACAGGTTGCTGTTTTTGAGCGCATAATGAGCTGCAAGAAAGGAGTAAAGTGCCGTGAAAAAGTGTAAAGTGCCGTAAACTGATGTGTTGTTTTTGCCAGTGCCGTTCATTTGTAGAAAAAGCGTTACTTTCCAGCAGTGCCAAAGATGAACGTAAACTAGGGCTTGGGGTTTAGGGATCAAGGCTTCGGGTTCGGGATTTTCAGGGCGTGAGATGTTGGCCGCATTTCGTTTGGGATTTGAGTTTCTGGGGTTTAGAATCTAGAGTTTAAGGTTCGGGCTTAGGGCTTCGTGATGAGGGAGCTGTAGTGTCTTGAAGACTTAAAAGAGCTTAGTTCGCAGATCTTCTCAGTGTAGGGTAAGTCTCAGGGTAGGTGTGTTGCAAGGCTCTTGGCATCAGTCCCTCAACAGTGGGCTCGTTCTTGCTTTTGCCCTTAGACGAAGGCACTAAGGGTCCGACTACCTGACTCCGTACACCCCGAAACCTAAAAGCCACATGACGCATCATAGATGTTCCAAAAAACACCAAGAACAAGTATACTAAGTATGACGACAGACATCAACCCCCCCATGCATCCTGAGGATCCGATCTAAACTTGCTCTGTGGGGCTCCAGACCCCAAGGCCTTGGAAGTCACTGCAGCCCTAGAGTAGAGGCATCCCTCAATCCTAAATCCCATGATTACAGGCTTACTTTCGGCAGTCCCTATAAGCCCTAAATCCTCTAACTAAACAGGCAAAACAAGGGTTCACTAGCCATTAGAAGGCAGCTCCATGGGCGTTCGTCGAAACTTCTATAATCGGAGGGTGGGGAGGCTCCTCTCGTTTTACAGGTTTTGGTGCAATCTGGACTTTGGGGTATCGCTTTCAACCTTTGGCATCGAACTTGAACACCGGATTTTGGGAGGCGGTATCGCTACAGGATTCCTTGATATTCCTTGGTATGATCTCGGGATGTTACGGCGTTTCTTTATGCCACCCCTGGCTAGCACAGAAATATTGGTGATTGCTCACATACTTTCTGGGGGTCCAGGAATAGCCCACTACCTCATAAGATCCCTACAACCCTAAAGCCTATAGCCTCTATCTCTCTCTCTCTCTCTCTCTCGCTCTCTCTCTCTCTCTCTCTATATATATATATATATATATCTCTCTCTCTCCCTCTCTCCCTCTCTCCCCTCTCTCCCCTCTCCCACTCTCCCTCTCTCCCTCTCTCCCTCTCTCCCTCTCTCCCTCTCTCCCTCTCTCCCTCTCTCCCTCTCTCCCTCTCTCCCTCTCTCCCTCTCTCCCTCTCTTCTCCCTCTCTTCTCCCTCTCTTCTCCCTCTCTTCTCCCTCTCTTCTCCCTCTCTTCTCCCTCTCTTCTCCCTCTCTTCTCCCTCTCTTCTCCCTCTCTCCTCCCCGGGCGTAGGGGTTGGGCCAGCGTTCAGGGCCCTCCCCTGTGCGAGTCCGCACACCCGCGTTTCACGGGCTGTTTGTTCCCCCACCGGTTTCACGGGAAGGGGCTGGCTGTACCAAGGAAAAGAGGAGGCGGTACCTTTCTTTTTCTTGTTCATTTCTCTCTCTCTCCTCTCTCTCTCTCTCTCTCTCTCTCTCTCTCTCTCTCTCTCGCTATAGATATGTATATGTATATATGTATATATATATATATATACATATATATATATAGATAGATAGACAGATGGATAGATAGATAGATAGATCGACAGATGAATAGATAGATAGATAGATAGATAGAGCACCCTTAACGCGCGGCTGCATCACAGAAGACCGCCGCATGCGCGGGAAGTTTCACACTCCAAATCCTCCGCCGCCGTTCCTCATTATCCGTTGCTGAAGAGGGCGCCTTCTTCTCAGCCTCGGTGGAAGCCATGGCGATGGATACCTGAAACACCACTGGCTGAATGCCACGTGCTGCTGCAAGGTTCCAGGAGTTTAAAGTGTAGGGTCTAGCAAACGTGAGGATTTGGGGAGTCCGCAAATGGGGGGTTTAGGATTTACTGTGTAGGAGGGCTTAGGGATTGGGGTCAAGGTTCCAGCTGCATCCTTGTGACACTTCTAAATGGTCCGCATGTTCAGCGTCGTCTTAGTCAAGGCCTGCAGTACGAATGATTTCTGAGTTCAGATGCAACCCGGATTAAGTTATGGTCTCTTTCGTCGGCATTACAGAAGACAACAGCAATCGTCTAGACAGACCTATACGGCTGGGCGAGTTGCAAGTCGCGCGCCACAACCACCAGTGCTTTGAACTCAACCACGGCTTTGGAGTTTTCATGATTCACGGATATTGCTATGGGGCTCACTGCTTAGGCCAACAGTTCGCCTGAGGGCCACACAGCTCCTAGGGTCCATTTGCAGATGCGTTCTCGTTTCGTTACCCGAATCAATGCACACAGGGAAACCTGAAACTTTCTGAAACCCTACGCCCTACATCCTAAACCCCGAGAAAACAGCCTCACATTTCAGAGCGCAAGACACGTTTGCGGCACTCGCCTGCAGCTTGCAACGCGATACTCCGGGCGCGTGTTGCTTCGAGCCAAGTGAGGATGGGCGGATGGGAGCTCGAGAATGCTGGGGAAGCGTTAGCGTGACGGTGACAGGCATGCATTTAGAAGCGTGCATAGGTTGGTAGTGACACGCATGTAAGGCATCCATGCCACCAAAGAATATAGTAACAAAACACTACATGTGTGCCGGCACGCTTGCACTTTCAATTACAGTCCGTCAGTTTATTACTCCTGTCTGCGTGCAGCTCTACATGCAAACATGTATACATGCATACGTACATGCGTACATACGTACATGCGTACGTACATACATACGCACATACCTGCCTACCTACCTACCTACCTACATACATACATGCATATCTACCTACCTACATACATACATGAATACATACATATACATATATACATATATACATATATACATATACATATACATATACATATACATATACATCTACATATACATATACATATACATATACATATACATATACATGTACATATACATGTACATATACAAATACATACGTACATACATACGCCAATACATATACATAATACATACATACATACATACATACATACATACATAAATACATACATACATACATACATGCATACATGCATACATACATACATGCATCCATCCATCCATCCATCCATGCATTACATTACATTACATTACGTTACATCACATTACATCACATTACATTACATTACATACATACATACATACATACGTACATACGTACATACATACATACATACAACCCCCCCCCCCCCCCCCCCGGGTGATCTACCATTTTGGGGTTGTTTTGGTGAGCGAGCAAGGGAGTGAATGACTGAGTGAGTGGGGGAGTGAGTGAACGAGCGAGCGAGGGAGGGAGGGACGGAGTGAGTGAGTGAGTGAGTGAGTGAGTGAGTGCGTTAGTGAGGGGAGGGAGGGAGCGAGGGGAGGGAGGGAGGGAGTCATGCATTAGGGGGAAGCGATTAAATCAGTTGCCCCCCACACAAGAACAACTCCCCATCAACATTCCTTTCCTAGTGCATGGTGCATACACATCACGTTGGGCAGTATTTGCAAATTCGATATGCAAGCCTGCTAGATCATGCATGGCGTTTCGAACCTATGAAATCACGGCCCAAATATTACAAGAACAGGAAGCAAATGTGGCTAACTCTACCTCAAGCGCAGGGTGCCTGCATGAGTCTGAAACCGGGGATGGGGCATGGCGCACAGCGCATCTGTCGCATTGGCTGCCTGCTTCACATGCATGACGTTGCCATCAGGGTTTCCTGGAGATGAACTACTTTGACAGAGCCTTTGGAAGGATTAGAGAGTCGCCAATGCATGAGTCGTGCTACAATGTATATATCCTTTAACTGTGTCAACTGTTGGCTCCTACTCAACCCCCACCTCGCCTGGCCTTTGCTGGTGTGCAGCGGTCAAGACTCGGCTACATCATATGTCATGAACTGCAGCGTGCTCTGGGTGGTCGGACCGAATCAATGTAAGCCAGATTTTGCTGTTCTGCATCCACTGCGTCGCCCTCTTCCTGCGGTCACGGCCAACATGCTTCATCTTTGTCTGCACTCAGAACACGGACAGCAAGGAACTCCAGAATATCTTCTCGTGTCTCGTCCGTGGATCGCTTGGCGGGACACTTGGTGGGACAACTGGTGGGGAAAAACCAGCACTGCGAATCGCATCGACAAGCGATTGCTGACTTGACTCTGCCAGATGTCGCAAGATGTCGAAGCCTTCGGCATAAGTCTCCTGGTTGAAACTTGTGCACTTGACAGCTTGGGTGCGTGCGAGGCAAGCATTCTAACGTAGGCTTGTTAGTAGCAATGACATCAAAACTGTTGCCAAGCTGATCCCGAGGTCACAAGGAGCATCATCAACTCGCCGAAGCTCTTTGAGGACGTTGAGCATAAATGTCTGGCACTTGAGATTTGAAACCAGAGGAAGGAATTGTGCCAACAGCAGAAACCATTGTTGCCTTTCGGCCGGACTCAGTGAGTGGGCCTTGAAGAAAGCATACGCCATGGCAGGCTTTGCAAACCGCCAGTTTCCCTCAGGGGATGGCAGGCACGAGATCGCCAGCTCAAACATGAACGAGTCAATTCGCTGCCTGACGTGCTGATGTCCAGTTTTGCCGCTGCAGAACTTCAGGAAAGAATGGCCGGCTCGGCGTATGGTCAAGTCCCTGTCTGTGCAACATGCCATACAATCCGACACCAGTCTTTGGACCATGTCATCGGAAGTTTTGAAGTGCTGCTCGCATACTTGCACCAGCAGCCACAAACGACCTCAACATGCTGGGTGCAGTGCCACGCAACGGTGCTCCTGCCCGCACTTTTCCAAGCTTGAAACCATAGCAGGATAACGCAGCATCTCAAGCACAAACCAGCCAAGTTTCATAGTTGCTGTTTTTGCTTCACGATATCGTCGCCGAAATCTCTGGTCATCACACGCTTTCTCATGTCCTGCTCGGACTCGCCACGGACAGAGGAGAGTGCCATGTTCTCGAGCAGGTCGAAACAAGACGCGACCGCGTGAGGCACCCCGAAGCCAGCCATGTCTTCCACGTGTTTCGCCAGAGCCTGCGCCGCACAAAGGTAGCAAATGAGCCAGCTACTCTGTCTACTCTCGCAAAAATTGGGAAACTCGTCTCGCCATGCTTCTGGTATCTTCTGGTAAATGATTACCTGACATGTTCGATTGGTACTTGTAATTCATGCTGCTGCATGCAAGCCGTCAGCCAGCCCCTCCGTGGGGCCAACTATGCTTTAAATCGAATCTCAAACGTGTGGGAAGCGTTGTCAAGGCCACAGCGGTACACAAAGGGAAGGAAGCCTTAGGATGTCCAAAGGCCTCAACAACACCCATTAAAGAACCCTCCCGGAACAAACCATGCACCTCTGAATCCACTGCTCTTCTGGAGGCCACGCGCAAGTTCAGTATCTCCTGCACCTAAGTCAGGAACTGTATAAGATTGAGGAATCGTAGAATTCGCAATACGAGTTTGCAAGTTACTCTGGTCCATCATGATGACTGATACTGTGTAACAGACATGTTGGGGGGGGGTTGTGGTGCCATCCTTGGGTGCACAGCAGGCACAGCACTTTGCCTTTGCACGGTCTATATTGGGATTCGTGGTATTGCTTCATCTTGGACTTGGTTCCTGATGCACGTCTTACACAATAAGAACTGTCTACTGCCACGAACGGATCTAAGAATTGCAAGGCCGAGGCTCGTGAAGAAAGTCAAACACATCTGGCTGCCTCACTTCTGCTATTGCCGTAGCTCCCCGAAGCACGGAACTGGGACTTGGGAAGCGTTCTTTCGATTGTTCCTCTTGCGGTGTAACTGCATGACGCAGCAATTAATGAAGCCCAGGAGCAGAACGAGACTTGGAGCCTCCGCCAGCATTTTCACTTCCTCGATGGCAAGGGGTGGTCCACTGATGCACTGAAGGATGATCTTGCTTAGGAATGCTCCGTGCTCCGTGATTGCGGAGGAAAGCAGGCTTCCCAATAGCTTGATCAATGACAAGTCATGAACAACCTGTGCCGGCTACTCCCTGTGACCTCCAGGCAGCAAGAATTGCATTGAAACACAAAGCAGCAAAGCCGCAGGCCCTACAGGCGTAGCTTCAAAGCTGGAGAAGCAGACACGCATAAAACGAAAGCCTTGTGATGAGGCACCGCGCTTACGCTGCATGTCCATGGCAACCAGCTTGCCAGGGACTCGAACAGATAGTAATAAGGGCACAAATGTCGTGTCTTAACTGGGTCTTTTAGATCTGCCTTTTCGGACTGGGTATACTCCGTTTAAAGCTTCGGCCTGGCTGTTACTCCTCCTTTCTGTCATTCTGGTTTCGGTCTGGGTTTAGGCCCTTTTGGGGCTTCGCCCTGGGCTTACTCGTTGGTTTGGGCCTTCTTTCATTAGGGTTTTGGTGTGGTCTTACTCTTTTTAAGGTTTCGGCCACGGTTTGATAGTTTTTGGTGTTTAACCTTTCTTTCACACGTATCTTTTGCTTCTGGAAGTGTATCGGATTGGGTTTACTCTTCTTTCGTTTTGGGTCTTGTTTCATTAGGGTTTCGGTCTGGGCACAGTCTTTTGGGTTTCGGCCTTTCAAGCTTGCCTTTCGCTTCTTTCAGGGTATCGGGGTCGGTTTACTCCACTGTCGCTTTGGGCCTTCTTTCATTACGGTTTCGGTCTGGGTTTACTCCTTTGGGTTTACTCCTTTTCGGTTTTCGGCTTCTCTTTACTCCTTTTCGGTATCGGGCCTTCTCATCTTAGGGTTTCGGTCTGGGCTTACTCCGTTTAAAGCCTCGGCCTGGCTTTACTCCTGTGTTTCTTTCGTTGGGGCTTCGGTCGGGGCTTACCCTTTTTGGGGCTTCGCCTGGGTTTGATCGTTTTTGTTGCTTCGGATTGCTTTCAAGCTTACCTTCGCTTCTTTCAGGGGATTGGATTGTGTTTAGCGAAACGAAGGAGCTGAAGACCAAATAACCCAACAGAGGCAAAGAAAAGAACAAACGACCAGAGCAGCTAAAGTGTCCAAGACAGAAACATACGACATACGAGAAACAGCAACGACGGAAAGAGCAGAAGGGAAGAAGGGAAGAATGGCACAAAGAAAGAAGAAGCAGACAATGTGGAACAAAACAAATGTATATATGTATATATGTATATAAACATGTATATATGTATATTTGTATATATGTACATCTGTACATATGTGTATATGTATATATGTATGTATGTGTGAATGTGTATATGTGTATATGTGTATATGTATATATGTGTATATGTGTATATGTGTATATGTGTATATATGTATATATGTATATATGTATATATGTATATATATATATATATATATTAGTTGTGCCAGCATCCTTTCAGATTTCAGTGAGAGCTTCGTGCTGCCCCTATCCAAGCCGGCATGCGTATGCATGTATGTATGTATGTATGTATAAGCATATGCATATTTGGCTCCCGCTTGGCACGTCTCGCGACCCGCATTGCAGGCATATGCATATGCATAGGTATAGTTTTAGATATAGGCAGGCTGTTGCTTCCGGACAATAAAAAAAGACACAAGCGACCCCCCCCCCAAAAAAAAAAAGTGACCCCAACAAACAAGACACAAGTGACCCCCCTTCCTCATCTAGGCTCAGGGCTTGGGGTGCGCTTCTGGTTACTCCGTGTCCGGAGACAGCTCGCATGCTTACAGTGCAACATCTGCTCACAAAACGATTGAACTTGGTTTCCACGTCTCGGAACCCGGCAGACAAAGCTGCTGATTGCTCTGCGCCAGCTGGCAGCGGACGGCATTCAGCCTCGGACCACTGCTGCAACAGCAACTTTTACGCGAAGCATGTCAAAACTTCAGCCAACTCCGAACAGAAGTTGCGACAGTGAAAGTCCACACGAGTGCTGAAGCAGGGCTTTCTAGGATTTGGGCGATTAGCACCCTGCGGAAGGATTCAACACAAAGGCATCTAGGAGCCAAAATCCGTCTTGCTACAAGCGGTTCGCGTTGTGCCGCAAGCAGCAATGAAATAACTATCCGGCGTTATCCGCAAACAGACATCGTTGAGCATGTTGAGCCCTCGCCCGCTTCCCTCACTTGCTCGCTCGCATGCTCGCTCGCGGATCTTCAGGCCCTGGCTGCTGCTGCAGACCGACGTTCAGGTTCTGTTGCCTGATCTAGCGACGTCAAGAGGTTTCATTTAGGCTCAGGGCTTGGGGTGCGCTTCAGCTTACTCCGTGTCCGAACGCAGCTCGCATGCTTACAATGCAACAGTTGCTCAAGCAACGATTGAATCTGGCTTTCTACGTTTCGGCTCCCGGCAGACAAAGCTGCTGATTGCTCTGCGCCAGCTGGCAGTTGACGGCTTTCAGCCTTGGACCACTGCTGCAATGGCAACGTTTAGGGGAAGCATGTCAAAGCTTCAGCCAATTCCGAACAGAAGTTGCGACAATGAACGTCCATACGAGTACTGAAGCAAGGCAGACTGAAACCTTTCTAGGACTTTGGCGACTAGCACCCTACAGAAGGCTTCCACACGATAGCCTCTAGAAGCCAACATCCGTCTTGCTACCAGCGGCTGGTTCCAGAGCAGGGCGACTTGGACATCCTGCTGCAGGTACCGCACGGCGCCCTGGCAGGACTAGGAATTGGTGCGATTGCTCAAGATCCGCACTGATCCAAGTTCTAAGTCCCAGATTCGGGATGTACTCGAACAAACGGCTGAGAGCTGCAGTAGCGCAGTAGCGCATGCACCGATGAAACGCCACGCCTCGCCGGACCCTTCTTGGAAACCCACCATGGCTCGCGAACACGAGCAGACTTCTCAATGTCTTGTGCCTGCCTTCTAGAACCCACTGCTGCGATCTACCGCGGTTGAAAGAACTGCAGCTGAAGAAGCAACTTTCAGCCCGATGACCTGCAAATCCGATCGCTCAGAAGATGCGCAAGGCTGAGCCAGATGCAGTTGCAAAGCTGTCAATCAACCAGCCGATGCTGTGACTGTGACCTTCGCGCACCCGAGCTTTGCGAGTTCCACTTTTTCGGCCTGCACTGTGACAGCGCCGGAGTGAAGCCTCGTAAGCACTTCAGATTGCGCAGGCTAGCGGAGATTGCGCACGAGCGCCTGCTTTGCACCATGCATGAGGCCTCAAAGGCTTGGTCAACCTCCTCAACGGTCGGGCCGCCGGGCCGCGCTGGCAACGCCGGGCCTATGCCGCACCAGGGATGCCACCATCGGGCATGCTACCACCGTCCTATTGGAAGGGCGTCAACATGATGAGGTCCATGATGCCCTCCAGCTCAATCAGCTTCGCCTCGAACTCGTCCTTCTCAGCAAGCTGGTTCCTTTCCAGCCATTCCAGGGTCTCCTGGAGTGCGCTGTGAATCTTCTGTCTGTCGTAATCCTTGAGGCGGTTCGCGAGCATCTCATGCATTCTGAACCAGCCGAGCTGTAGAGCGTGCTTCGCCGTGGTCGCCGTGGGCTTGCACTTCTCCTTGCTTGTCTGTGGTGCTTTACGTCACAACTTCACAAGTCCACTTGTCCCGGAAACAAGTGAGTCTCCTAGCTGCGAAACGCTCCGAAGAGAAGCTCAGGATCCCGTGGCTCCAAACCACATTTTTTGAGCCTAGACTAGACGACTGTCTGCTCTCCAAACACTTGCTTCCTGCATCTCCAGGTTCTTGTCACAAGGCTCTCGAAAAAAGCCAAACCCCGCAAGCGTTCTACAGTGAACCCAAAACACCATCACGCCTAGACGGCTTTCCGCCCCCCTAGACCCTGGACTCGATGCGGTTGTTTTGGCTTCGGGGCTTGTCGGGATCGAGGACTTGGATTTAGGCCAGCGGCATGCTTCAACTCATGCACTGTGGCCTGTGTCATGTCGTGGTAGTGGAGCGCTCGACGGACCTAGCCAACAGAGCCGAAAAGGAAACCTTCCTGAACCGCGACAACCGGAAACGATCGCACTGAGACCCAGGCTGCCTTCAGGTTTGCGTCGATGGCCACCTGCAAACTCGGCAGCGGGGAAAGTTGCGATGAGCAAGGGAATCTCGTGTCGAGGCCTGCAGCTGCAGCGTCTCGTCAACGTTTTGATTCGTGGCCTTGAGCAGTCGTAGGAGATGCTTGTGGGCCCACTGCAGCTCCTGCATGGACGAAGTGGTTGAGCTCAAGAGCTGGCTCTGTGCCATGGGCACAGACCGATGCCCCTAAGATCCCCCGAAATCCCAGGACGCCCTCTGCCCAGAGATCTCCTGCCGATTCGCACGGTTCACAAAAGTCATCGCGTAGCCGATATGCCCCGCGCGTCCGGTCCGCCCTACCTGCCGCTGTCTGGCTTCATCTGGCAGTGGCTTCAGGTGCACATGCTGATAGCAATCTATCTTGTCCGACCCTACGGACGTAGTCTGCTGGCGTCAGCGGCATGTCGAAGTTTATGACGAACCTCACCTGGCAGCAAATGAGTGGTGACACGCTGTCCTTGTGGCTGTGACTCATGTTGTCAGGCTGCCGGTTGTCGTGCCGGCGGCCTGAGGAATATCAAGGCCGCGTGCCAGCGCGTCGGTTGCCACGACGCAGGGCCTAGCATTAAGACGAGCACGCGGACAAGACTGAGATCGACATTCATGCATTCAACGATCAGGACAGTGAGGTCTCAGTATCCGATGCTTGGATCTGGCTCGCGATGTGCGGGGATCAACTGGCTTCATCCGCAGGCTTCATCGATCGGCTGGACAAGCCAGCATACCGTCTACGACCGTGACTAGGGGCCTTCGCAGGAACTGCAACCTTGAAAACAAAAGGTGGAGCGAACACGGTCTCAAAATCTCATGTTCTAAACCTCAGCTCCTGACAGCGGTCCGTCGCGGAACTGTTGAATGGTCTGGGCAGCAGCGCACTGTTGCACTATCATCGAGCAATGCCAACGCTGTTCAATCAATGACTTGAAAGCGCCCCATGGCTGGTCGTTTCCTACGCTGCATCCGTATAGAGGCTCCAGTGAAACAGATAAAACCAAAAGCGCTCCATGAGAGCCTGGTTGACTTCGCAGCTTCGCTAGGAAAACATCATGATTCACTTCTGAGACCTCTGCCCAATCACGGTCGCACTGCTGCACGTCGCTGTGCAACTCTCGGACCTGTTCATTGGCATCGAGAATGTTCATGCTGTTCCATGCACAATGTAGAAGGTGGTTTAGCTTGAAGCTTTCATTAAGGCTGTTCTGCCGAGTGGCGAGGCAGAAGCTCTGCCTCCAGACCATCTCTTCTCTGCAAAGCATGTCTTTGAGCTTGATGACAGCCTTGCGGCTCCTGTCGATCTAAGCACTTTGTGCATCTTAACGTCAATGAACGCAGCATGCACTGAAACAATGGATGCTTGGGTGTTATGTTCATAATGCTTCGACTGCACTCGATCACACAAGCGGTACTTTGAAATTCAGCCGCCAGCACACACACACACACACACTCACCACCCTCACCTGCAGAAGATGAAGCACTTGTCCAGCGAGCCTTCGTGGAAAATGGCCGCCCTGAAGCTTCAGAATCTGCTCTTGGCTGCCATACCAGCTGTCACTGGCTTCGTACATCTCATGACCCCACCTGCGATTGCAAACCCTGACTGGAGTGTATAGCTCTTCCTGAAAGCATCTGTGCGGTGCCCGCTGCGTGTGTGCTCAAACGCAGGGGCCCCTTGATGTCAGATGGCACGCTGATGGAACTGCAGGTGAAAAGCCGGAACGCGCTGTGAGGGTGCGTGCCGTGAGATTGGAGTGCGATTGTGTTATCTGGGTTACAGTTTTCAGAGCCACCTGGGTTCCACACCACCACCAACACGACCCTCGAGGCCTGGAGGGGATTGGTCCGGTCAGCTTCCCAGCTCTGCCGCCTTTTTGCCAGGGCCCGCACTGTTGCAGCCTCACTTTCAGCTTGGAATACCTTTCCTCAGCGGGAAAAGCATGGAAAAAGTTCACACAAAGGCGTTCTCAAGCTGTTACCTCCATGTTCCGGCAAAGCTGCGATGCCTGGAGCTCCATTCAGGCCAAGCAGAGTCTGAGCCCGCAGCGTCCTCGTCATCGACGATCTCAGCCCTCTGGACGATGGTTTTGCCTGGAATCGTTGTCAGGATGAGCTCCACGGAGATCCAAGTCAGCGTGCGCTTCATCATCGAGCACAGACTTTGCAGTCAAGCTGCATGCTGCTAACCTCGTCCCGCCGATGCGGATATGGACCTGCGAGGCCGGGAACACTGAACAACAGCTTCGAAGGAATGTTAAAGACCATTCAAGTGTCCACGAGTACAGCGCAGCCAGAGTTCAGTCAATTAAAGCCTCGGCTAGACTTGGACTTGAACACCGAGCTTGCTGCGGGTGGTCGGCCATCTGATGCGGTGCAAATCCTTGATCAATGCATTCACCATCGCCACAGCGAACTCGCACAAGTAGTTGCAGCGAGACAGTATGTATGAAAAGCGGTGCTCATGCACCTCTGGAGCCAGAAACCAAACCCGACTCGAAGCTTCTGCGGGCGAGGTGCTCATGGGCAAGCTCCTTCACTGCCTCCCGAATTCCGAAAAAAAAAAACACAGTCTTAGTCTTGTGCTGACCGTAAGCTTTCTCATCGCACACACCGATCATGTCCGGAGGGCCTCTGGCCAGGTAGCACTGACCATCAGAACTTGCCGCTCTTTGCGCACCTGACCAGGGCAAGCTTCGTAGATGAGCAGCAGGTATCTACTGATGTGGAAGTATTCTTTACTTTTACCTCTGACCTTGCAGTCTCACTTCACGTCCTCCTGCTTCATCAGATTGCGGCGTGCTGTGTCGGCCAAGAGTTCAAGTCCACTGACCCTGGCAATCTGCACTGACCGGTTGCAGGATGGCACCCGTCCAAGGCTCCCACCTGGGTCAAAATGGACCTGGCGACGGGGCTTGTCAAGCCATTCACACGTCACATGTCCATTGGTACTCAGGTCAACCCATCGTGCACAGCGTGTCGTGGCTGCAGCCATGCAAACAGCAGTCACGGCAGACGCTGTAACATCACTGCTTGTCAAGCAACCGCAAAGCTCGTGCCTGACGTCACCCCCGAAGTTCTCTCCAAGGAGCTCGTCCGCTTCGTCCAGGGCAACGAAACTGAGAACATCAAGATCTACAACTTCATACCGGCCATACAAGGCAAAGATGATTACCAGAAGATCTTTCCTAACTGTGTCTTGTGTGACATGCAGCACTTCGAGCACTGTCCAGCCTGTGCACAACTGGTCTGCGTGGCCCGAGTCCCCAGGCGTGCAGCGATTCAGCTTCGTCCATTCATCGCCGAGCGCCTGAAGACAAAACCGCACATCTAGGGTGTTTCATGGAAAGCACGGACGGTGGCGGGCCGCTCTCCAGGCCTGAAGGAATCGACCGGGAGTGGCAACGACGATTTCGTTCCTGGCCTTGCTCGAGTGTCGATGGATCGGGAAGTGCTCTTTCTGCTGTAAAAACAGTCCTAAACCAGCGCAGCCTCTGAAAAAGCCGTGCCACAGAGTGCCCCACCAGCACCAATATCTTGATTGATACAGCAACAGGTTTGATGAAGGTAAATCCCTGACAATAGGAACTCGCCTGAAGGAGCTGCTTGTGCTCACTTGTCCTCATGCCACCCACAATGGTGGCCGAGGCTAGTCGCTTCGACCTCGATACCAGTAGCAACACGACACAGCTCATCAACCATCTTGCTTTCCCATGTACGGCTCGCAACAATTACTATGGTTCCTCCAATGTTTGTGATTCCGCCAATGTCGGGTTCAAGGACATAGCACTGCTGCCTCAGACCTGAGCTTGCTTTTGAGTCCCACTTCATCTCTAGGGCACCGGCGAACCATACTTCTGGCACACCTGATAGCGTCGGACAGAATGCGCGGAAAATCGACATTAACAGCCGCTGTCGTGCTGCAATATACCGGGTGCTGTTGGTCTTGGAGGAAGGGGTGTCTCCGTCGTTTGTATCCAGCACTCCCAGGGTTTCTGCAGTCACGACTCACCCTGCGCCTGCGGCTGCTGCAAGATTATGCAAGCCTCAGGACCTGGGACCTCGTGGGAGGTTGCTTACGAACTCAGCTTTCAATGAGGCATCCTCCGGTGCCTGTGGGCTTTCTAGCAACGGTGCCGACATGTATCCTGGAAGCAAGAAAGGGTGCCCGGCCGCGTGGATCTGCTTGGCGAGCTCCCTCGTCGGTGCAAGAACCTGCATGCCGTTGCTCGATCTTGCATTAGTCTTGAAACTGCCAATGCCTGGTAAGCACTAGGATTCGAGAAACAAATCTTGTGATGTTCCTGTGATTTGATTGTGATTTGGGTCTGTGATTTTTCTGTGATCCGCTTAACATCTGTGATTCTGTCTGTGACTTGGCTGTTTTTCGCTGCGATTTGTCTGTGATTTGCTGTGAGTTGTACGTGGTTTGGCTGTGATTTGTCGATGATTTGTCTGTGACTCGTGCGTGATTTGCCTGTGACTCGGGAACCCGGCTCTGCAGCCAAATCGAAGCCAAATTACAGAAAAATCGCAGTCAAATCACAGCTAACATCACAAGCACATCTTCAAATCACCGCCGAACCACAGGAAAACCACAGAGCCACATCACAAAATCACAGATGGATGACCGAAATACTTGTTTTCATAAGTCCTAATGGTTACCTGACACGGCAATCTCAACATCAGTCGCCAGCTTGGCCTGTGAGATTATGTGGGTAATATCATATTAGCAATATCTCAAAGCCCTGCTACCAGGGCGGACCAGAGCTATCGGTCCATCGCCAGCTTCCAGCGGTTCAAGCTCTTCCTGGCGACACAGAATCTCCAAACAATTGACAAATGTAAGGCATCTCAGCCAGATAATGCAACCTACCCCGACATGCACTCTCGCAATGGAACTTTTCGCACCTTGCAATATACAAATTGGAGCAGAAGCCTTCCATACATGCTGAGAGCCCATTTGATTGATGCCCCAGACCTGAACTCAAATCCTGCGCGCTGGTTTTCCCGGGCCTGCTGACAGATGTGGATGATCATCGGCCAAACGTAACACAAGGTCTTACCACTTCCTGCAGGCGGGCTCTCCACTGAGATGCTTTGACCATAAACACCTGCTAGTTACTGGGAGCGAGTCTCGTCGACTTGACCGATGAATCAAGAGATCAGTTGCAGTTGAAGGCCAGGGAGCAGGCCGGACTCCGCAGTGCCTATCACGTCTTTCCCTTGGAGCGCGACGGGCCTGGGCATTTGCAGAAGGGCTCCGAGGCTTCCAGTCTGGAGGCCGGGAATTTCACACTTGCAGTTTGTCGGGGCTGTGCCACTCACCAGAGACCTCGCTTCTGCAGAGGCAATGGCCAAATCTGGCTTTGGGCCGGCGTCGGCTCCTGTGGGAGGTCCGCGTGCCGATTTCGTAGCCACCAATGGTCCGCCTTCAAGGGGTCAGAACTCAGGGAGCATGAGGCTACGTCAAACCGCCAACATGCACCTTCAGTTGCCTTGATAACATCGGATGGGCGCATCGTTCGACACTCACTGCACGTAACCGCATGAAAAGATACATGTCCGCAGCTGCATATATACGTTTCTGCGCACACCTGCATAAACAAAAACATACATACATGAAGTATTCGTAAATAGTACATACATGCATGAATGCCTGCCTGCATACATCCATCGTCATCACGGTTGTTGCTATTAAAGCAGGAGGTGCTCTTACAGCTGCTGTTCTGCTAGCGACGAAAATTTGCGAAATGACCACGAGAGTGGCACCCTGTCTTGGGTGTTACCCGGCAGCTGGAAGCTCTCAGCCAACAACGACGCAGATGAAGCATGTTCTCTGGCCATGGACTGGATCTCTAGCTGGAAGGTGCATGCTGACGTGGCACACTGTGGCTACAAGGTCCGAGCATCTCGCTGGATCAGCCGTTGGAAGTCTGCTTAATCGACCGAGGGACACCTCATTCCTGTCATTCCTCATGCAACGATGTTCAATCTGCCGGAGGTGACAAAGGAGGAGTGTAAAGGGGATGTGTCGGCCCGGGCCTGGCTTTTGAACGCCATGTCAAACAGTGCTCTTTGGGCACTTAAGCGCAAAAGGCCGTTTTCTTTTACCCTGACTGCGGGAAGCGGGCACTTGGAATTGTAGGGTTATACAAGTTTAACAAACATTCCTAATTATCCAGACCTCTCTATCTTATGCAGTTCATGTTTTAGGACAGATCGGGCTCAAGAGCATAGCGCACAGAGTACCAAAGACCATGAGTAAGGGAATCGGAATATGGACATTTCTACCTGATAAGCCAAAGATTGCCGCGCGAGTGGCCGGAAAAGTCAATCTGCGCAGCATGGGGGCTACGTGGCTTAGGTTGCCGAGTTACAGGGTTCGACCTTCACATTGCCTTGGTCTCTAGGGATCTGCAGTGGTACAACCTGCCTCATGAGCTTTGGGTGACGGCGACGACGACTGTGCAAACGAGTGGAAGAGCGGGGGACGATGACACCGATGACGACGGGTGACTGTGAAAGAGGACGATGGGACGACGGAGGGCATGATGATGATAATGATGATGGCGATGACGATGATGGTGGCGCAGGCAACTATTGTGATGAAGTGATGATACGGCTTCCTTGGGACCATGTTAAATGATATTACCCCGCGCCGTCGAATTAAAGTCGGGTTCCTGGTTATGATTTTTTGGTGCAATTTTGATGAGTTTGGCTAGAGTGCCAGATTCTGAATGCATGACTCTTTGACGCGCGTTGGCGCAGTGGCTCTTGGAGGCAGGCTCAGCAGCCGTGAATGAGATGCAGGATATCAACCTGCAAATCTGCTGAGGCGGAGCCGCTCATATGCTTCCATGGGGTCGTCATCAGCCGGCCAGAGCATGCTCAGTCACCAGATCAAGGAAGATCGTTGGCTCTCTTGGAAGCAGGGCAGACTTCAGCCGCTGTGAATGAGATACTGGAGATGCGCCTGCAAATCTTCTGAGGCGGAGTTTGCGAAAGTCCGCACCTGCTGTCTCGCTTCTGCATAGGTTTCCCTGGGGTTGTCATCAGCCAGCCACAGCATGTTCAGTCGCCAGATCAGCTCATCTTCACGGACATGACTGTCCATCAGCAGCTTGACCAGGAGGGACGCCCACTTCTGACGCTGAGGCTTGTTCATCGAGCGCAATACCATCGTTAGGCTCGTGATGCAATCACCTATCTGCCCCGGGTTGGCAGCTATGTCGGACTCCACTAAAGCTTCCATCCGGGAGAGCACGGTCTCTGCAATAGGCCGCTGCACAGAAGGCAGCGCATCACAAGCATAGTTCATCACAACGTACATGGCGTCTCTAGCAACAGAGCCCGCACTCATACAGTTCCGAAGCAAGGCCTGGAGGTTCTTGGCGACAATGCCGCGAACGTGGCTTTCCCCAAAGTGGGTTTTTCTCTTGGACGCCAGGGCCATGCACCAACGCCGACCTCAGAATAGAATGAAGCACTGTCGGCTAAATTTGCTAGTGACGACTGCGCCTGACGAGAAAGATGCAAATGCTGGAAGATCATTTTGAACGAGGCAAGAGGCACTCGTAGAACTTCTGCTGCTCGGCATCGCCTCCAAAGGCTTCCGCGAAGGAATCCGAGTCGCAGGAGAAAATGTGCAGCTTGTCCGCGAATGCGACAATCGACGAGGGCCTGCAGGGCAAAGCTTAAATTACACATGGTACCAGGATCGCAACACGCAAAAGCAAAAGACAAGAGGAGGAAACCAACTTGCGAAAGCATCTGCAGAAGCAGCTGCTTGATATGTTCACGGTATCTTACACCGGCGGAGCCGTGGAAAAGATCCCTTTCTCACCAGTAATGCTTCGTCCGTCTAATTATGTTTACTGCAGGAACAGATGCCAGCCGCTCCGGCATACATGAAATCGGGGGCTGGCTGAGCGTGCCAGGTCTCTTCCGTGCCTGTCCATGCTGCCCATCTCAGCCACGTGCTCTATCAAGGCCTGGTAGCAGCACGGGAAGTGTCCTTCAAGAAACGAAGAAGCAGACTGCAGGCCTCGGGGCTCCGGGTGCGTCGCGAAAGCTGGCGCCAGGTCAGCAAATCCTGCACCTCGGATCTCCCCCAGAAGACCCCTGCAACATCTCGTGGAACACTTCGAAACCAAGCCGCGGTCAGGTACGGCAACAGCTCTGGCCTGAAGCTTGGCTCTGCGGGAGTTCGCCGAAAGGGACCGAAGACCATGCAAGCAGGCCGTTAACAAGCCGAGGTGCACGTGTAGGTCTGAGGGAGTGCATTCCCCGCTGCCAACCTCGGTTCCTGCGAGCTCCTTGGCTCAACAATCGTTGACCAAGCATATGCTGCAACGGCTAACGACTCTGAATGCCCAGCTGCAACCGCCGGGCAGTGGGAACGCATCGTCGCCGAGGTCTCCGGCAACGAATCCCGGACCTGGGTGCTCTGCTCCGAATGCAGCATCACTCCATGGTCCATGGCCTTGTGGCAAGGGGCGGTGCAGTCCTCGCCATCCGTCTGGCAGGACGCATTGGCGTGGCACATCGGCAGCCGTGAGCAAAGCGTGGCAGTTGGAGGGACGCCCTCCGTCGCCAAGGGCTCCTGCGATCGTGCGGACGGGCTTGGATGGTTTCGACGCACCGGTCGTAGCCCGCGTTGCAAAATGGAATGCTTACAACAGTGCTTGCGGGTAGCAGCGGGGGGCAATCTGGCAAAATCACCTCTTGCAAGATGGCCACAATACCGCTCACGAAGTGGTATCCTCAACACTGCTTTCCTGCAACCCGGTCTGCGTACAAAGCACGCTGCAGGATGCAGCTTCCGGTGCAGGTGTACAAGATGCGAAATGACGTAGAACTGCAGTCCCGGCAGTGCATTTGAATGCTATCAACACTAAAGGGCTTCGACCGCCAACCATCCAAGCTTGACTTGCTCGGATAACTCAGCCAGCATCCGTCAGACAGATAATACTTGATAATACTGCAGCACCCTGCTTCGCGAGTGACTGTGCGAAGCTTCCGCTGCACCCTTAGGCCAGCCCCGGCCTTCTGCCAACCTGAACCTGCGACCTGCTTCAGTGAAGAGAGAAACACAAAACCTGCCTCCGACACGGGGGAGTCCGCGCCACTGCTGCCACTCCCGGTGCTTTGCATGTCCGACACAGCTTCCGAGCTCCTCGGCAGCAGACGGAGCGTGCATCGCCTGTGCAGAAATCAGAAAAAATTGCGGCCCAAGGCTCTGTGCGGTGCCAGCATGCTGTGAGATCTCAGCAGCAATTGGAGGTGCGCCCTCCGTTGCCAGGGTTTCCTGCACGCATGCAGGCCGTCTTGGACGAGGATTTGAACAGGTCCGTCATTGTGCAATTTTCCATGATGTTCCCTGATTGTTCATGTTGAATGATCCAAGTTTTGAATCCACAGGCTCGGATTAAGTGCACATCCTGGTGAAGGAAGGATTGAACGGTAACCGGGGCTCGGAGCAATGAATTCCCAGTCCCTTTCTCCAGGATAGATGAGATATCCGTCACGAAGTGCCATCTTCCACTAGGGTCGAACCCCCCCCACCCCCCACCCCCGCGGCATGCTTCGATCGGAGCAATCCCGCTTGGTACAACCAGGACGGGTTTATGCATCGAGAACTATCCAAAAGGCCTCCGACACTTCATGGACGATTATCCAGTCACCATCGAGGCTTTCTGCGCTGTCGCTGCCAGAGCTGCGAGGGCTGCGAATGCTGCCAGGGCTGCCAATGCTGCGAGGGCTGCCAGGGCTGCCAATGCCAATGCTGCTAGGGCTGCTGCCAGGGCTGCCAATGCTGTCGGAGCTGCGAGGGCTGCCAGGGCTGCTGCTGCCAGGGCTGCTGCCAGCGTTGGTGCTCTCTTTGTCCGAGACATCTTCCAGGCCCCTCGGCAGTGTGCTGCATGCACTGCCTGCAGATGTGCGAAGCAAAATCGGATTGCTGCCCAAGCGTCTGTGCAGTCGGCAAGAGGGCAGCAGTTGCAGGCCCGCCTTTCACTGCAACGGGCTCCTGCGATCATGCTGCAGGAAGTCTCGCATATCGTTTTGAAACGGGCTGTCTTTGTACAGAGTCATACAGCCCCACTGTCCATGATTACCCATTGTTGCGCCAAAGGCCAGCCAGCTCGGGTTCTAAGCGTTGGAGTCATGGATGAAACTCTAGGGCCTGACCGGCCTTGACCTAAAAACATCCAGCTCATGATCCCAACCCACGGATAAAACTCCACGATCCAGCCCCGGAAGCGGGATAAAGATAAAGGTTTGCGGCTTGACCCCAAGGGTTTCATCCAGGCAGAACAAACCCATATCCCAGCGTGTTGAAGATAAGTGCTGAGGAGAGGGGCCTTCGGCCAGAAATCCTGACACAATCTCGCTCTACAGGCCTCGGCAACACGTGGGTCTGCAGCCGGCGACTTGGCTTTGCAGCACCTGGGCGTGTGCTACTTCACTAGGTAGCATGTCCCGGCGGCTCGCAGAGGCGATTGCTTGCAGCCTGCAGACTCACGCCCCACGAGTTTTCCCACAAGCTCCAGAAGCTGCGAGATCTGGTTCTGGTCCACATCGTGCTGCAAGCGGCAATAAGATATCCTGCGCTATCCGGCAAGCAGCGACGGTGCAGCCCTCGCTCCCTCCCTCACTTGCTCGCTCGCTGATCTTCAGGCCCTGGCTGCTGCTGCAGACCAAGGATTACGTTCTGTTGCCTGATCTGGCAACATCTGTTGAGATCGATAAGGTTTCATTTAGGCTCAGGGCTTGGCTCACAAAAAAATCGAACCTGGCTTTCCACGTCTCGGCTCCCGGCAAGCAAAACTGCTGATTGCTCTGCGCCAGCTTGCAGCGGACGGCATTCAGCCTCGGACCACTGCTGCAACAGAAACTTTTACGCGAAGCATGTCAAAGCTTCAGCCAACTCCGAACAGAAGTTGCGAGAGTGAAAGTCCATACGAGTACTGAAGCATTATGGCTGACTGAAACCTTTCTAGGACTTTGGCGACTATAGCACCCTGCAGAAGGCTTCCACACGATGGCGTCTAGAAGCCAACATCCGTCTTGCTACAAGCGGTCCGCGTTGTGCTGCAAGCAGCAATGAAATAACTATCCGGCGTTATCCAGCAAGCAGACATCGTTGAGCATGTTGAGCCCTCGCCCGCTTCCCTCACTTGCTCGCTCGCATGCTCACTCGCGGATCTTCAGGCCCTGGCTGCTGCTGCAGACCGACGTTCAGGTTCTGTTGCCTGATCTAGCGACGTCAAGAGGTTTCATTTAGGCTCAGGGCTTGGGGTGCGCTTCAGCTTACTCCGTGTCCGAACGCAGCTCGCATGCTTGCAACAGTTGCTCAAGCAACGATTGAATCTGGCTTTCTACGTTTCGGCTCCCGGCAGACAAAGCTGCTGATTGCTCTGCGCCAGCTGGCAGTTGACGGCTTTCAGCCTTGGACCACTGCTGCAATGGCAACGTTTAGGGGAAGCATGTCAAAGCTTCAGCCAATTCCGAACAGAAGTTGCGACAATGAACGTCCATACGAGTACTGAAGCAAGGCAGACTGAAACCTTTCTAGGACTTTGGCGACTAGCACCCTACAGAAGGCTTCCACACGATAGCCTCTATAAGCCAACATCCGTCTTGCTACCAGCGGCTGGTTCCAGAGCAGGGCGACTTGGACATCCTGCTGCAGGTACCGCACGGCGCCCTGGCAGGACTAGGAATTGGTGCGATTGCTCAAGATCCGCACTGATCCAAGTTCTAAGTCCCAGATTCGGGATGTACTCGAACAAACGGCTGAGAGCTGCAGTAGCGCAGTAGCGCATGCACCGATGAAAAGCCACGCCTCGCCGGACCCTTCTTGGAAACCCACCATGGCTCGCGAACACGAGCAGACTTCTCAATGTCTTGTGCCTGCCTTCTAGAACCCACTGCTGCGATCTACCGCGGTTGAAAGAACTGCAGCTGAAGAAGCAACTTTCAGCCCGATGACCTGCAAATCCGATCGCTCAGAAGATGCGCAAGGCTGAGCCAGATGCAGTTGCAAAGCTGTCAATCAACCAGCCGATGCTGTGACTGTGACCTTCGCGCACCCGAGCTTTGCGAGTTCCACTTTTTCGGCCTGCACTGTGACAGCGCCGGAGTGAAGCCTCGTAAGCACTTCAGATTGCGCAGGCTAGCGGAGATTGCGCACGAGCGCCTGCTTTGCACCATGCATGAGGCCTCAAAGGCTTGGTCAACCTCCTCAACGGTCGGGCCGCCGGGCCGCGCTGGCAACGCCGGGCCTATGCCGCACCAGGGATGCCACCATCGGGCATGCTACCACCGTCCTATTGGAAGGGCGTCAACATGATGAGGTCCATGATGCCCTCCAGCTCAATCAGCTTCGCCTCGAACTCGTCCTTCTCAGCAAGCTGGTTCCTTTCCAGCCATTCCAGGGTCTCCTGGAGTGCGCTGTGAATCTTCTGTCTGTCGTTATCCTTGAGGCGGTTCGCGAGCATCTCATGCATTCTGAACCAGCCGAGCTGTAGAGCGTGCTTCGCCGTGGTCGCCGTGGGCTTGCACTTCTCCTTGCTTGTCTGTGGTGCTTTACGTCACAACTTCACAAGTCCACTTGTCCCGGAAACAAGTGAGTCTCCTAGCTGCGAAACGCTCCGAAGAGAAGCTCAGGATCCCGTGGCTCCAAACCACATTTTTTGAGCCTAGACTATCGGCAAAAGCCAAAGGGGGCTTTTATCAAAGGGGGCCTTTTCGGGATTCAGGCTGCCCGACAACTACAATAGGGTTGGTGGAATCGGACATCTACCAGCACAAGGTCAAGCCGATCGAAGTAGCAGCTCAAGGGGGATGCTTTGCAAATACTCAATCATGCAACTGGCGTTGAAACACAAATGCTGGGACAAGGCTGCTCTTGGGCTGAACAATGGCAACACTGCAGGACGGCTCAGGGACTTGGGACAGAAGATTGCCAGTGCGTCCGACCGCCCGGCCAAGCGTGACAAGAGCATAGCGGCCACGGGTGGCCAGGAAGGAAGAAACCCGTGTGAATCTCAATGTGACGAATATCAAATGCTTCGGGATTCAGAAAGCAACTCAGCGAAGAAAAGAAACACTTATCGGTATAGAGTACTGAGCAACAATACGAAGATTGGGGATGGCTGTAAATGAATATCCTGTTGCAAAAGTTTGGACAATTCGGTGCTCGCGGTACCTGCAAACGATCAATGCATCAGGGGATGTGTTTTGCTGCAAAAGATGTCCTGGGCATTTTGCGGGAAAATGCGGGGATTTATAAATTCCTGCAAAACGCGAAGCCGTTTTGCGGTAAAATGCGGGGATTTGCGGGGAATTGTAAAGCTCAGTTTGTAATCTTCGGCACATTTTGCGGGAAAATGCGGTGATTTGTAAATGCATCGCAACGTTTGTGATGCGTTTCCCATGAAAGGCAATGTCTGAGCTGCCGCTCATTGCTAAATTGACGAGGCCAGACTGCATCAATGTTCTGCCTTAATGACCATAAGCAGCATGAAACAGCTCAATCAATTTCCCTACCGTCAAGAGCTAACACTCGTTCGGACAAACTCTACTGGGAATCGTATCGACATGCTACTCGCGGACTGTCTGTTACCGACTCTGGCTGAAAGCTGCTGCAATGCCAGCATGATTGCACAAACTCGTGGCGATGCAGCAGGAAACTTTGCTCACCAGACGCTACTGCTGTTCGTGGGTTCTTGCTGTCCGGCTTACCAGCCCATGTTTTGTCAACAAGCTCTCTGGCTTCGAAGCCATCCCCTCCCGTGCAAGCGGTGTCATTGTTTCGAGCGGGCTCCAGCTTTCCACAAAGGAGAAGCTTCGTTTCTTTGACTGATGTGCACTCGCAGGAGCAGAAAGAGAGATCGTC
This sequence comes from Symbiodinium sp. CCMP2592, assembly GCA_905221615.1. NCBI lineage: Eukaryota > Dinophyceae > Suessiales > Symbiodiniaceae > Symbiodinium > Symbiodinium sp. CCMP2592. The sequence goes on from CAJNDT010000075.1 coordinate 238,857, forward strand.
CCAAGAACAACCGTTTGCTGAACATAGTGGTGAGATAGCATGGATGGCCCACCCGTGCAACAATCTCCCGCTTCGCCAAAGGACCTTCGGGAAAAAGCCCCCTTTAGACCTTTCCGAGACTAGACGACTGTCTGCTCTCCAAACACTTGCTTCCTGCATCTCCAGGTTCTTGTCACAAGGCTCTCGAAAAAAGCCAAACCCCGCAAGCGTTCTACAGTGAACCCAAAACACCATCACGCCTAGACGGCTTTCCGCCCCCCTAGACCCTGGACTCGATGCGGTTGTTTTGGCTTCGGGGCTTGTCGGGATCGAGGACTTGGATTTAGGCCAGCGGCATGCTTCAACTCATGCACTGTGGCCTGTGTCATGTCGTGGTAGTGGAGCGCTCGACGGACCTAGCCAACAGAGCCGAAAAGGAAACCTTCCTGAACCGCGACAACCGGAAACGATCGCACTGAGACCCCTGCTGCCTTCAGGTTTGCGTCGATGGCCACCTGCAAACTCGGCAGCGGGGAAAGTTGCGATGAGCAAGGGAATCTCGTGTCGAGGCCTGCAGCTGCAGCGTCTCGTCAACGTTTTGATTCGTGGCCTTGAGCAGTCGTAGGAGATGCTTGTGGGCCCACTGCAGCTCCTGCATGGACGAAGTGGTTGAGCTCAAGAGCTGGCTCTGTGCCATGGGCACAGACCGATGCCCCTAAGATCCCCCGAAATCCCAGGACGCCCTCTGCCCAGAGATCTCCTGCCGATTCGCACGGTTCACAAAAGTCATCGCGTAGCCGATATGCCCCGCGCGTCCGGTCCGCCCTACCTGCCGCTGTCTGGCTTCATCTGGCAGTGGCTTCAGGTGCACATGCTGATAGCAATCTATCTTGTCCGACCCTACGGACGTAGTCTGCTGGCGTCAGCGGCATGTCGAAGTTTATGACGAGCCTCACCTGGCAGCAAATGAGTGGTGACACGCTGTCCTTGTGGCTGTGACTCATGTTGTCAGGCTGCCGGTTGTCGTGCCGGCGGCCTGAGGAATATCAAGGCCACGTGCCAGCGCGTCGGTTGCCACGACGCAGGGCCTAGCATTAAGACGAGCACGCGGACAAGACTGAGATCGACATTCATGCATTCAACGATCAGGACAGTGAGGTCTCAGTATCCGATGCTTGGATCTGGCTCGCGATGTGCGGGGATCAACTGGCTTCATCCGCAGGCTTCATCGATCGGCTGGACAAGCCAGCATACCGTCTACGACCGTGACTAGGGGCCTTCGCAGGAACTGCAACCTTGAAAACAAAAGGTGGAGCGAACACGGTCTCAAAATCTCATGTTCTAAACCTCAGCTCCTGACAGCGGTCCGTCGCGGAACTGTTGAATGGTCTGGGCAGCAGCGCACTGTTGCACTATCATCGAGCAATGCCAACGCTGTTCAATCAATGACTTGAAAGCGCCCCATGGCTGGTCGTTTCCTACGCTGCATCCGTATAGAGGCTCCAGTGAAACAGATAAAACCAAAAGCGCTCCATGAGAGCCTGGTTGACTTCGCAGCTTCGCTAGGAAAACATCATGATTCACTTCTGAGACCTCTGCCCAATCACGGTCGCACTGCTGCACGTCGCTGTGCAACTCTCGGACCTGTTCATTGGCATCGAGAATGTTCATGCTGTTCCATGCACAATGTAGAAGGTGGTTTAGCTTGAAGCTTTCATTAAGGCTGTTCTGCCGAGTGGCGAGGCAGAAGCTCTGCCTCCAGACCATCTCTTCTCTGCAAAGCATGTCTTTGAGCTTGATGACAGCCTTGCGGCTCCTGTCGATCTAAGCACTTTGTGCATCTTAACGTCAATGAACGCAGCATGCACTGAAACAATGGATGCTTGGGTGTTATGTTCATAATGCTTCGACTGCACTCGATCACACAAGCGGTACTTTGAAATTCAGCCGCCAGCACACACACACACACACACACACACCCTCACCACCCTCACCTGCAGAAGATGAAGCACTTGTCCAGCGAGCCTTCGTGGAAAATGGCCGCCCTGAAGCTTCAGAATCTGCTCTTGGCTGCCATACCAGCTGTCACTGGCTTCGTACATCTCATGACCCCACCTGCGATTGCAAACCCTGACTGGAGTGTATAGCTCTTCCTGAAAGCATCTGTGCGGTGCCCGCTGCGTGTGTGCTCAAACGCAAGGGCCCCTTGATGTCAGATGGCACGCTGATGGAACTGCATGAGACACACAGAAGTTAACAAATGCCCAAGCTCCAGTGAAGCTGCTAGAAATGCTGTAATAGAGGATGGTGAGGGAGGAAAGGAGAGGGGAGTGGGAAAGGAAGAAAGGGAGGAGTGGGGGTTCTCGAAAAAACGACTCGAAACGGATATTCTTGGACTTTCAGTTTTGCATTCCCCCCAAAAAAGTTGAAAACAGAAACCTTGCGTTTACCAAGCCGAACTCGAATCTTTCAGTATCTGGTTGAAAACGTTGAATGGAGTCGATTTTGGGAGGCCACTCCCTGCCAACCTCTTTGGGCCTTGTTTGGGCCCCCTTTGTTGCCCCCTTTAAACCCGTTTTGGGACCCCCTAAAAGGGCCTTCCGAGCTTGGTCTCGTTTCAAAAGCGCGTTTGGGATGTGATGTTTGTAGCTATCCATTCAGAACCTCTCTGTTGTTGTTCTCTTATGCCATTGCGTTGCATTGTTCTGGATTTGTTTGCGACTGTTTTTCGAAGTAGTAGTAGAAACTACCAAATCTGCCAAGGAGCCACTCGTACAGGCAACCAACCCATCTCTCCAGCTGCGTGCCTCCACATGCTGCAGCTCAGCGCTGGTCCGAATGCAAAAGCCTGTTCAAGCCTGTTGCACCTGGAGAAACTCTGGCAGGGGTCTTGCAGGCGAAGAGCTTCGGCCTTAACGTTTTGCATTGTTCAGAGCATTTGGTGGGCTCAGTCGCAGGCTAATGCGACGGGTTTCCGAGCTTTTCTGCTTTGGATCCGCGGATCCGGCGCCGCTCTCAACCCCCAAAATTATAATGTATAATATTCAATATAGCAATATATATATATATATATATATATATATATATATATATATATTTATATTTATATTTATATTTATTTACTTATGAAAAATACCTATTAAGTTATATAGATATATACTATATTATAAACACCTGCAAAGCTTGCCTAGACCCAGGCCTCTAGCGGCAAGGTTCACTGGACTCCACTACTCCACTGCCGGCAAGTTGCCCAGGAGCCACAGAAGAGGCAGAATTGGCACAGTTAGCCTCAAATTTCGGAAGCTTCGAAATGCCATAACAGACTTAGCCACGAGCAGTCCTGTACCAATCGCCAGGGTTCAGGTGAGATCTGCGAAATGCACACGTCACAGCCTCAGGCTTAAACACCTGAGACTCCTGCTGTAAACATCTTGTCAGTTCGATGAAGCTGCATTCTGCTGCCATCCTAATGCTAGGCTGGATCGCACACGCTTGGTAAGAACATGCACTGTTCACAGAAGACAGAAAGCTCTTAACTGTCTGAGGCGTGGTCTATTGCCCAGATTGCAAACTGGCTCATCTCCGGCATCTAAGTGCTACGTGCTGTAGAGTTCAACCCTTGGACCCTCGCAGAGGTGTGTTCTCCGAAAGTGGGACCTGCGCTGCACACCGACAGGCTTGAGCACTGCCCAAATTAACCAGTTAGAACAAATTGTCTGGCGTGCTCGGTGCTTGGCCACATCATCGGGAAGTCGAACTTCGAAAACCGTCTTGAAATCGCAAGACCACTGCGGCTGAAGGATCGAACGGTCCAGTTTCATGAAAGGAAGTCCTGTGGCTTTCCGGGTGATTGGCACAGCGGACCATACCTGTCCCTGTCCGTGCGTCAAGACACAAGCCATCTGAGACCATCTAAGGCCATCTAAAGTCATCTAGAAAAATTCACGTGGCCCTGTAGCTGAGCAAGAGACGAGCATTGTTGAAAAAGGTTCGGCCAGGAGGAGAAGTGTTGGCCTGAATGTGTGAATGCATGCAATGGTTCAGCATGCATCTTCTTACCTCTGCCGCTCACTTGTCGGCCTGCCCCGATTATGTGGCTGTCACTCCGAACTGTGGCAATACGATTCCAGCCGCATGACCATGAAACTCGCTGATGTCAGCTGGCCAATCTGCAGTCAGCCCGGGGATCCCACAAAGACCACACATCGAGCTTGTGTCGATGTTGTAGCCCGAAGCATCTGAACATCAATGACCTGCGCCAGGACAACGCTGAATCCGCAAAGCAAAGAAACCCAACTTGAAGTTGTCACCAGGTCGTAGAAGTCGGCAAACAAGTTGTGTACATTTTCTTCTGCGTGCGCCGCGACATGATCAGCCCTCTATGACACCAAATCTACTGCCAAACAAATGCTGCCATGGCCATGCTCACTTCAGTCAGCGACCGTCTACCGCTGTTTTCGAGAATGTTGCCAGACTGCGAACATGCCCACCTTGTGATTGAAAAGTCGTGTCTGCAACTCCAAGACTGCCTGATGGGACAGGGGGCTATCTCCCAAAGAGTCCTCACATTCCCCATATTCTCCACCAGGCTAAAAGCAAGACTGACCTGTGACAGTCCTTCCCCTCCGTCGCAGGGTTGTTCTTGCCATGGGAAACAACCTGAATCGAGACATGGACGTGCAGATTGTGCCATCCTTTCCAAGAGATACGCAGCTCAGCATCCCAGCAACGTGGTCAAGCCAACTATTTGGGCTTTGGTTGCTCGCGTGTGCCATGGTGTCAGGGTTTAGGGTTTGGGGTTGAGGGTATGCTTCATCAACCAGGACACTATTTTCGCTGCCTGCTTCTTGATGCACATATGAGGTCAACCCCTGCATGTGGGCCTGCGGGGCCTTTTAGTTTGCTGCGACACACCAACCAGGAATCAAGCACAAAAACAACCAATTCCACTATTATCGCTGCCTACTTGTTGACGCAAATATGAGGTCAACCCCTGCATGTGGGCCTGCGGGGTCTCATATTCCCAGAATGGTGTATATTGGGGGTACTTTTTTATATGAGGGGTGGGGGTATTCAACAATTTAACAGTAGGGGAGGGGATTAGAGGGCTTCAGCTAATCTAAACCCTAAAGTCCAAGCGGCTGTGTTGGGACCAGCTCTTCGAAGAAGTTTCTGGGTGGGAAACAGCTGGGATCGGCATCGGGAGCCGGCGTGTACCTTCCAAAAACGCGGATTTTTTGAGGGTTTAAGCTTTAGATGGTTTTAGGGTTTCCGTGATAAGGGACCCTGTAAAGGAGCGGGAATCTGGTACCAGTGAAGCGGCCCGTCATCCGCACTGAGTCTCCAGATCACAAAATCACAATAAGACACAGTTTGGAAAACAACTTAGGGGCTCGAGGAGCCTCGCAGCAAATTGAACATTCAAATCGTCCCCAGATATGCTTCGGACGCGCAGGAACCAAGCGCCTCCATGGAAACATCTGTTGAAGGCGTCGATGTCCATGGCGGTTGAAGGTAAGCTTCCCAACGTTCGAATTTTTGGATGGCAATTAAAATCACGAGATGCTGTAGACGACCCCTGAAACCAAAGATGCTTGAGCTCGAGATGGTATCACAGCAGCCTTTTCGAGCCATCCGGCTTAGATGCACGATTTGGATTTAAGGTTGAGGGCTTTGAGGCTGTAGGGCCATGAAATCTTCAGGGTTTATAGTGGCTTCTAGGGCTTGTAAAGCTTACAGTGCTCATGGGGCGCGTAAGGCTTCTAGGGTTTGCGAGGGCTGGGGCTTGGTTGGAGCTCTCGGGCTTTAGGGTTGGTGCCTCGGTTTTTGGCTCAGCATGACGCTATAGTGCTCAAATCTTCCTGCTTTCTGTGGCCATCGCAAACTCCCTGTGCCTTTTTCAACGTGCGCAAACGAAGACCAAGTGCAAACTGAGCAGAAAGTCTTGCCTGGCGGGAAGCAACGGAAACTGTGGCGGAACGCAGAACCGCATTCAAACAGAATCAATAGCCCTGCCTTTTGAGAGATGCTTCCTTGCGGAGGTATAGGACAAAATCCTCACCGCCCCTAAAACAGGGAACGACACCAAGCACTGGCAACTTGCAATTTTAGCAACATCAGACAAACCCTGTTGGAGTCCTCGCGGCGAGACATGTGACAACAAGACGCCCGAAGAGCACAGGCGTCGGCCACCTGGCTTGCTGCAAAGCGACTTGTAGACAGAGCGCTTCCGACTTCCAGCAAAGCGCTGCCAAGGCACGTGTAAAAACGCAAGCATGAAGCCAGGATACGTAGTAGAGCAAAGTCCTGCCTAAGTACATGCACCGTGGACCAGAACTGCGGACTATGGCGGTCAGGTTGCTTTTCAACTGCGCTCCATCACGTCTGCACCGAATGCCAGATCATTTCCACAGTCACTCCATGGAGCTGCTGTCGAGGCAGTAGACAACCTGCAAGAGATCAAATGCCACATTCTTCCCATAGCCTACTGTAAACCCAGGCGGCCATTTGCTTCGTGCCTCTGAAGCACATCTGCCTGAAAAGGCCTCATCACGGAACAACAGAATTCCGTGGCAACATGGCTGTGCTGCAACCACTGCTGAATAATGCATCTGCAGCAGAGTCGCCTTGCACTCGGCACGTGCATTTTGACGAGCCTAGACAAAGGCAAATCTGCACTACACCCCGGGGCAAAGGGAGCTTGAGTTCAATCCCTCCCAGGTGACGCCAACGACATTCATCCGCAACTTAGTCGGGGCTCCGTCTGTCATTGGCCCGCTCGGATTTTCGGCCAGGACTTGATGGCCTGCAGCGAACGGCAAAAAGAAAAACATCCACCAAGGCTACCGCAAGGCATCTGCAACAGGAACTGTAGCCAGACTGCAGCCCGCACGATCAAACCACAGAGTCAGGTTTCGCAATGTCGGAAGGCTTTACTGCGACATATGACAAGCAAGTTTAACAAAGTAGCTGCGAATTTGTGGTTCATGTACCTGTTCACCATAATCTGTGCGCTTTTCTAGGTTGGCCTGGGTGTGTCATGTGGACCCTACACGTTTGCCGCTGCCTCAACGAAAAAGGAAATTTCAAGCATCGCGCAGAACTCTGGAGGCTATTCCAACATTAACCTTTGTGGGATCTCGGGCACCGGATGCTGAGTTTCACATGTACCTTGAAAAGCCTTGAACAACACCATGCCCGAAACAATGACTGATATTCGGCGCGTCGGATTTGTGTTCTCCCACGGGATGTCATCCGTGACCTAGGCGGGCCTCCGTCTGTCATTGATTTCCGCGGATTGTCGGCCAGGATTTGCCGGCCTGAAGCAAATCACACCAAAACAATAGGCCTACCAAGGAAGGCATGAGCAACAGGAGCGGTATAAGAAATGCGAGATTTAAAGCGATTCCTACATGCATACAGACGCATAGTGAGTTGTCGAGGTGTCACAGCGCAGATTGTTCAATAGCTGCAAGATAGTTTTGTGATTTGTGCGCAGTGCATTCTCGAGACTGCGGCGCGGATTGCTCGAGACTGCGGAATTCTCGCCACCCCTCCCCCCTCATCTTGAGGCAGGCTGCTTCACCCCCGGACTCGTGGGCAGCTTGACTCCACGCGACGGTGGAGGTCCAAGCACGGACCTGGGCTTACAACTGCACCGGCACACCGTCCTGCTCCGCAAGGTCACAACATGTTCAACAGCTAAAATGTGAGGTAAGCCGCTGCGCGTCCAGAGCTCTTTGCACGGGCTTCGACCCCACATTCGCGGCCGCCAGCCTTTCCAAATACAAAAACTGGCTGTCTCGGCGGCTTGTTTTCACCCAGCTGTCCAAGCTGCCTAGCCGTGCCGGCAGGTTGTCCAAGACCGCGTGCCGGCGATGGTCCAACCACAGACCTAAGCTAGAGTCTACTAATGCATGCCTTGCTGACTTGGTTGTTCGACAGCTACAACACCAACATTGGGGCAGGCCGCGGAAGATCCATCTTTGCTTTCTCCGCTGCAGGTAGCCTCCTTCCCGGCATCGCCGCCGGCCTGAAGCTCGAGACACCTCCATCGCCTTTCTCGAGCCCCCCCTCACATCTTGAGGCAGGCTGCTTCACCCCCGGACTCGTGGGCAGCTTGACTCCACGCGACGGTGGAGGTCCAAGCACGGACCTGGGCTTACAACTGCACCGGCACACCGTCCTGCTCCGCAAGGTCACAACATGTTCAGCAGCTAAAATGTGAGGTAAGCCGCTGCGCGTCCAGAGCTCTTTGCACGGGCTTCGACCCCACATCCGCGGCCGCCAGCCTTTCCAAATACAAAAACTGGCTGTCTCGGCGGCTTGTTTTCACCCAACTGTCCAAGCTGCCTAGCCGTGCCGGCAGGTTGTCCAAGACCACGTGCCGGCGATGGTCCAACCACAGACCTAAGCTAGAGTCTACTAACGCATGCCTTGCTGACTTGGTTGTTCGACAGCTACAACACCAACATTGGGGCAGGCCGCGGAAGATCAATCTTTGCTTTCTCCGCTGCAGGTAGTCTCCTTCCCGGCATCGCCGCCGGCCTGAAGCTCGAGACACCTCCATCGCCTTTCTCGAGCCCCCCCTCACATCTTGAGGCAGGCTGCTTCACCCCCGGACTCGTGGGCAGCTTGACTCCACGCGACGGTGGAGGTCCAAGCACGGACCTGGGCTTACAACTGCACCGGCACACCGTCCTGCTCCGCAAGGTCACAACATGTTCAGCAGCTAAGATGTGAGGTAAGCCGCTGCGCGTCCAAAGCTCTTTGCACGGGCTTCGACCCCACATTCGCGGCCGCCAGCCTTTCCAAATACAAAAACTGGCTGTCTCGGCGGCTTGTTTTCACCCAACTGTCCAAGCTGCCTAGCCGTGCCGGCAGGTTGTCCAAGACCACGTGCCGGCGATGGTCCAACCACAGACCTAAGCTAGAGTCTACTAATGCATGCCTTGCTGACTTGGTTGTTCGACAGCTACAACACCAACATTGGGGCAGGCCGCGGAAGATCCATCTTTGCTTTCTCCGCTGCAGGTAGCCTCCTTCCCGGCATCGCCGCCGGCCTGAAGCTCGAGACACCTCCATCGCCTTTCTCGAGCCCCCCCTCACATCTTGAGGCAGGCTGCTTCACCCCCAGACTCGTGGGCAGCTTGACTCCACGCCACGGTGGAGGTCCAAGCACGGACCTGGGCTTACAACTGCACCGGCACACCGTCCTGCTCCGCAAGGTCACAACATGTTCAGCAGCTAAAATGTGAGGTAAGCCGCTGCGCGTCCAGAGCTCTTTGCACGGGCTTCGACCCCACATTCGCGGCCGCCAGCCTTTCCAAATACAAAAACTGGCTGTCTCGGCGGCTTGTTTTCACCCAACTGTCCAAGCTGCCTAGCCGTGCCGGCAGGTTGTCCAAGACCACGTGCCGGCGATGGTCCAACCACAGACCTAAGCTAGAGTCTACTAACGCATGCCTTGCTGACTTGGTTGTTCGACAGCTACAACACCAACATTGGGGCAGGCCGCGGAAGATCCATCTTTGCTTTCTCCGCTGCAGGTAGCCTCCTTCCCGGCATCGCCGCCGGCCTGAAGCTCGAGACACCTCCATCGCCTTTCTCGAGCCCCCTCTCTCTTCTTGAGGCAGGCTGCTTCACCCGCGGACTCGTGGGCAGCTTGACTCCACGCGACGGTGGAGGTCCAAGCACGGACCTGGGCTTACAACTGCACCGGCACACCGTCCTGCTCCGCAAGGTCACAACATGTTCAGCAGCTAAAGTGTGAGGTAAGCCGCTGCGGGTCCAGAGCTCTTTGCACGGGCTTCGACCCCACATTCGCGGCCGCCAGCCTTTCCGAATACAAAAACTGGCTGTCTCGGCGGCTTGTTTTCACCCAACTGTCCAAGCTGCCTAGCCGTGCCGGCAGGTTGTCCAAGACCACGTGCCGGCGATGGTCCAACCACAGACCTAAGCTAGAGTCTACTACTGCATGCCTTGCTGACTTGGTTGTTCGACAGCTACAACACCAACATTGGGGCAGGCCGCGGAAGATCCATCTTTGCTTTCTCCGCTGCAGGTAGTCTCCTTCCCGGCATCGCCGCCGGCCTGAAGCTCGAGACACCTCCATCGCCTTTCTCGAGCCCCCCTCACATCTTGAGGCAGGCTGCTTCACCCCCGGACTCGTGGGCAGCTTGACTCCACGCGACGGTGGAGGTCCAAGCACGGACCTGGGCTTACAACTGCACCGGCACACCGTCCTGCTCCGCAAGGTCACAACATGTTCAGCAGCTAAAATGTGAGGTAAGCCGCTGCGCGTCCAGAGCTCTTTGCACGGGCTTCGACCCCACATTCGCGGCCGCCAGCCTTTCCAAATACAAAAACTGGCTGTCTCGGCGGCTTGTTTTCACCCAACTGTCCAAGCTGCCTAGCCGTGCCGGCAGGTTGTCCAAGACCGCGTGCCGGCGATGGTCCAACCACAGACCTAAGCTAGAGTCTACTAATGCATGCCTTGCTGACTTGGTTGTTCGACAGCTACAACACCAACATTGGGGCAGGCCGCGGAAGATCCATCTTTGCTTTCTCCGCTGCAGGTAGCCTGCTTCCCGGCATCGCCGCCGGCCTGAAGCTCGAGACACCTCCTGCTTGCCTTTCTATGTCTGGCACACGGCCATGGCACAGGCAGTTGTCAATGTGGGAACCAGGCTAACATCTGAACACGACAACTTTGCGACACCAATGTGCATGCAGCTGCGGAGAAGCCTTGGAAGCCTTGTGACCTTTGGCAGTCTGCAGGAGACGTAAATCTCACGGTAACCCCTGCTAAAAAATCACCAGCTCAAGAATGGCTCGAGCAGGTGCCGCACTACGGAGCGGAGCGGGATTCAGAGATTTGACTGAGACTGTATGCTTGAAATCTGGAAGCCCAGAGCCGCGGAAGATCCATCTTTGCTTTCTCCGCTGCAGGTAGCCTGCTTCCCGGCATCGCCGCCGGCCTGAAGCTCGAGACACCTCCTGCTTGCCTTTCTATGTCTGGCACACGGCCATGGCACAGGCAGTTGTCAATGTGGGAACCAGTCTAACATCTGAACACGACAACTTTGCGACACCAATGTGCATGCTGCTGCGGAGAAGCCTTGGAAGCCTTGTGACCTTTGGCAGTCTGCAGGAGACGTAAATCTCACGGTAACCCCTCCTGCTCAGGAATGGCTCGAGCAGGTGCCGCACTACAGAGCGGAGCGGGATTCAGAGATTTGACTGAGACTGTATGTTTGAAATCTGGAAGCCCAGAGCCGCATATCGGGCGAAGGGCTTCCAGATGTGTCTTTCAGGATGCGGCTGCGGTCATAGCAGAATTTCAGGCTTGACATCCAGGGCTGAAATCTGGCATGCCCAAAGCCTGGAGAACACTGCCCAATTTTGTGCATAGAGACATACGTCATGCTAGAACAAGTTTTTCCGGCGTTTTGGGGATGGTGTCTGTGCTGCGGCTGCGACAAGTGGCTTTGCTAAACTTCCTATAAGGTTATATGAGCCGTCCATTTGCATATGTATGTGCATTTCTCTCACTACGTACAAATGATGACACAAAAATGTCTATATGCATATATGTATTTATGTGTATATATACATGTACATATGTATACCTATATAAACATCCATTAGCAATATTATATACATTATGCAACATCATGTGAACTGTAAGCCCTAAACCGTAAACTCCAAGGTTGTTTCGCCCTCCATGCACATCTCGGGTTGCTTAAATCCCAAGTGCTTTGCAAGGACTGCAGGCGTCGTTCACCCTCATGCCCGGTTTTCGGGCGATCCCTAAAAGCGTAATTAGACGGGACGGCATCCCTCATGCCGTGACCCTGCAATGGGCCCTCAGGCAGCCTCGCCTTTGATGGCACACACTCGGCGAATGCTCTTTTCTGGATTTTCATCAGCGTCTGTGATAAGAGGCCGCCTGACAAAGGGCACATGCCTAAAAACCTAAACTTACGATCGTGTTGCCTTGGAGAGGTCTGTGTGATCAAGAAACCTCATAAACCTGCCCGTCATTTGTGTGTCTTAAGTAAAACCTGAAGCTTGAACGTCCCAAAGTAATTATTTTACAGAGTCTCCAAAAGCCACACGATCAAAGCCTACGGAGCTGATCACTCCTTCAGCACGATGAGCTCCTCCACCCAATTGAGGGCTTCATCTTGTTGCCATCCCGGTGGCGCGGCTTGCCGGATCATATCAGCCCAGGTGGGATTCTGCCTTTGCACGAAGGAGGGGTTGGAAGATGTGTGTGTTTCTTCATGTGTTCATTTGCTTGCTTTTCCTCCTTCCTTTCTTCCTTTGTGTGTTACGTGCTCATTTCGGCCATATCTAGAATCTAGAGCATATATCCTTGGTTCTTGGGCACGGGAATTTGCACACCGCTTGGTGGTGCAAGTAGATTTGTTTGTTTGATACTTTCTTTCTTCGTTCCGTGTTCGTCTGTTACTTTGTTTGTTTGCCCCCTTTGCGCCGCTCGAACTTGGCCGAACAACTCAAATGTCTGAGTACAAGACCAAGGCACAAGCGCTTCAGCGCAGGAAGCGCTGAGTTGGCCAACACATACACGCCGTCGGATCTTTTGTACTGCTCCGAGATGCCGAAGACCGTTCCGGGAGGGAACAGAATCTCGGCTTCGGCTGGCCACCTGCGACCCAAAACATGCTGGTCACACCCACAAACAGATCTTCCACAAACTGGATAGACTTTGAGATGGCACGCAAACCACCAACCAGACAGTAGCCTTTGATTCCCGCTAATCAAATGGATGGTCACCAAAAACTGAACCCAAAGTGTCATGATTTTCTCGGGGTATCGTCTGATGTCTTGATCCAAGACCTGGCAGCTGCAAGCCAACAATGGCCATATCGAGGAGGACAAATCTTCTGGCCAGCTACGGTTTGTCCGCGTTGTTTTTGGGGCCTAGTTTGCAAGTCCTCGCTATGACGGGAATTGGGACGCATGTCAAACTATTTAATTTTGCTCGTCGCGGTGACTGCACCAGCATGTACAAGCAGATGACGTTGATACCCCCTTGGTGGGCATGAAATCATGAGGCCAACCAATGACATCACTGGAAATGTTTGGGAAACTTGGTGGCATAGTGTGTAACCGACAAATGCATCACGGAACCACTGTGCGGGAAATGACTTCTGCAACTGATCAAATTTGAAAAACCGTGGGTGTCATCACAAAACAACCATCCCATGGTTGATAAACGCCCCCACGTCATTCCACGTTGCAATCCGCGTCAGAACAGTGCATGTCGAAAAAGAAAAAGTCAAGGTAGTCTGCTTTTTCAAATCATTGAACGGATTTCCACCTCAGGTATGCACAAGCAGATGCACATGGATCAAGCCATAAGTGACAAGTGGGGTATACAGCAGCGAGCTGGCGAGCAAAGCTGCCAGTCCCCCTTTGTCGATGGTACCTACAGTCTTTGAGGGCAACCGGGCGACAGGACTGATCGATAGCCATTTGCGAGCACCATCCGAAGTTGAGTCCCAACCCTGTTGCCTTGAGTGCTGAAACGCATTTACACCCAGAGCATCTACAAAAAAGATGATTTGAATCTTCAAGACCTGCCGGTGTTGGATGTCCTGGGCACCATATTCTTGGGTAAGGGCGCTCCTGGTCTCCTGAAGGCATTGAGGGTCTGGCCCGATCGACCTTCACGAGTGCCAGTGCCATGGCCGTAGCTGCCAGCTTTTGCCGTAGATATTCCATCTGAATAGTTCCATCAGCCAAATTCAAGCCCCCCGCCCGAAGCTCCCAACGCCCAAATTCCGGATAAACAAAGTGTTTTGGCAGGGCGGCCAAATATTCAGAACAACACCCTCAGGTCATTGCTGGGGTGATGAGCCGGCCTGGATAAGCAAACGCCGTCATTGTCTAGCGGAACACCTCGGGCACGATGCCGCATAGCCTTGGGAAGCACCTTGGGCGCCCAACTGGGGCGACAAGCGCGAGATATGCATGCGTGCATGTATGCACGCGCGCAGGTCTGCAAGTTAACAGGCGTGCAAGCAAGCAAGCAAGCAAGCAAGCAAGCAATCCATAAATCAATCTACCAATCCATCAATCAATCTATCAATCTATCTATCAACCTATCTGTCCATCAATCAATCAACCAACCTTGCTTCCTTGCTTGCTTCCTTTCTTTCTATCTATTTATCTATCTATCTATCTCTGTCTCTGTTTATCTATTTATTTATTTATTTATCCATCTAATTATCCATCCATCCGTCCGTCCGTCCATCCATCCATTCATCCATCCACCCACCTACTTAGCCATCCATCCATCCATCCATCCATCCATCCATCCATTGATCCATGTTTCAATCCATCTACTCTATCTACTCATCTATCTATTGATCTATCTATCTATCTGTCTGCCTGCCTGCCTGGCTGTCTGTCTGTCTATCTATCTGTCTGTCATGTCTCTCTGTCCTGTCTGCCTGTGTCCGGAGACCCGAACTTTGAGCACAACTTCCAACCGCATGCGTGCCTGCGTGCGTGCGCGTGAATGCGTGCATGCGTGCTGGCGCGCAAGCATGCACATGCATGCATGCGTGCATGCACGTCCGTCCATGCGTCTGCCTGTCTGTCTGCATGTCTTTGTACGTCTGTATATCTGTATGTCTGTGTGTGTGAATGCATGCACGCATGTATGTATGCATGTAGGTATGCACGCATGGGTGTATGTACGTACGTACACATGTGTGTGTGACTCAGCCTAGCACATGGATGCAAGGGGTCACGCCCAACCAAGACGCTTGTTGCAACCTTGAGGCATGCAGGGGGGCAATCCTGTGAGCATAGCTGATTGCCCAATGCAGAGGGCTATGCCACAGCTGATGTGGAGTCTGATCAATTCCATGTACCTGCAAGCTGGCCCCCTGAGGCAGCAAGATTAAAGAAAAGCTGGCCCCCTGAGGCAGCAAGATTAGTTTTGCAGTAGGTTTACAGGCCATGATCAGTTGTGCATGTGCAGTTGTGGACATGTCGGTGTGTGCAGTTGTGAGCCTGATTGACTTGAGGGACAGCACAGAGGCAGAGCCGGAAAACCCTCTAAAGTGTGCAATTTTGAATTGAGCTTCAAAGAGTTCCCATTTCCTGACTTTTACAAACCAAGACAAGTGTGTGTTTTGTGTGTGTGTGTGTTTTGTGTGTGTGCGTGTTGTGCATGTGTGCATGTGCGTGCGTTCTTACGTGCGTTTGTCTAGGCCTCAAGCGACCAGGCCTACAAGCAGCAAGCCTTCAGGTAGCAAACTTATAGGCAAATTTGGGTGGAAGCGGCAAGTCTGCAATTAGAAGGGCTTCAAACACCAGGTCGGAAAGCAAACGGTGCGGGATTTGCAGGTCCTCCAACGGCGCATCTGTAAACCACAGACAGTGTGGAAATATGATTGTGTGTGAGGCAAGTCTTGGAAAAAAAGCTCCTAGGAAGAATGCAACGCCGGAGCCAAGGTGCCATCATTTTTGTCTTGTATTTCAAAGGATTGCTGGTGGAGAATGAAAGCCATTGCTGCCCGCCGCACAACGCGACATCGGAAGTCCTCCGGGGGGATAAATAGGTCAGAACTATTTCTGATGTGGATGTGGTATTTGGGGGGCTAGGCCTGAGGGGGCAGGCAAGCGGGCATGTCGTTTAGGGTCGAAAGCTTACGGGCCTTAGGGTTCGGGGATAGAGAGTAACAATTCAGGGCAAGCCAGCAAAACGGTGGACCGCAGCATGACTCAACACATTGCTGGCTACCCTATTTCCTGGTCTCATTCTGCTCTGGTTTCTCTGGCCACACATGACCCCCCGGAAATAGGTCACTAAATAGTGCGCCCTGGGGTTACCCCCCCAATCCCCCTATTTTAAGGCACCCCCCATGATCTTGATTAGCATATGCCCCGAGTGCATTTTCCCCAAATTATGACATGGTACTGCTTGCAGCTTGCTTCCCCCAGGATCGTCCTCCACAGCGTCAGCAGGTGTGTCTCCAGCTTGTTGCTTGCGGCCAGCCTTCAATCAAGATCATATCCTCTCACGCCAAACCCTCCTGGATGGACAACACTCCGAATGTCCAAGACCCAAGAAACCCTCAAGGATTCTTGCCGAGGGCACGACTTCCTGTAGCCGCTGCTCAAGAAGTTGTGCAGGATTTCCGCACATTCCACTAATGGTTCTCCTGGCACGGCAGCAACCGGATGGCGTGGACTGTGCTCTGGGACAGGATCACTTAGCGACCCTGTTTCCGGATCACCTAACCAAATCAGAGTTTAGGGTTCAGGGTGTAGGGTTTAGGGTGGCATGCTGCCCAGGACCCCAAAAAAGGAGTGGCTTTTTGTTGGGCTTTTTTGGATAACGAGGAGAAATGCACAGAAACTCTTCTTAAGTGTCAACAGTCTGTTTTAGGGCTTAGGGTCTGGGACTGCTTTAGAGTTTACGGTTTAGGGTTTAGGATTGTCTTAGGGTTTTGGAATAATTTTGGGTTTAGGGTGTGGATCGCCTTAGGTTTTAGGGTTTAGGGTCTAGGGGTGTTTTGGGGTTTAGAGCTTAGGGATTAGGATTGTTTTAGGCTTTAGAATTTAAGATTATTTTAGGGTTAAGAGTTGTTTGGGCTTTTTTTGGGGTTTAGGGTTTAGGAATGTTTTAGGGTTTAGGGTTAAGGATTGTTTGAGGTTTTAGGGTTTAAGGTTCAGGGTTGTTTTTGGGGTTTAGGGTTTAGTTTTTGTCAGGGTTTAGGGTTCGGGGTTTAGGAATGGTTTGGGGTTTAAGGTTCAGGATTGTTCTACGGTCTAGGGTTTAGGGTTCAGGCTTGTGTTAGCGTTTAGGGTTTAGGTTTTAGGGTTAAGGGTTGTTTTCAGGCTTAGGGTTTTGGATATTGTTTTAGGGTTTAGGGTTCAGGATTGTTTGTTTTAGGGTTTAGGATAGTTTCAAGGTTTAGAGCTTCGGGCCAGGATTGTTTTAGGTTTTAGGGTTTAGATTGTTTTGGGATTTAGGGTTTAGGGTTCAGGATTGGTTTAGGGTTTAGAATTGTTGTAGGGTTTAGGGCGTAGGGTTGTTTTAGGGTTTAGGGTTCAAGATTGTTTTAGGGTTACGGGTTTAGGATTGGTTTAGGGCTTAGGGTTTAGGGTTTAGGATTGTTTGAAGGTTGTTTGTTTAGGATCGTTTGTTTTTTTAATGGTTTAGGGTTTATAGGGTTTAGGATTGTTTTAGGGTTTGGGAATTAGGGCTAAGGGTTCAGGATTGTTTTATGGTTTAGGGTTGAGGACTGATGGGCTCGTGCTTATGTTCTTTCTTTCTTTCTTTCTTTATTTCTTTCTCTCTCTTTCGTTCGTTCGTTATTTATTTATTTCTTGCTTTATTGTTCATTTCTCTCTCTCTCTCTCTCGTTCGTTCGTTCCTTCGTTCGTTCGTTCTTTCTTTCTTGCTTTCTTTCTTTATTTCTATCTCTTACGTTCGTTCGTTCCTTCGTTCGTTCGTTCTTTCTTTCTGTCTTTCTTTCTTGCTTTCTTTCTTTCGTTCTTTCTGTCTTGCTGTCTTTCTGTCTTTCTTTCTTAAGATATGGGTTCCCCCAAAAACGTTGCTAAGTGATCCAAAAGAAAAAGCGATGCTGAGCGAACCCTTCACCCAGTGGAAGAGAAGGCATCGACGAAAAGGAACCCCAAGGCTTGCCTTCTTGAATGGAGCTGTGCACCCACGTGACGGTATGTCCTCAGTGACACCGGGTCTGTCCAAAATTCTGCACGTGGAAACCTGAAAGTCTGAGACAGTTGCGGTTGTACGTGCCATCGATCTGCGAAGACGGATTCCTACCTTGCAAGTGTCTTTACTGAATGCAGACGGCACCGAAACAATCTGGGCAACCCAAGGTCGTGGCAAAAGCTGTTGATGATGCTAAACGCATCGAGGCTCCAAGCGACAAAAGCTTGTCGCTCCTGACTGGCTCAAGGAGGTAAGGCAACAAATGAGAACAAACAAAAGACGAATGACGAATGGAATTGCAAACCAACTCAAGGCACCGTCTCCAAGAGGATGGAGCTCGAAGGTTCCGGTTGGCTAACGTCCTTCACCACCCTCGGGAAAAAACACCAGTGGCATTTCCCCCTTCCGTTGCACCTGTCATGTATGTCCAACTTGAGCTCCCTGCACATGGCCGTCAGAATAAACATCGATGGTTCTCACGAGCGTTCCTTCCAGGTCGTCACAAACCAAAACTACTTATGGAACGCGTTTGGAAGAGCTTCCGTTTTGAGGCTGCGGCTTTCTTGAGACGCCTTGCCATTGCAAGGCGAATCCGAAGGCCTCAGCGAAGCAGCCCTGTAGGTGCTCACCCTAATTGCACGTAAACTGTGTTCATGGAGCGACCCGCATTGCCCCTTGTCCCGAAGTTCCCCCAAATTCAAAAGTGCAATCCGCCCCAATTGGCTCGCCCCTGTCGAACAAAACGAATTGGCGCCCCTCGTTGCAACGAGTCTGGAAGGTGTATTTTCACATCGGCTGTCGCAGTTGAGCAGTTGACAGTTGTGCCGGGACGTGCTTGAATTTTTGGCCCTGATGGATCTCACAAGTCCGACGGTATGCATCGGAAGGAGGCGGACGTGATTGCTCACTACTGATTGCAATTTACATCTTGTCGTTGCGTCACCCGTGTTGGAGAGAACATTCTCTCACATCAGCTTCAAAGGCCCTCGGGCATTTTCGTGTCTAAAGGGGTGTCGACTGGGGGACCCTCATTGACCTTCAGTTGCTGGGCTCACTTGGGGACCCTTCGAGGGTTCTGGTCTGTAAACTCGAACGCACGGGACACAACTCGAGCAATAGCTAGTCATCAAAGCAAAAAAGATGCAGCCACACGATGAATGCTACCAGGATGGCCCAGAAGTCAATGCGCTTGGCGGCGTTGTCCGGCGTACCTGGAAGGAAGGGAAAGCGGATAGAAGGGAAATAGGCGTTGCGAACACCAGCCCCCAGCCTTTTTGACTGGGGAAAGCGGGCCCTGCTGGGGGCTTGTGCTCCGTCTGCCTTTGGCAGCCACGGTATCCTGCAAGATGATCAGAAAAAGCTGAGGTGCTCACCTCAGTCGTGAATGTGTTGACGATATCGCAACCAGCCTTCATGTAATTTGGGGTCGGGGATCTCATTGCGCAAGCACCTCCTGCTTAGCTGCTTCCTTTTGAGCAAAAGGCTCTGAGAAGCCATACAAGCCATACATTTTGGAGTGACAGGGTGTTCTTTGAAGATGCGGTCATGAAGAAAGTTCAACACACGAGCTGGGAGCTTCAACATGAAGCATATGAAGGCCATTTTCCATGCGTCAGGAACAAGCGTCTATTCTGTCCATAGGCTGTTGTCTTTGACAAACAGCGCACCCCAAAATCAAGTGCAAGCTGAGGAGGAAGTCTTGCCTGGGATTGCTCAACGGTTCCCGGCAATGCCTTTCAAGCTGCTCGCGGCAACATCAAACCTATGCTCCTGTCCTGACGATGCGAAAAGAGGCTGCGCGTGGCCCGAAGAGCAACGGCTTCAGCCACCTCGCCATAAAGCAAATCCGATGCACGCTTCTATCATTCCGGGTTTGAAAACGAACGAAAAGGCAGAAGGATAATTCGGATGACTACGGCCCGGACCATCTGAGACAGACTGAAACGAACGAAAAGGAAGGTGGCTTTTTTACATGAGTCTTACCAAGAGCTGGCTTTTTTACATGAGTCTTACCAAGAGCGCAGCAAAAATGCTGTCAAAACCCAGGGGAACCTACTTCCACACCCTTTGGGATTATAATAACTATTAATAGTTCGGGGAATAGAACGGTGTCAAGGGACACACACCTTGTCGACACTGACCGGCGGGGCATTAAATATCCCGAACTGTTTACTCCAATTTACTTAAATTTGGGCTTCTTGCGGCTTTTCTGCATGTTTTACCCCAATCGGCCTCAAAGTGGCTTCGGGACCAACTTTGTATCCCACTCGATAACACCATCGCAATGTCTTGGGGGTGTGCAAAAGTCTTCACTTGTGTCTTACACACCTTTTGGACAATGGTGGATGCTACAGTGTTAGAGGAAGCGTGCCTCCGTGGCCGGCCTCGCTCGTCACAATCGGCTACCTGCCTCAGGTCTGTTAGTTTCGCTTCTCGATTCATCTTTCTCAGGAAGAATATCATGGGAGCTTCTTGTGCCGCCCAAGACTTGTGTTCACAGGCCGTTTTGCCGAATTAGCATTGTATACGCTTGAAGCAGTACTGTAGTCATAGCCAGAGTAGAATTCAAGGGGACAGCACGGATCATGAAAATCAAGTGCCGCTAACGTGTTGGAAGGAGTTTCATGCATTGTGTCGCCACACCCCTAGTAGAGTGCTGTACACATGGCCGCACTTGGCTGAGCCTCAATCTTAGATTGTGGCCGCATGCACATGGCACTCTGCTCTGACAATAAGCTTCCGGCAATAGGAACTGAGGTAATCCTCTCAGCGGTTCAGGCGTGGCCCAGAGTGACTTCATTGGCAGCCTTGCAGGTGGATCTGTAGATCCTTAACATCTCTGTTCTGCCGCCCACGCAATCTATCTCTCTCTCTCTCTCTCTCTGTCTGTCTTCTCCCTCTGACTGAGCCCTGAACAAATTCGCTCAAGGAAAATCAAAGGCAGCAGTCCACTGGAAGTTCCTGGTGAGCTGCTGGATCTGCCACCTGGCTGGCCCGCAATACAAATTTGCACTCAGGCCAGTCTGCGTGTGCATCCGAAGAAATCCCTGATCCGGTGGAACCAGAACACGGACGTGCGAATGTGGAGAAGGTTCGAGAAGCTGAGCAAGCAACTGGACTGGGATCTTCAGAGTCAATTCGAGCATGTGCCCGAGGCGACGCTGGCGAGCGCAGGCTACTTGGATGCGGTCCTCGGCATCCTCGACGGCCTGGCTGGTGAGAAGGACGCGTCGGAGAAGCGCAGGGTCGTCAGGGCAGCCCTGTTCGAAGGCCACCGCAAAAAGGACGAGACGCTGTCCGAGGTTGCGGTGCGCCGTGAGCAGGAGTTCGCTGGAGCAGACCGATACTTGACGATCCCTTCCGAGCTCAAGGCGGCTGTGAGTGGTGAGCTGAAGGCATCAGCTCAGCGGCAAGGCCCATCCCGACGCAAACGCGACCCCACCTCCAATTTAGCAACGTGGCTTTCTGGACACTCGCAACCCTGAAGTACCAGGCGAGGACTCGGGCGCCGACAGATTACAACCGGAGACGGTTTGGGGCTTGGAGTTCGCAAATCTCCAAGTACAGGCGACTGTCATGGCAAAGCGCAAGTCGCAACTCGCTCCAGGACGTCACGGGATCTCTGGGTGCACACTCTCCGCAACGCGCCAGAAGGGAGCAATCGCAGCCTAGGCCCAGGCCATCACCCCAGAAGCAAAGCGTGCAAATGCGGGGAGACTCGCACTCGCCCGCGTCCGGCCAAGCTTGACACAAGATCTTCGCTGCGGGTTTGACATGCGCCTGCCTCAAGCCTGCCTGTGGTAAGACCGGCACACCCGCGGACATAGGCTTTGCGGTCAAAGCTTCCAGAGTTCGAGTTCTCAGAGAAGGAAGGCAGGTTCCTGCCCGAGAGTTTCCATTTTGCAGCATTCCCAAACTTCCAAACCGGGGAGGTGAGGGGCGGTTTCGGCCTGCCAGAAGACGAGCTGGCACAGGCATGAAGATTTAGTGATAACGGAATCAGGCAGCCGATATTATGTGCCTTGTTCACAGCAGGACCCCTGGTTTCGCAATCCTTGATAGATGCAGCTACGGGCGATTGCCAGTGCGGAATCTGCTTCGAGCCTCAGTCCTGGCAGATCTGTGCCTGTAGAAAAGCAACTCAAAGCCAGCTGCCACTGTCCCATCCCAGGCAACACCGTGCTCCTGGCTTCTGTGGGGCAGAGCTTGTTACAAGTAGGACTTCGTGCTGCGTTTTTGAGCCTGCAAGCTTTGTAAACGTTCCAAAAGGATTTCCAGTGGGTGCAGAAGGCTCCGCTGGAGCGCCAGCTTGTGCCTGTTCCTGCATCGCCCTGGCTGGAGCTAGGGTCTTGGAGGCTTAGCTCCAGCCGGAGTGCGCTGTCGAGCTACCACGGCAGAGACACTGGCAAAGGCTCCGAGACTCATCGCGCCCTTCCTACACTTGGCCACTCCTATCTTCGGGATTCTCTTCACGAGGTCCACATTAACTAAGGCTAGTCCTGGAACTTGTGGTCGTTATTCGCGCCCAAACATGGCATGGGCCTACAGAACGTCATCCGGCCTGGGACTGCCAACACGACTCCTGCGAAGGATGAGAATGCACATGACGGCTCTCTACATCCTGGCTTAAGCGTTCGCCCAAGTTGGCGCTGCATCCTGATGGAGGTCCCCATCATGCACATGGGATAGACGCACTCGTCTTTCCTCCTCTCCACAATGGATTCAGCCTTCCTGCGGTGTTGCACCTCCTGCGCTTCACGGGCGTGGCGTCTGCCAAGTCGCCCAAAAGAGCGGATTCTCGTCCTTCACGAGGAAAGGAAGCTGGGAGATGATGGAGTTTAGGAAGTTTAGGGCCATCCCGCGCGACTCGGCCCTGCCATCGACGGTTGCACAGAATGCACTTCGGCTGAGCGACCCGACTTGGCGTCGAGGCGCCCAGACACGTCTGCGCTGCATGGGCCGTGGAAAGCTTCTTTGAAACGGCGGCTCGCGCGACGTGCACAAGGGCAAGAGAGTCTGAATCTCGGTGACGAAAATTCCCGGCGAGCTCGCGGACGGGAGCATCAACAGAAGCAGGGCACTCGGCCTTCGCAGGCGCAATTCTGCGAATTCTCGGCGCCAGCATGCGACCTTCGTCCTGGGTGCCGCAGACTCGAGTGCCCTAGCAGTAGTCCTTCGGAACATCTCACCGAGTGACAGCAGCACAAGGCGAAGGTTCAGGGACCTGCAGACGGAAGGCTGCCCGTGAGTCCGCAAAAGACTATCACTAAGTCACTGTGCAAACGCATAAAGATGTCAGTCTGCTGTCTCTTGGCGAAGGGGTCTGCAAGACTCGTCTGTTGAGCTTGAGGCCCGCGCAAGACTCCTGCTAGGCAGGAGGCACACGCATTTGGCCATACTGAAGCGCAAGGCCACAACACTGCACCAGTCCACACGAAAGAGCAAACTGCATCGTCGAAGCGGCACCAGCCGTGTCTGCAAGAACCAGCTGTGCGTGACATGTTGCCCAGCAGAAAACCTGGAGCCAAGCGGCGTGGCTACGTTCCAGGACTGGCTGGGACGCTCGTGAAAGAGCGCCTTGTCACGCGCATAAGCTTTGGTGGTCGGACCAGCAGGCAGCAGGCTGGATCTCGGTTGCTTGACGCTTACATCCAGGCAGGGTGAGTTCAACTTTCTACTACTACTACTACTACTACTACTACTACTACTACTACTACTACTACTACTACTACTACTACTACTACTACTACTACTACTACTACTACTACATCCAGGCAGGGTGCAGGGCGTTCGCGGCGGTTCGGGGTTTCGACTCTCGACCCCACCTCGGCATCGCGTTTGACTAAGCGGTGGGCAGGAAGACTCTGGCGTGCAGACCCCGCTCGCAGGGCAGCCTCTGGAACAGCAGTCCCAGATCCCAACTTGCAGGCTGTCCCGAGCAGCTGCAACCTCTGACACCTCCGCGGCGAGATGCAGTCAGCGACCTCCGCCTCACGGCAGACAAGCGGCAATGTGAGGTTGCGGCTATACCAGAAAATGTTGTGCCTGACATTAAATCACACGGAGGGCTGGCTGTGAGCGTCAGAGCATCTCCGCCAGCTGGAAGTAGGTCCACTGTCGCAAGGAAACTTTCTGGGGGAGCTCGGACCTAAGCCCCAAACAGCTCAACATCGGCCAAAAGGCATTGCCGTTTTCGAACTCCCAATGCCACTGCCCCATGCAAGAACTCCAGCAGCGGCAGAAACGGATCTCAACCGGGATCAACCCTTGCCATCCTTGCCTGGCCTTCCAACATCCAACTTGTTACCAATGCTGACGCTCTGGGTAACACGGTGTGGCAGGCCACGCAAGGAGAATCTGTGCCAAAATGGCAATGGGCAGTTTCAAGGCCAAAGCATCGGGTAGCTCTGGGCGCCGTTCGTGCGGGAAAAAGTTGCCGCCTTGAGCCATAATTTGGAGGCCAGCTGCAGCTCAGGACAGCATGTCGACATTCTGCACATTCCCACGACCTTCCTGGACTAGCAGCCATCCCTCGGCCGTCAGACTGTGAAGCAACACGACGGAAGGGCATCCATCACTCCGTGTCCATGTCCTGGGCTACTCGCCTGACTGCTGAACTAGGTCGACTAAGTCTGTCGTGCCCGGCGCTCTACCGGCATCGGCGGCATCGGTAGCCGTGGCACTGCAGTGCGGACATCGTCCGACCACGACCGAAGGCTAGAAGCACAGGGAGCAACAAGCCGGCAGCAGACCCCAGCACAAAATGGCAAGCACCCAATCCCGGACTTCTCTGTGATGCCAGAGGTTCGATAGAGCATGCCCTGTTGCGAGGCTAGGACAGCTAGGCGCATTCTGATTGAAGGACCTCGGTGTCGGAGGCCAGGCTCGAGGCTTTGCAACTTCGTCCCCACCATTCTGCAGAAACATCTCTACACGGTGTGCTAAGAAATGGTGGCTCTGAAGACTCGAAAGTTTCGCTGCTTGGCTTCCCTTCCTTCTGCAGCTGAAGCAGGCCGAACATCCCGGCGGAGTTCTCCATCTGAACAAAGGGCCTTTCGGAATGCAGGAGAGCTTGAAGAAATCGAGCCAGCGCCAGCCAGTGGGCTTGCGCAAGGCTTCGGCGGCGGCGGCGGCGCCCACCGCACCCCGAAATCTGGCACAATTCTCTTGACGGGGATCCTTCCCGCCCCGTGGCTGCAGCCAAGCCCAAGAGCGACCTTCCCCGACAAAGAAAAGCCGAGATGAAGGCGTAGACCCTCTCACACAATTGCTTTGTGGGATTGCTGCGACACTTCACAGACTTCCCGTGCGAAGAATGAATAAGGTCCATGTCGCAGTCGGCAGAGTTGGGCCTGAGTGTCTGAGCACCGTGTGCTCGGATCAGATCCGCTTCTTGAGTCACCGGGCGAGGCCGGCATATTGGAGAAGTACTCATCCGCAGCCTATATACTTCGACAAAGCCGACCCAAAACCGCAGGTTCCACTGGAATCACTAGAATCCCTCGTCAAGCGGGGCACTTTCGTTTGGAGTTTATATACACTCAACAAGGGCAGGCCGAGGCCACAGCTAGTCTGGCAGTTTGGAAACTAGGGCTGCGCCCTCTGGCCCTCGGGGATGCCTTCCTGTTCTCCTGTTTATGCGAGCGCAGGCACAAGATCCCCAAGCCTGGATGCTCAGAGGTGCGACCTAGATCCCTGTCAACTCGCCCAGACAGCCAAGTCTGACACCTCCACAGCAACACGGAGTCAGCGACCCTCCGCTTCATGGCGGCGATGCAGACAAGCAGCAGTGTAAGGTTGCGGCAGGACCAAAAGATGCTGCGCCGAACATTAGGCTGGCTGCGAGCGGCAACACATCTCCCTCAGCTGGAACTAGCTCCTCGGCTCCGAAGAAGCAAAGATCATCATCCCCATGGAGCCGAACCCTTGCTCGGGGTATGCAGAAGAAAGGAAAAAAGCTCACGGGGAGCTCGCAACTAAAGCTCCGCATGTCGGATCAATACTGGCCGAGAGGTGTTGCCGCCTTTGAACTCCGCATGTCGATCTTTAACTCCGGTGTTGCCACTGCACCATGCCAAACCTCCAACAGGGGCAGAAACGGGACCAACCCTTGCCCGTTTCCTGCCAGCCAACATCCACCTTGCTAGAGATGCTGGCTTTCTAGAGAACACGGTGTGGCAAGCCAGGCAGGGAGAATCTGCGCCAACACTGCAATGCGCAGCTTCATGGCCAAAGCATCGGGTAGCTCTGGGCGCCGTCCGTGCTGGAACAAGCTGCCGCCTTGGGCCACAGTCTCGCAGACAGATGCTCAGCAGCAGAGCACGTGCCCACGACCTTCCTGCGAGCGACTGGCATCCGATCTCATCTGTTTAATCCGAATGACGCATGTTGTCGCGACAGTCCAAAGCCATTGCCTTCCAGGACGATGTTATCGAGAATACCTATGCCTGCGCCCGAAAATTCTTCCGCCTGCCTCGGCCGTCAGACTGCGAAGGAACTCCAATTGCTTTGACTTGCACAAGACCAAGCATGTGGCGAGTCGGAATGCAGGAGCATGTGCAGAAATCGAACCAGCGCGAGCCAGTCCCACCGACATTGCCCGCAGGAAGTATGGAGAAGGTTTGTGTGTCACTGTGGTAAGCGCTGAAGCCGGCACAGAGATACACCGCATGTGGCGGATGTGGCGTCAATCCTGGCTTGTTTTTTTGACACGGGCCACAGAAGCCAAGACACATCGACCCCACCTCCTTTTGCCTCGCCACTAGGCTCCAGGGCCGAAGCCCTGGAGCTAGGTCCACCCGCCGAGATTTCAACATCGCCAGGCTCTCAATGTCGAGGAAGTGTCCCTGTCCTGTTCGGATCGGAGCTTCGGGGTCGGGAAAGGTTTGAGCCACAGCGCGAAATCCGACATGTCTCACCGACGAGAGGCCTTGTTGATGCAGCACCTGGCCGAACAGCAAGAGTCATCAAGAGCTTCCTGCCATCTTGTTCCGGACTGGCCTGGATCACACTGTTAACCGCAACCTTTTGCCTATAAGGAAGACCCCGTGAGGTTCCCTTCATGGATCCTGAACGACTTGTGACACTGTTGCGACGTGCGCTGAATACCGTCATGCTGGCTAAACATGCACAAGTGCGGCCTTGCATCGTCCACGACTATGTCCGTCGGCATGTCCCTTCAGCGAACTTCAGCATACAAACGCTGCTGTAATCGAGGTAAACAGACTCAGACTAGCAAACCCACGGCGACGATGTCTTCGTTTGCTGGCAATCACTCGCACAAATACCAGCCTCGGTGGCTGGACCCAGAACTTGTCGATGTCCTGCAAGAACCACTCGATGCGACGACGACGGACATGCACAAACGCAATCCTCCGCAAGTGCATTTATCTCCATTCGGGCTCGGCCAAGTTGCCGTTCCACCTCGGCAAATCAAATCATGACACTCATGGAAGGAAACGATGTTGCCGATGATGCAATGACACAACGCCCCGCCTCGACTTGGAGCGAAGCCATAGAACAACTGTGCCTCTGAGCTTCCCGCACTGCTCCTGCCTGGCTCCACACGGTTAGGGGTTCGCATGCCGATTCCTTTTGAATGCACACTCCAATGGCAGCCCCCCTCGAGCTTGTTCGGGGACTGAACCCCGAAACCTAAGGAAATGGCTCTGGGATTTGGGCTTCAGAACCTCGGGAGAGTAGGCACGCAGCCGAAAGCCTAAAACACTCAAGCCATGAAGAATTGAATCCCAGACCCGCACCGAACCGCAGGCCCTCAACCCGCAGACGTACAACCGAAACCCTAAGCCTCAAACTCAAACCTAACTGCAACTTCCGCTTGACAGCCTTCACATACACCACGACTGTTGACTGTTGTGGAGTCTACGTGCCTCTCCGTTCGCGGTGCACACCTCCACCTTCGCAAAACGTGATTCAGCAGTGGCAAACTTTTCGGTGGTTTGGAATTCCGAGTGCCCGACGTCTGCTTGAGGCTTGGAAAACTCCCCGTGCCCATGGAACCAGGATGAGGACTACTTTTATCCTCGACAAGAATATCAGATGAATATCTGTAGCCTGTAGCCCATCCGTGCTTGTGGCGATGTCGGACAACAATCCACATCCTCTTAAATGCCATGGGCCATGAACTTTTTCGATCCGGCACCTGATATGCCCGCAGATGCACACTCAGTGATCGATCCGACAGGAAGCAAACTACGAACACCTGCGACACGGACACGACTTCACCAACTCGTTCCGAAACATGATCCAAAATCGTCTAATCACATTCCCCCAGCGGGGTTGAAGTAAATCCTAGGCCCAGCAACTCTGCAATTTACTTCAACCTCACTTAGCCGCCCGCCACGCAAGAAACTGATTCGGTTGCAAGTAGGCATCTTTTCGATCAGCGATCCAATCACATCCAACTAAAACGCACGCTGCGTCAAACTGCATGAAAGAGTCGCGCACACGGGTAGGTACTGCCACCGCTATGGCACGAAGCTCACAAGTAAGAGCAGCCAAGATCTTCAGGTCCAGCTGCCTCAATAGGTGGCTCTGTGAAGTCGATCATCAGCTCCTGCTCTGGCTTTAGTGCTTAGGAGTTACCTGAGAACCAAGAACTGACGTGATGTTGTTTGAGGGTCTATTTTTTTCTCAGGGTGCTCTTTTCCAACAGATGTTTGAAAACTTGCGTGGCTCCTGTCTATACGTCTCCACCTCCTCGACTCCGGGGACTTGCTGAGTTGTGTAGAAGTCATCTGCATCTACGAAAGGCCCTAGAAAGCCGCCCATCTGGAACGACTGCACGCAAGCTTGCACCTGCTCCTGGCCAAAGTCTGCCCTGAAGGTCTTGGAGTTCATCAGCTTCAGCTCTTTTTGCAAGCTTGACAGCACAGCAGGGTGGTCTTCAAGTGCAGAAAGATCCCAGTGCTCGCCTGGGTCGACTTCGACGTTGAAGAGGCAACCGTTGCCGCAGGCTGCCGCTGCAGTTCGGGAAGAGCGGACCCAGCCAAACGCTGTTTTGCTGCTGCCCAGTGAGCAGTTTATAAGGCCACTTAAGTAACGTGGTCGGGCTCAGGTGCAGTGCATCGGGGCGGAACTGGGGCCGTCCCTCCACCTCAGCTAGTAGTGGTCTACCCTGGAGACGAAGCTGCTCATTGGCCCTGGCCGAAACATCATCGACATAGCTCACACCAGTCAAATCGCACAGAGCACAGAGTTGCGTACCAGTCTGCAATGTGGATGACCCCGTGGAAACTGCTTCGACGGTTTGTGGCCGGGACGACACCTCCAGTTGGGAAGCGACGTGAAGAACTGGAAAGGTTGTGGCTTGGAGAAGTCTTGGAGGGGAATAAGGTACCTAAAGGTCTGGGAGGCAAGGGTCGGGCCCTGCAATGGTCTGGACGCCCAAAAAAACTGCGGAGGTCAACTTGACGCGTCCTACGTTTCTTATATATAGCCACGTTTTATGTTTTATATGTTGAAGGCCTGGAGGAGGGAATAATCCTCACGAGTAGCAGTTGCTGCAAACTCGGTCAACGCTCAAAAGTGTTTGTGAAAGTCAACACGGAGCGCGTTCGTCTCAGAGTGCTTGTGACACTCAACACTCGCTACAGTACACGCGTCTGTGGTTTCGAAAATCAACACTCGGTACTTGGATTTGGGTGGTTGTGAAAGTCAACGCTCGGTATGTGGATCAGAGGTGGTTATGAGGTCAACACTCAGCACATACATCTGCGCTGGTATTGAAAGTCAACACTTGATACGTGCCTCTGGGTGGTTGTGAAAGTCAAGATGCGGGGTACGTGCATGAGGGGAGAGAATTTAAGCTTGTGGAGTGGTGTTTATGGTCCATGGTGATTGAGGTATACGGTATACGCTACAGTAATCTACAAGGTGTTATAGTATGCCGAGGAGTACAACCTGGCAAATCCTGGCAACAAGTCGTTGTCCGTGTGAGGCTCTCGTGTTTTCTGAAAGTGCCCGACGTGTTTTCGGGCGAGGCCGAAATGGGCTGCCATGTTTTCTGATACTATTTTCGACGGTGGCCGGCGTTTTCTGAATGATGCTACTCTCCTGAAGGGACTGCAGCCTGAGCTCAAGTTGAGGAGTTCCGCACAGCTCTTCCCCAAACGTGGGGACACCCTTCCCGGACCCCACGAATCGGGAGCCTCGCGGAGGCCAGTGCAAAGCCCGACGCAGACTCCACCCATGGCTGTGCATACAGAGGACAAACTCAGTGTCAGGCTGTTCGCAAAGGCACGAATGCTTGTAAATCCCAAGTGTTTTGGGCATGGTTGCTACTGCTACGGCCACGCCTGTAACGACTTTGCTATCAAAATACTCCTAGACCGGACTGTGAACCGCGTGAGCCTTGATACTAATATTCCGTATGTCTACAGCTGTGCACACGAGTTGAAGTCCCGACCGTTTCTGAATGGGCTGACTGGATTTGCGGTAGCTGAATGCTAATCGTGCCACAGTCTGTAGGTCTGACACAGTGTGCGCCATGAGGGTCATCAAGGCCATTCGGCTCGCGTCTGAGTACTATCATGTTCGGTATCGGTACGTTACTTGTGTTGATTTACAGCTGAAGTCTCGTTGAAGGTTGCTGGGTTGCTATGGACCGTGTCGCTCCGTTGGGGTAAGTACGAGCAGAGCTCGCGCCAATACCGCCGAGCAAAGAGCAGCTCGGAATGGCCACCGTATCACGCAATGAAAAAATAACTACGAAAACCTACAAAGTGACACATGCACACACAGATACACTGAATAGACATGCTTTCATTTCACATTTTTCATTCGCCTGCAGTTCTTCCAGCCGGGAGTGCTCGTTGCAGCACCAAGAGTCAAACTTCAGTCACGATCGCAATCGATCAAGACTGCGAGGAGCCATCATCGTCATCATCCTCCTCGGCTGCTTCTGAATGAAGAGAAGCACGCTCCTTTCTCAACACGTCTTTACATATCCACACTTTTGCCTGATAGACTTGCTTCCCACACCCGCACGGCACCGAAATCCGTGTTTTGCAATCCTGATCCGTTTGGTCTTGACCACTTGCTGAGCACAGAGCATTGAGCGACAATTGGATTGCCTCCGCCAAGAGGCCTGCGTGCGACCGTTTTGGATGTCAGGATCATGTGCTTAGGGCTCTTTGATCTGGATCTTGCCGACACCAGGTATTCGCCACTTGTCTAGACTGGGTGGCAGGCGGTCTTCCTCCAAGGCCTTCAACAAACAGAAGTGGGCAACAGCATCCAACACACATCTATCTTTTGCCAGCAGATCTAGGCTTGCCTTGCTCAAGCGCTTGTGGCTTTAGGGCGGTTCATATCGCACGCGGGGCCACAGGTGGGTCTAGCAAACGGGGCTTGAGTTGAGATGAGAATACGCATGATGGGAGGTGGGGTCATCTTAGGGGCTGGTTTGGCTTGCAAGAGACCGTTTAAGTTAATCAGGATTTCGTGCATTCAGCCTCCACAAGTGCTTTCCAGTCACTCTAGTCACAGTCCATCGAAGCTAACTCCGCACAGACATCGCAAATGCGCAAAGTCATGTAACCTCGAGGTCTGTTGTTGACGATAGGCCTCCTCAGCAACATCGAATACGTTGACGGCCGCAGCCTTGCAACGTCTGGTTACCGGAGTCTTGGAAAGTTGACGCGCGGCGTTCCCATAGGGTGGGGTTAAAACGGAGCTGAACACGACGGAAGCATATCCCCTCACGGTCTGCATAGCAGGCCCGTGGTTCAATGTCCACAGTTGGTAACATAGCTCAAGTTGTTGCATATAAAGCAGTCATCCGGATGGACAATTCTTCGACGACCGTTCACATGGAATGACGGCTTCAGCTACAAGAGGGGGCTTTCCGTTCTTGCTCTCAACTGGAGACCATGCAGAATATACACAGTGTCAACGACGTCATCCGATATCGAAGAGAGGCTAAGACAGGCTGCACAATAAATATCCATCGTGCCAGTTCTGACAATGTATACATGTTGAACCAAGCAACACTCGCAGAGAGTGGTAAGTCAAGATGAAAACATATAACCATGCTTAACAAACCCTGCAAAAAACATACTTTCAAGAATTCATTCGAAGGAGACGACGCTACACATAAGACATAGCCCAGACAAAACAAAGAACAACCCATAGAGGGAAGAGTTCCATGGGGAGTCGGGAACGAGGTTTGGGAGGGAAAAATGAACGAGGGGCGAGGATATGAGACCAACGAGACAGCAACAATGTCAGTGTGACAAGAGTCAGGCCGAGACAAACAAACCAGTGACCGGTGTTGCGACAGAGCATTTGGAAGCGGCCAAGATTCAAGATGGTTACATATCCGTCACGCAACGTTTATGGGGCTTCCATTAGCAACAATAAGATCAGAAGCATCAATGGTCATTCAACCTTCAGAGCCACACCTGATCAAAAGAGTATGCAAGTGAGGTCCCTGCTTCGCTAGGCCATTCGTTGGCCTGCCAAGGTTCCTGCGGAAACGTGTGCGATGCGGGCTACAGCCAGCTGAAACCTGACTCAACACAATCGCGCCTCCTGCGAAGATGATGCCCCACCTCCCAACACGATCAGACCTGCGCGATGCTTGACGTCGTAGATGGATGGTGCCATAAACAGACTCTTGAAATTTGCAGGATTCTAGTTGTCGCCGTGGCCAGGCAGGGTGTCGGTTTAGGATGGTAAGTCGTAGTAGGGGTTGTAGAGTTCAAGGAGGAGTGCGCGCAGGGCCTCCAGCAGCTTGACGCCCTTTACACCTTTTTGACAACCTTAAACCCCTTTAGGGTCTATAGGATCTATAGGGATTAGGGTTTAGGGATCATGCCAACATCTATTGGCCCGCTGACAAATGTGTTGAACAACTCTGGGGGACGATGGCCATAATCAGTCAGTGCGAATCAACAGTCCTACTTATGCCGTTATGCACGCAGAGGATTCTCTGGCCTGCAAAAGGAGAGGCGGTGGAGCCCGATGGAACTTCAGCATGTGCCTGGGAAAGCTCGCAACCCCAACCGCCGCTGTACATCTCATGTGGACAGTCCTGTATCCTGCTGCTAGTAGTACGTCATTTCATAAGGCCGCGGCAACTGCCGTAACATTGTGATCATTGACATTGTGATCATCATGAGCCTCCGCGGCCAAGGAAGGTGAGGACCCAAAGCCCAGGAAGCTATCTAAACGTTTCTTGACAGCTCTTATCAGGATTTCAAGCGCTGTGCTTATGTTTGTGGGTTTTGAGGACCTGATCGCTTGGTTTAGGGTTTAGGGTTAATACTATGTTAATAACGAAAACTAAAAGCGGTAAGTCAAGATGAAAACATATAACCATGCTTAACAAACCCTGCAAAAAACATACTTTCAAGAATTCATTCGAAGGAGACGACGCTACACATAAGACATAGCCCAGACAAAACAAAGAACAACCCATAGAGGGAAGAGTTCCATGGGGAGTCGGGAACGAGGTTTGGGAGGGAAAAATGAACGAGGGGCGAGGATATGAGACCAACGAGACAGCAACAATGTCAGTGTGACAAGAGTCAGGCCGAGACATGCCGAGACAAACAAACCTGTGACCGGTGTTGCGAAAGAGCACTTGGAAGCGGCCAAAATTCAAGATGGTTACATATTCGTCACGCAATGTTTATGGGGCTTCCATCAGCAACAATGAGATCAGAAGTATCAATGGTCATTCAACCTTCAGAGCTACACCTGATCAAAAGGGTATGCAAGTGAGGTCCCTGCTTCGCTAGGCCATTCGTTGGCCTGCCAAGGTTCCTGCGGAAACGTGTGCGATGCGGGCTACAGCCAGCTGAAACCTGACTCAACACAATCGCGCCTCCTGCGAAGATGATGCCCCACCTCCCAACACGATCAGACCTGCGCGATGCTTGACGTCGTAGATGGATGGTGCCATAAAACAGACTCTTGAAATTTGCAGGATTCTAGTTGTCGCCGTGGCCAGGCAGGGTGTCGGTTTAGGATGGTAAGTCGTAGTAGGGGTTGTAGAGTTCAAGGAGGAGTGCGCGCAGGGCCTCCAGCAGCTTGACGCCCTTTACACCTTTTTGACAACCTTAAACCCCCTTAGGGTATATAGGATCTATAGGGATTAGGGTTTAGGGGTCATGCCAACATCTATTGGCCCGCTGACAAATGTGTTGAACAACTCTGGGGGACCATGGCCATAATCAGTCAGGGCGAATCAACAGTCCTACTTATGCCGATATGCACGCACAGGATTCTCTGGCCTCCAAAAGGAGAGGCGGTGGAGCCCGATGGAACTTCAGCATGTGCCTGGGAAAGCTCGCAACCCCAACCGCCGCTGTACATCTCATGTGGACAGTCCTGTATCCTGCTGCTAGTAGTGCGTCATTTCATAAGGCCGCGGCAACTGCCGTAACATTGTGATCATTGACATCGTGATCATCATGAGCCTCCGCGGCCAAGGAAGGTGAGGACCCAAAGCCCAGGAAGCTATCTAAACGTTTCTTCACAGCTCTTATCAGGATTTCAAGCGCTGTGCTTATGTTTGTGGGTTTTGAGGACCTGATCGCTTGGTTTAGGGTTTAGGGTTAATACTATGTTAATAACGAAAACTAAGAGCGGTAAGTCAAGATGAAAACATATAACCATGCTTAACAAACCCTGCAAAAAACACTTTGAAGAATTCTTTCGAAGGAGACGACGCCACAAATAAGACATTGCCCAGACAAAACAAAGAACAACCCATAGAGGGAAGAGTTCCATGGGGAGTCGGGAACGAGGTTTGGGAGGGAAAAATGAACGAGGGGGCGAGGAAATGAGACCAACGAGACAGCAACAATGTCAGTGTGACAAGAGTCAGGCCGAGACAAACAAACCAGTGACCGGTGTTGCGACAGAGCATTTGGAAGCGGCCAAGATTCAAGATGGTTACATATTCGTCACGCACTGTTTATGGGGCTTCCATCAGCAACTTGTGGACATGGGCAGGCAACGAAGCTAGTGAGGGTCGGCCCAAGTGCCTGAGAGAAGGCGCTTGAAGGACTTCAGAAACGTGGGAGTGCCGCAAGCCAGGCGGGGTCGAGCCCCAATTTGCACGCACCGCTGGGCCCTATCGGACTGTTCACCACTTGCAAACACAATGCTCGCACGCCGGGGTTTAACAGGATTCATAGTCTTTGGATCAACCTAGCGGCTCGGCCAGCTCCTACGGGCTAGCTTTCGTGACAATGAGATCAGAAGCATCAATGGTCATTCAACCTTCAGAGCTACACCTGATCAAAAGAGTATGCCAGTGAGGTCCCTGCTTCGCTGGGCCATTCGTAGGCCTGCCAAGGTTCCTGCGGAAACGTGTGTGATGGGGGCTGCAGCAAGCTGAAACCTGACTCAACACAATCGCGCCTCCTGCGAAGATGATGCCGCCGTGTGAGTTGTATAAACCTCGTGCCAGGTTTGGAATGTTGGCATTCTGTCCAAGAGAGGCGCAGCTCGCGCCTTGGCTCGAATGGTCTTTCCAGACCTTTTTCGCTTCCTGGTTGCAAACTCTTTGCAGCGGATGGCGCGTTTGCTTAAAAACACGGCTGTGACTTCAGAGCTCTGCGCCAAACTGAAGCTTGTTACGTTTCCACCAATGTGCACGCCAAGCCACTGTGCACACACAGAGAACTGCAGCGTTCCCAGGATGTGTGCCGCAGCCTTGCTGGGTGTTCGGGGTGGCTGCTTGGTTTAGCTCTGAGCCCTGACCTCTAAACGAAAAAAAAACTTCACCACCATGATGAAAATTGCACTTGTCGGAGTGACGGTAGAGAGAGAGAGAGAAAACAAAAACGAACTCGTTTGTGCATCCGCACAAACGTGACTGCAGCTTCGGTCTGTGCTTCTTTGAGGCTTTAAGTGCAGCTTTGCCTGCGAACCTTTCCAAGACTTGTCACCAACGGCCCCGCCATACTCAAGCCTAGCTAAACCACTCCCAAAACCTACGGTTCAGGGTTGTGATCGCACTGGTGAAGGGGTCCGTACGGTCGACGCTTGCCTAGCGATCACTGCAAAAATCTGACAGGCCGAAAAGCTACCATTGTAGCCAAACAGTTCGCAGTGCGTTGAAAGCCCTTAATGTATTACACAGAGAAGATTTAAAGGACCCTTAACCCAAAGGAATGACATGGCTCCCTGTTTGTGGCCCCCAAATTACTCCACCACAGACAACCGACTCAGCGCAAGGATGAAAGTAAAGGTTTCGATGTAAGATTTCTGAAGGTTTAGGAGCACTTTGGAGTCTGGGGCTTTCACGTGTCATGCAACTTAGACCGTCCCAAGTAGAAGACGATAAGAACGCAGTGTGGTTCATGGAGGAATGTAGTAGATTGGAAGAGACGTGCAGAAACCTCAGAGCTCCCTGGGAGAAGGAATTGCCCGGATTGAGGAGCTGGAAAGGGAAGGGAAGCATAGGCATGGACGACGTGACAAACAGATGAGGGAGCTCAAGGTTCAACTCCGCCGAGTGCCACGGATGGGAGGTGTTGCGAACGAGCGATGTTTATGGGGCTTCCATCAGCAACAATGAGATCAGAAGCATCAATGGTCATTCAACCTTCAGAGCTACACCTGATCAAAAGGGTATGCAAGTGAGGTCCCTGCTTCGCTAGGCCATTCGTAGGCCTGCCAAGGTTCCTGCGGAAACGTGTGCGATGGGGACTGCAGCCAGCTGAAACCTGACTCAACACAATCGCGCCTCCTGCGAAGATGATGCCCCACCTCCCAACACGATCAGACCTGCGCGATGCTTGACGTCGTAGATGGATGGTGCCATAAAACAGACTCTTGAAATTTGCAGGATTCTTGTTGTCGCCGTGGCCAGGCAGGGTGTCGGTTTAGGATGGTAAGTCGTAGTAGGGGTTGTAGAGTTCAAGGAGGAGTGCGCGCAGGGCCTCCAGCAGCTTGACGCCCTTTACACCTTTTTGACAACCTTAAACCCCTTTAGGGTCTATAGGATCTATAGGGATTAGGGTTTAGGGATCATGCCAACATCTATTGGCCCGCTGACAAATGTGTTGAACAACTCTGGGGGACGATGGCCATAATCAGTCAGGGCGAATCAACAGTCCTACTTATGCCGTTATGCACGCAGAGGATTCTCTGGCCTCCAAAAGCAGAGGCGGTGGAGCCCGATGGAACTTCAGCATGTGCCTGGGAAAGCTCGCAACCCCAACCGCCGCTGTACATCTCATGTGGACAGTCCTGTATCCTGCTGCTAGTAGTGCGTAATTTCATAAGGCCGCGGCAACTGCCGTAACATTGTGATCATTGACATCGTGATCATCATGAGCCTCCGCGGCCAAGGAAGGTGAGGACCCAAAGCCCAGGAAGCTATCTAAACGTTTCTTCACAGCTCTTATCAGGATTTCAAGCGCTGTGCTTATGTTTGTGGGTTTTGAGGACCTGATCGCTTGGTTTAGGGTTTAGGGTTAATACTAAGTTAATAACGAAAACTAAGAGCGGTAAGTCAAGATGAAAACTCATAACCATGATTAACAAAACCTGCACAAACATACTTTCAAGAATTCATTCGAAGGAGACGACGCCACAAATAAGACATTGCCCAGACAAAACAAAGAACAACCCATAGAGGGAAGAGTTCCATGGGGAGTCGGGAACGAGGTTTGGGAGGGAAAAATGAACGAGGGGGCGAGGAAATGAGACCAACAAGACAGCAACAATGTCAGTGTGACAAGAGTCAGGCCGAGACAAACAAACCAGTGACCGGTGTTGCAAAAGAGCATTTGGAAGCAGCCAAAATTCAAGATGGTTACATATTCGTCACGCAATGTTTATGGGGCTTCCATCAGCAACAATGAGATCAGAAGCATCAATGGTCATTCAACCTTCAGAGCTACACCTGATCAAAAGAGTATGCAAGTGAGGTCCCTGCTTCGCCGGGCCATTCGTAGGCCTGCCAAGGTTCCTGCGGAAACGTGTGCGATGGGGGCTTCAGATAGCTGAAACCTGACTCAACACAATCGCGCCTCCTGCGAAGATGATGCCCCACCTCCCAACACGATCAGACCTGCGCGATGCTTGACGTCGTAGATGGATGGTGCCATAAAACAGACTCTTGAAATTTGCAGGATTCTTGTTGTCGCCGTGGCCAGGCAGGGTGTCGGTTTAGGATGGTAAGTCGTAGTAGGGGTTGTAGAGTTCAAGGAGGAGTGCGCGCAGGGCCTCCAGCAGCTTGACGCCCTTTACACCTTTTTGACAACCTTAAACCCCTTTAGGGTCTATAGGATCTATAGGGATTAGGGTTTAGGGGTCATGCCAACATCTATTGGCCCGCTGACAAATGTGTTGAACAACTCTGGGGGACCATGGCCATAATCAGTCAGGGCGAATCAACAGTCCTACTTATGCCGATATGCACGCACAGGATTCTCTGGCCTCCAAAAGGAGAGGCGGTGGAGCCCGATGGAACTTCAGCATGTGCCTGGGAAAGCTCGCAACCCCAACCGCCGCTGTACATCTCATGTGGACAGTCCTGTATCCTGCTGCTAGTAGTACGTCATTTCATAAGGCCGCGGCAACTGCCGTAACATTGTGATCATTGACATCGTGATCATCATGAGCCTCCGCGGCCAAGGAAGGTGAGGACCCAAAGCCCAGGAAGCTATCTAAACGTTTCTTCACAGCTCTTATCAGGATTTCAAGCGCTGTGCTTATGTTTGTGGGTTTTGAGGACCTGATCGCTTGGTTTAGGGTTTAGGGTTAATACTAAGTTAATAACGAAAACTAAGAGCGGTAAGTCAAGATGAAAACTCATAACCATGATTAACAAAACCTGCGCAAACATACTTTCAAGAATTCATTCGAAGGAGACGACGCCACAAATAAGACATTGCCCAGACAAAACAAAGAACAACCCATAGAGGGAAGAGTTCCATGGGGAGTCGGGAACGAGGTCGACAAAGCTCCGGTTGCAGCCTGGGGGAGGAAGATGAAGAACACAGCAGAAATCCGAGCAAACAACTTGTGCCCACTACCAGATC
Source organism: Symbiodinium sp. CCMP2592 (assembly GCA_905221615.1). Taxonomy (NCBI): domain Eukaryota; class Dinophyceae; order Suessiales; family Symbiodiniaceae; genus Symbiodinium; species Symbiodinium sp. CCMP2592. Next base: position 277,590 of record CAJNDT010000075.1, read on the forward strand.
CAAGGTCACGGCGGCCACATTTGCCGCCTGGGGGGAGCTCAATCCTGGAACATCGTGATCATCATGAGCCTCCGCGGCCAAGGAAGGTAAGGACCCATAGCCCAGAAAGCTATCTAAACGTTTCTTCACAGCTCTTATCAGGATTTCAAGCGCTGTGCTTATGTTTGTGGGTTTTGAGGACCTGATCGCTTGGTTTAGGGTTTAGGGTTAATACTAAGTTAATAACGAAAACTAAGAGCGGTAAGTCAAGATGAAAACTCATAACCATGATTAACAAAACCTGCACAAACATACTTTCAAGAATTCATTCGAAGGAGACGACGCCACAAATAAGACATTGCCCAGACAAAACAAAGAACAACCCATAGAGGGAAGAGTTCCATGGGGAGTCGGGAACGAGGTCGACAAAGCTCCGGTTGCAGCCTGGGGGAGGAAGATGAAGAACACAGCAGAAATCCGAGCAAACAACTTGTGCCCACTACCAGATCCAAGGTCACGGCGGCCACATTTGCCGCCTGGGGGGAGCTCAATCCTGGAACATCGTGATCATCATGAGCCTCCGCGGCCAAGGAAGGTAAGGACCCATAGCCCAGAAAGCTATCTAAACGTTTCTTCACAGCTCTTATCAGGGTTTCGGGCTCTTGAAACGCAAGTGCTGTGCTTATGTTTGTGGGTTTTGAGGACCTGATGGCTCTTTGAGGGGCTTTGGGCTTGCCACTTCACGACGCAGCGACAGGAGCGACTACTGGGACTCGGGCCAAGTCATTTTAGACAAGGTGGGAACCTGAGGCCCTCATTGTTGAACGCGGGCCTTATTGTTATTGACACTTATTGAACCTGGGAGCCACAAAGAGCTCGCGACGGATACAAGAATGGGGCACTCCCAGTCAGGTCTTGAATTCGGCCTCTTCTGAGACAACTCGCTCAGATACATGCTTCGGGCCTCTGTCACATCTTCGGGACCATTCGCTGCATCTGCCTCAGAACAGCGCATAGCTTGCCCAAGCACGATAACATCTTAGAGGATTGGTCCTTCTTGCTCTTGCCAATGTTGTACTTCAGTGGGCGTAAGTGTAAACAACCTGGGCCTGAGTTCCCCACACCACCGAGCAGTAGCAAGGCAATGCAAAAACGAAGTCCTGAAGACCGAGCACGTAAATACACTTGCAACACTATGGCAACAGACATGCATCTCCTTGGAAATGCATGGCGCACAGGTTGTTGGGCTGGGACTAAGGCACCCGGAGTTCTTGAGCCAAGGTGCGCTTGTCCTAGTGACCTGGTAAGACTGGGATTAAAAGGCAAAAGCGGCAAAAGTGGCGCTTTCCTCGGGGACATGACGGCGAGGACCTACGGAAGATCAGACACGCGGTTCCATGAAAGCATGGGACTGATGATAACTGGCAGATGACGGAAAACAAGCCGGAAATGGAACAGAAATCGTGGGAGCATTGAAGTGATAGCAAGTGCTGAGATGAGTTGGAAACGATGCCCGAAATAAAGTAGGTCATCTCCACATGCACGACGGCATCAAGCGAAAATGAAGCGAAAGGACCTGGGCGCTAGTAGGCTAGCAGTCGAGTTCATTACTACGCCAGAGGATGGTGTGGATCTCACCCGGCTCCGTACGAATAACGTAGGCTGGCCATGCGATTACCTGAGATTTGCAGATGTTGTTGAAGGCATGAGTTCGCCGAAGTAGCCTAAAACCGCAGTTCTTCTTCTCCAAAGGTTCAACATATTCAAAGGTAGTATAAAACAGGAAACATATTTACAAAAGTTGCCATTCCAATCAATAATGCCCGAATACATGGGCAGTCAATCTATTGATGCAGGAACTCGCACCTTCATTTTGATTTGAAGCGAAAGGGGTCATCAAGCGAGCCCACAGCCGTGGATCCTCGGCTCACGGCCTCTCGAGGATGAGCGCATCACTTCCCCCCCAACTAGCAATTACGGCGATAGTAGGTAGGGACAGTGGGAATCTCGTTAATCCATTCATGCGCGTCAGCTGCCGTCGGATTGTCAACAACCAGTTCGACGAAGTACTCCTTCACACGGTCGAAAGTCATGCATAGCCAACTCAGAGGCTGAGGCCGATGCAGTTCTGGCATAGACAATCATGTCCTTGTAGCAGCTGACAGCTAACTGATGCAACAGACTGCTCCGTCCGAAGGCGGTGTAAGAGCGGAGCAGCCAAGAGAGTGAGCTGGCACATAACGTCGGGCGTCGCCTGGAAGCTTGAACTCTTGGTGGCAACATGTGGCGCGATGGGCGCTCCACGGCATGGCTGGTCTGAAGTGAGGTTTCATGACTGGCCATGACTGCTTCAGACGGTGCCAGCACCTCCCTCGTAAGGTCCAAGCTGGTATGTTCCGATATCGGACTTCAGTTTGCCGCCCTGAAACGGAGGATCCGAACAGGTGCAAGAAACAGGTGCAGCTGGCGCTGAGCAGCGAGCCAACCGACCCTTCGTGGATGGGAACATGTTTTCCAGAAGTTCCAACCTGGACTCTGTACGAGCAGAAATCGACTGACGCATCGATTTGCCTCGGCGCTTCAAGTCATCTTTCAAACTGGTGGGTTCTGAGTGTCGAGCAGTGCCACCCTGCTGCGTCATTGAGCATGCGTAACCTTGATCGTAATTATGTCGCACAGGTTGCGCAACTACGTGGTCTTATCATGCGATAAGTGCCAGACCGACTGGAAGCTTGAAGTTAATCTCCACCTGGATACTGCAGCCCAATGCGTCTGTGGTCTGCAACCCATGTTTCGCCTCCTTCTTGACTGCCACCCTGGCAGCTAGGCGCGTCACCAAGTTGCCAAATCCATAGAACGTGGTTCCGAACACTAGGCGGGCGTAAATCCTGCCACGTGCATGCACAGGGAGCCAAACTCAACTTTTATAGTCATCAGAGCATCGAATCATGCTTGAGCTCCTGTTGCCATTGTCGGCTTTGAAGGGGGCCTGATTCCCGTCACCAACCTTTGCAATGACACAACCATATCTTCCACATTCCACACCATGGCCTTGCAACCTTTGTCGACACGAGATGCGAACCTTCGACACAAGCGACGCCGCAACGAGCCAACGATGCAGAGTCAGTTTGAAAGGTATGACATAAGTATGTCAGCTTGGTCGCTTCCACCCTGGACCGTAGCAACTGCAAGCGCCTTCCAAGAGTCACACGAAAACGGCAAACAGATCTGGCAACGAGTCAAGCCAAGCCTTTGGGATATCCCAGTAGTCGGGGGCAAATCCATCATCTTTCGTGATCCTTGACAGTCGTGTTTACACCCAAGGTTGGCCAAGCCCGAGCTTCGAGCTTGACCCTACGAAGTAGGGCTGGAGCTCAGCAGTGACCACCGACGCAAAGAAGCCGCCAGCAGGTAGTGGCAAGTTTCAAATCCGGCAGGCGGCAAGTCTGACATTTGCAAAGCGAGTCCCACAGAGCAGAAGCCTCCATGGCCATGGAGGTGGTGTCCGTGATTTGAGCCATGATGTTGGGGAGAATGATCCTCTCCGAGAAACAAAGAGAAAAGCAGCCAAGGCGGCCCAAGGTGGCCCCCCGGGAGCGGCCTCAAGGTGTTGATGGGCCAGGAGGCGATGCCCACAACCGTACCTGAAAAAGGGACGCAGAGCCGAAGCAGAGCCGGGGCGGGAGCCGTTCCCTTCCTGTCCCGGTGAGCAGCGAGCTCCCTCTCTCTAAGAAACCGGCCACCCACCACGGACTCCGGCTGGCAAATCGGACTGGAGCCTGAAACCGCTGCAGTGAGGGTTCACGCTGATGGCTGCGGGATCCGGATCCGAGCGCGCCACAAGTTCCCCCGGGAACTGGTGGGGTACAGCCTCCTGCAAAGAAGCCCACCTCGCAAAATTCCGGCGCTGCGTCGCTGCAAACGAGAAGGGTTCAAGGCCTGGCATGAGGGACCAATATTCCACTGAGTGAGCGGATGAAGCCAGAGGCGGAGGACGGACTGCCTGCGAGTGGTGAGCTTAGGTTTAGCGTCGGCATCTGAGGTTGTTGCTTGTTGGTTCGGCCTTGCGGTTTGGGAGCTTGCTTCGGTGTTTCGGTTTCGGGACCGCGGTTTCAAGGCTCTAACTCTAACGCTTGCATTCCGGGCAATGTCGACCCTTGTGAAGGGGGAGAAGAGGCCGGAAAGAAAGCACCGGCTGACCATGATACAAGGTAGAAGAGTTGCAAGCAGCGAGCTCCGTCAAGCCCGAGACACGGAAAGAGTGGGAGCAGCTGGTGGGTACAGGACCAAGCCGACGATCGATCTGACTCGCCGCGGCCCTCTGCCCAAACTATCCTAACACAGCTTTCCTTCAATCCGCTCCACGAAATCCTGGTGAAGTAGCTTCCGCCACTCGCGGTAATCATGCAAAGGCACGGCGTGATCGGGTAACCAAGCTTGGCCGTCAACTCGAAAGCAAAGGCTGGCACCTGGTCAAGACCGGGTTTTGCTACACGGCTTTGGCAAAGGCGGGTGCACCAGTGCAGCTCGACCTTTAAACCCGACACACCGAAACGGAGCCGGCGTGGGGATAAATGCTAGCTGGCAACTTCATGAGCTGGCTGAAAACAGCAAGTCAAGGCAGAAGTCGTATTGAGAGATCTGCCGAACAACAGTTTCCGCAACCTGACAACTCTGTACTGGGTACTGAGAACAAGAAAAGCTCGCTAGCCAGCTTTCCGTCCAGCTACTTCGACACACACTCTGCAGTCCAAGCCGCGAAACTATATGGAAAGAAACCTGTCCCCTTTGCCCTTTGGAAGCATGCGAAAGCCCTCTCACAGTCCGAATCATGCGCTCTGCAGGGCCCAGACGTTCAGCAAGTTGCCGTTTGCTTGAGAGCATTTGAGATCAATTGGCGATCGGCAAAAGCCTGAGAGATGCGAGCTCAGGCATGCTGAATCTCAAGCTACGACTGCGACGACTACGAGCATCCTCAGTCGTGCTTTGACGGCCGATTGGTCCCACCGCCGTGGCCAAGGTGCCGGCTCAGTGATGGATCAGGCGGCACACCATTGCCTCCATTTCCACACTCCTGCATCGAAGCTGGGCTCAGTGTTTGGAGCTCCTGCTTTGTCAAGTCCAGCTGTTCCTCCATAAACGTCCTCTTCACTGAAGCAGACTTTGCACTGATTCTCAATCGAGGGCGACACGCTGGGATTCTTCCTTAGAGTCCAGCAAAAGCGTGTTTGGCCTTCCCAGCTGGATCTGCTTCTAGGAACGCTAGCGCTCCGGGTTTTAGGGGTTTAGGTTTAGGGTTTTAGGGTTTAGGGTTAGGGCTGACTGTTGCGCTTTTTTTTTTTAAATTCCGACGCTGCATACAGGTGCTCATCTCCCCCTGCAAGTGTGGCTGAACACTGGAACCCACAGACCCCAGATGCATCATCTGTTAACTCCGCTACTATTGTATATACATGCACCATGCATATACGGATAAAAGAACCGGTTATAGGATGTGCGGATGAGAGCAATGTGGGGTTTGGGATCCAGGATCGCCATGTTGCTCCGAGTACACCTCTTTATACGGATCTGAGCCTTTTTTGCCTGGCAGCCTTTGTGCGCATTCTTCGGCGAGAGCTGACGACCTCCATGACAGCATGAGGTAAAGAAAATGAGAGCAGGGCTGGCCTGCACAAGCCAAGTCGAATCCCCACACGGAAGCGGCTGTATGCTGTAACCATTCCGACAATACCTCTTATGATCATGATGAAACGTGTTAGGGATACTTCGTTGCCGCCAGCTCGTTCCGCGTCTACCAAGGCCTCGTTACTCTCTTTCTTCACTTCCATGTGCGCATCTTTCGAAACCTCCTCCTTCACCTCTTGCTTGACGTCCTTCCAGGGCTTTGCTGGCAAATGCAAGTTGAAGCTAAGCTGGTTTAGGGCGTCCACTGGTGGGGCAAGCAGAAGATCTCCAATTCAGCCAGCATACAGGGCAAGGACGGCGTTATTCAAGAACTGCAGGCCAACTACTGAAGAACTCGGATACACTGCACAGACACCCTGAAACCACATTGCATCTACATTGGCCCCCACTGTCCACCCCGGTACGCGAATCTTTTAAGGCTCCGGAGGTTCGGAGGTTCTAGGATTACAGAACCTGGTGCGGTACTGCTTCAGTCAAGTACCACTGGTGGGGAAACAATGAAAGGTAGTAATGAAGCAAGCTCCGGTATTGGTGGATACTTCGGTATTCTCAAAAGCCCATCAGCCTTCGGCGTGATCTCCTTCTTGACTCGCTCATCATTGCCGTTCAAAGGCTCTTCCTTGATCTCAGTCTTCACGTGTTGCTCTCTGTTCTTCGGAACCTCCTCTTTCACCTCTGTCTTCAGGTCCTTCAGGCATTTTTACTGGTCGAAGCTTTCCGAATGTGCAAATGTCGATCTCGCCGGTGCCGGGCCGAGCTCGCACCGCGATTCCCAACATGCATGTCTTCGGGACGTCAACCCAAAGCCCATGTGTCCGCTTGGGCTTGTTTGGAGTCTGAGACCGCTGAAATTGGCAACAGCTCTGGAGGTCGACGAAAACTGAATCAACACAAACTCGGCGCAACACCTTCGCCGTGCACAGCGCATGCACTATACAACACTCAGACGGGCCACTGAGTTTGAGCGCCACATGAACTTCAGAAATGCAACGTTCTTTTGTTGCTATCAACAGACGTGCGGCTCTTTGAAATCGATTTGGGGATGATGTCGCGAGAAATGCTACACTACGCGTTTGAGTCGGGCGTGAGTGTGGGATCGAACTTTGGCTTCAATACCGCCGAGTAGCGCTGGGTAGCATCATGCGTGATCGACCGTGCCGGGTGCTGTGCACGGACAGGGAGTTTCTGACTAGTCGGCGGCGGGTTCGCAGAGCAAAAACAAGCTGATGAACCCGACATCCGAGAATCCGAGAGCTACACTATACCAGGTTTGACGGTCCTTTCTAAGCGTGTTTGTTGAAGCCAGCATTCAAGGACAAAGCAACGAATGTATCTGGCAAAGGCTTGGTCCCACTCGCCTCCTTGACTTCCAGCTTGGTCTCGGCTACCGTGTGGATATGGTTTTCTCGCTCCTGCCACGACCACAACCTTCTCAACCTGTAACACTTGCTTCCAGCACTTTCTGAACGGCTTCTCCGATTCGTAAAAAGCACATACATAAAACGACACATGGGAATCATACGACATATCCTGTAGGCATCAAATGCCACTTGCTGGCTGCAGGTGACTGCACCAACTCTAAACAAACCGCATCGATTACAGTGGTGTCAAACACCATGTTGCGGCGTAGTCATCCTCTCAACTGGGTGCTCGTGCGAGCTGTGTTAGCATCGATCTTCATCGTATTTCACAAGGTCTGCTGCAAGTTCGGGCTTCGGGCAAAGTATTCTATTTACCTTAGATCAGCACCCTAGCCATACGGGGCATTTATAATTGGAATGGGAATTTGGGGCAAGGTATACTATGTAACCATAGAACCTAAGGACTAGTGTTACTCAGTAGTCACGCCTAGACAAGGCTTCAACAAGCTCGTAGTGACTCAACTGCCTGAATGGTCTCAATGCCACGCAAGACCTTCATCGAACACGCAGCTGCCTCAACTTCTTCCTTCACTTCATCCTTCACCTCCAGGCTTTGAACTTGGGACACTTTAGAGTTGAGGGTTAACAGTTAAAGCGGATTACGGAGTCTAGGGTTGAGCAGGGTTAGAGGGTTGAGAGTTGGAGGTTTAGGGTTCAATTGGGGTTCAGGGCGCGGGGTTCAGGATTTTGTGGGGTAAGGTACAGCACTCCTGTGTTTGCGTACAGAATGCCTTTCAACTCGGGGTTGTGCATCGCAGGATGCCTCACCATTCCAGCCTCTTGTGAAAATAGGAGCAGCAGGACCCACGTTACTCTTCTGCGACGGTGATGAACAGAACGGGATGGCAGCTTTAAGGCCCAAAGTCACGACAAAACACAGCAAGGGTGTAAATACTTATCGACGCCCTAGATACAAGCCTAAATAGTACTCCATGAATCCGCTGCTGGAAGCCGCCAACACAAGCAGCAAAACCAAATGAGAAGATACGACGGCCACGTGCCTGGAGCTCGTCTTGGATGTCTTGGCCTTGGCCTTGAAATTCGCCTGCTGGCTTGTCTGCCTCCCGAGACCGAACCCTAAGGCTCCATGTACCCACATAGTATATACTTAGGCCTTAAAGTACCTATATAGGGACCCTTTCAGGGCTTAAGTATCTACTATGTAGGTACATGCAGCCTTTGGGGAAGGGATTCTGAGATTCTGCTGTGAAGGAAGAACGCACGAACGGACATCGGGCTCTCTGCCGGCAGTCGAGTTGCCAAAGCCAAGCTAAACCCTAAACCCTAAACCCCAAACACACTGCCAAGGGTTCTGACTGTCGGGCCAAGTGCCGAAATACGTCGTCTTAGCATACGCATGCAATACGAAGAGCCCTCAAGGTCGCGATTAACATCTCGATGCCTCGATCTCCTTCTTCACTTCTTGCTTTACTTTCTCAGGTCCGGCTGGCTCCTTCGGCTCATATATTTGTCAAGGCAGCAACGAGACCCACGAGAAGATCTACAGTGTTACAGCCCCTGTTTGAAGGAGTTCTATGCTAGCCAGGTTTCTGAGAAAAGATGCTTGCCAAATCTGGAACTCGCAAAAAACATTAACATCGTGATGGTTCAGGACATAGGGTTTAGAGCTTAGGGTTTTGGGAGCGACAGGCTCAAGAAGAAACGTCCAGCCTCAGGGTTCTTGGGGACTGTTACTGTTACTGTTACCCTAAACCCTAAACCTGCTGAATGCCTAGCCCAGCTTGGACGGTTGTGCTCCAGACCTGAAGTGTTGAGGGTTGAGGGTCGGGTTGAGGGTTTAGCTTCGGGTTTACCCATAGGCCCCAAAGTAGTTCCTTTCTGGGATTACCTTGTAGGATGCTTAATATGAGCCCCCAAAATGAACTACTTTGGGGCCTTAGGGTAGGGTGTAGGGTTAATTAAGGGTTTACTTTGAGGTTGAGGGTTCGGCTTTGCATGCGCTGATATCATTGGATGGCGAGCAGTGCAAACCCGAAGGATTTACGGCAACATCAAGCCCTGTTCACCACAATTGTCAGCCTACCACCAGTGCGCCCAACACAGGGGTGCAGAAGGTCCTTGCGTATTGTTCTATGCTTATATGAGTCTATTGGGAGCATAAGGGAATAATAGTGTTGGGAAATATTCAGGCTATGTTGTCTTAATCCTGGATCCGCAACCCGCGCTCCCGGCTGTCAGCACCATTGTCGATTATGCCCTCCTGTCAAGCAAGCTTGATGCGTTTTGGCGAAAGTGTTCCCAGCTTTGCTTGCTGAGGTATAACAGGCACTAAACCCGATAGACCCTAAAATCAAAAACGTAAGCCGTAAACCCTGAGATCCAAATCATGAGCGCGCAACCCTATCCAAATCCAAAGCCCCGAAGTCCAGAACCCAACGAACCCCAAAGTAAAGCCCACAGCCCGTACCAAATGGCGTGTGTAGGCATTGGGCAATTGCTTTACTGCTCCGGTGGGCTTATATAGGTTCTGTAACCCTGACCCTCTGCCAGACACGACCCCAATGTAGCCTCCTACCGTTCCGGTGCATGGCTCAGACCTACGGACCTGTCTTGAATCGCACAGAGTTGTCTGACTACGCCGAAGCATGGACTCTGAGTACTTTGCGATTGCCAAAGCAGAGCCCTTCAAGTTTGGAAATTATTGTGATAGAGGGTTTGGGGGTGTAGAGGTTGTATTTCCCTGAAACCCGTAGGATTATGAAATCCGGCCGGCCAATCGTTGGAGCCGCCAGAAACAATTATTTTTACCTCCAGTTTACCTCTTGGTTATCCTCCGGTTCATCCTCCCTGGTTTTGTTTTCCTGCGAGTCATCATCTATATTTCCCTGCGCCTTATCCTCCTGGTCATCCTCGCTGGTTTGGTTTTCCTCCGAGTGATGTTTTTTTTTTTTTTTTATACTCTTGTTTATCCTCCTGATTATCATCCTTTTCATCCTCCTTATTCTTGTTTTCCTCGGAGTTATAGCTTATTTTACCTCCTCTTTATCCTCCGGTCATCCTCCCTGTTTTGTTGTTTGCTTCCGCTTCCGAATCATAGCCGAAGCTTTTTGTGTTTTCTTGTTTTTGGAATCACCCTCACATGTTTATACTCTCCATCCTCCTCCTACCCTCTTCTGCTTAGCTTGTCTTCCTGGCTGCACTCCAGTTGTTTTTCATCATGTTTTTTCATTGTCCCAGGAAAGGACGAGTGGGTCGCTGTTTTGCCAAGGGGGCGGGAGGAGAGGAAGGGAGGAGAGGGGGAAGGCGGAGGGAGGGGGAGGGGAGGGGGAGGAGGAGAGACGAGGAGGAAGAGGGGGAGGAGGAAGAGGAGGAAGAAGAGGAGGAGGAGGAAGAGGCGGAGGATAAATTTTAGGTAAATTTTTTGGAGGAGGAAGAGGCGGAGGATAAATTTTAGGTAAATTTTTCGTAAATTGTTCCTAAATTTTTCCTAAATTTTATTAAATTTCGGAAAAATTTAGGAAAAAATACCTAAATTTTATCCTCCGCCCCTTCCCCCTCCCCACACCACCCCCCACCCCCCACTCCCCCACCCGCCAAAACCTTAAACCCTAAGCCCCACCCCAACACCCCCCACCGCACCCCACCCCCATCCCCCACCGCCCCCACCCCCCACCCCCCACCACCCAACCCCACCCCCCACCCCACCTTAGACGATTAGACTAGACGACTCACGATTAGTGATTCCCAGTGTAAGCACAGCGTTAGAGTCTTGGAGGTGCCACGTTGGTCCTGACAGCACGTGGGGAGTACACAGTTTCAGCGGAGACTTGGGTATGTCGCCGAATGTAGCTAAACAACTAAACAACAAAGCAAAGGAAAGACTTACCGAGACTCAACTTGCGGAGGATAACCTGAGGATGACCGGGAGGAGGATCGGGCGGTGAGTTGAAATCAGCGAGGCTGTCAGGGAGGACGATCAGGAGGATGACGGAGAGGATAATTTGGAGGTAAATTTTCGGGAGGCCGCACATCGAGAGGGGATGATGGAGAGGATGATCGGGAGCATGATCGGGCGTAAATTTAGACCAGGCAGCGGGCAGGGGGAGGATGAGGGGGAGGATGATGAAGAGGATGATTTGTCCTAAAAATAATGATTGCCAAGATTTACATTGTTTGGCTCCAACCCGTTCTCATAACCGTAGGATTTATGGGTTTAGGTCTAAGCTTTGCTTCGGATTGCACTGCCGATCGGTTTGCTCGCTTGGCAGTGTACATAAAAAAGCGCAAATTCGACACTTGCAAAATGATGATCCATAAATAATGTCAACACATAAAACACTGTATGCAGCTCAAGCATTTAGCCGCCTAGGCGGAACATCGAATATCTGAACGAGCAAGCTTGCATCAACGAGGCGTCTTCAACATTCTCTGAATAGCACAGCAATCCCGAAACCCTGGCCCTAACCCTAAATTAAATCCTACGACCTCAACCTCAGCATTCACCTCAAGACTCTTCCTGTCTCTCAAACCATTAACCAGCACCAGCACAGCCAGAGCTCTGTCCTGAAAATCCCTGACTTTAAGGGGGAGAGGAAAAGACTGAAGAATTAGTGATGGTCCGTAAACCCTATTGCAGCAACCTGAAAGCGCCACTCCGCAACACTTCGAGCGCTACTGGCATGGAGCCACAGAGTCTAATATAGGGGCCTCAACACTTGGAGAAGGGTTGAATAGGGTTTTGGGTCCCATTATGCCGCAAATATCTACAAATATAATACAAAGCTTCCAACATGGTATAGGTAATCTTTTAGGCCCCTATATTACTCTGAAAAGGGTTTAGGGTTTGCGCTTGATGCCTTCCGCGATGGACGAGGCTTGCGCTGCTTGGCGACCTTCACCGGTAGCACGACCACCTTGGCGCCGAAACCCTAAATCCTAAACCTCAAAACCTAAACCCTAAACCCGTTACAAGACTTTGGCGGCTTAGCATTTAAGGTTTCCGGACTGCTGTATGCTACGACCGAAAAACCACCAAGAATACCTTCAGAGGCTACGGATCCACGAGTTGCGTGCCAGGACCCTTCAGTTCAGATTCTACACTGCTCGAGGTGCAGTCAACAACCTCAACGGAAGCCTTGGAAGCCGTAGTCGGAATAGCGAAAGCCCTAAACCCAACCCGCTAAACGCAACCCCTAAAGCTGCAAACTGTGGGGTCATTGGTCTACTGAATTCTGAACTACCAGTGTTCTGCATGCGCTGAGCACAGAGGGTAGTACCTTAACCCTCTTTGGAGTACTTGACTTTCGAGCTATTTTAATTTAGACAAGACAAATCCCATTAAGCCATGAGAAGAGCGAAGCATCCTAAACAGAGAGTGTTGCCTAACCAATCAAAATCCTTTAAGGCCGTAAAGACGAGAGGCCACGCAAGCTGATTAACATCTGGGAGCGAGAAGATTTCAATAATTCGTGATACTTTGGTGCAAATGCAGAGTTCGGAGTTGCTCGGCCCCCTTAACTTCAATGGCTTTGCAAACGAGATGCATCCGGGGAAGCCATGGCAACGTCACTTGCAATGCAACAAAGGAATCTTGAGCCGCACTGTAAAGCGGAATGTTTGCTTTAATCTTCCTAGGCAGTTTCCCCATCCCGACGAAACTGCTTAACTTTTGGACTGTGCCTGCTGCCATAAGAGTCCCTCACCCGTCAACCCGAAGCATGAATCCCAAGCAACAATGCTGCTAAATCCAAACGCCTACTTCATGATTCGGCCCGCCGAAGATGATGACTGCCGCTAAGCATCATTTAAAGAACCTAAATGCTGCAAGCCCTGATGACCAAACGAGAAACCCCTAAAACCTCAATCGAAAACAGAAGCTAAGCACAGCCCCAAAAAACCTGCAACCCAAACCCCAGTAGAAACTCCCCTGAAATCTCGAACCCAAACCCGTCGTTGACGTCGTTGAGATCCGAATGAGACAGCCGTGCCCTGCATGGTATCGCTTGCACTTCGGAGTTTGGTCTACACACCGCACACGCCCCGCTATTGAAACATGACACTGCCCAGCCTGGGTCAGAAGGTTAAGCACAAACAACAATTGTGATCGGGAAACCCTGCCTCAGTACAAAAAGGCTCAGCCCCGAAACACCCTTCAAGCCGAAACTCTACGGACTGCAGACTCAGGCGAACTTTGGCTGTGGCCGGGGGGTCGTGGTAGGGTCATGCCATAAGGATCTGCTTTTTCGAGCTGGTTGAGCACGGGATGATGAGCCCGTGGATGCACACCTGCGAAGTCGAAGTACCCTTCGAAAGCGGCGCAGGACGTGGATGGGATCCATGCTTGCCTGATTTGTGCTCTTGTAGGTTTGTGTGCGTACAAGGAGCGAGTAGGAGACTTCTGCATCGATCATAAGCTGTGCAAGAGAGAGGATCCCGGTCCACGGAATGTGAGATTATTGGCACAGTTGACTCCTCTTTACACGTGCAGCTTGGCCTGAACATGCAGCTGCCACAGAAAAATGCAACTTCAAAGAACTTGTTCCTTCGCTCTCGTCCTCTTCACCGCTTGCCGGGCTGTTCAGCCCGATCCTTCTCCTGCTGCTTGCGCCACACCACCGCCTGCTTCCAGGCCTTCTCCACCTCCTTCGGCGAGAAATCCGGTGCCAGGCAACAGCATGCAAACCCTGTCATGTTCAGACATCCGGTTCATGTCTCCATCCAAGCCCCTGGACCCTCTTACAGACGACAATCCAGCAACCCTCACTGCCTTTATCTGCCACAAGCAAACCGCCTCGCCTGTGACGCCGGGCTCGGTCACCTAGGCGGCAACGGCAAGTGGCCCAGGTCAGCCTGCCTGCAGGATTCGACACATCCGGCCTGGTTCTTCAGCTGAAGCCGTCGTGCCAGCAGAGTGACCTTCTTCTTCAAGCTTGACTGAAATGGGCGATGTACGCATCTCGGAGATAGATACCGTGTGCGATATGGCAACTGGAAAGCGAAAACCCAGCACCAAGGACCAGGCAGGAAGCTCAGGTAGCAGGCGTCTGCACCAGGTTCCACCACGGATTCAAAACCAAAGCTTGGAGTCAAAAGTCTTGAAGCCGTCCGTCTATGGTCGGTCAAATGCGAAAATCCCCTGAGATCGCGACAAGTGCAGCGAGGATAGTGCTCCGAGCAGGCCGGGGACCTGGCTGCCAGGAGTAAGCCGAAAGAAAGCGCTGATACGCACAAGGGCCTCGAGCCGCACGCATGTAGGTGCCTGCCGGATATGGCAAAGCTGCGAGGACAAGAGACCGCGTGTAGTGTACACAATCCCACAGCCGAACTGATAGAAGGTGACGGCTTACTAAGGCCCCTTCTTCACAGTGCCTTACAGTCCCAACTGTTGGGCCCGAATTCAAAGGCCGTGGCCTGCAGACAGCGCGGAATGCGGCGGATGATCACGCTCACCAGCAGTGGCAGTGGCCTGGCACAGGAAAGCTGCACAACCCGAATCCTGAACTTTCTGAAGGATCATGTGATGTACCAAAAGTTCCTCACTGACTGACTGTCGCAGCGTTTCTGGTCAGAACTTACAACTTTCGGCTACTCAAGAAATTGCGAGCGCTTGTGATTTGAAAGTGTTTTGCCTGCATCTGACGCGTGTTCAACCAATCTTGGGTGCTTAACATGAGGAGATCACACTTAACCATTGACCTCAAACCGTAAAGTCCATTCATGTGGCTATCTTGGGGATGACTCTCTCTCTCTCTCTCTCCCTCTCTCCCTCCCTCTCTCACTCTCTCTCTCTCTCTCTCTCTCTCTCTCGCTCTCTCCCTCTCTCCCTCTCTCTCTCTCTCTCTCCCTCTCTTCTTTGCCTCGCAAACAGAAGCAGAAGAAACGGGGCTTGCCTCAGGAGGCGGCTTCCATGGCCTGAAGCTCGGCGAACAAAAAACACTGCTTATCACTATGTGCGTTGCTATCTTGTCTTCTGGTGGGATCTAGGCATGTGGCGCGACGTACTGTTTGTTCAGGAGCTTTGGCCAACCTAGGGAACATAGGGAACACAAACTGCTCGGAATGCATGTGACTTTCTGCTCAAAAATCTTGATCTCAGGCCGTGGCAACATGCCTTAAAGAAATCATGATGTTGAAGGTCTGCATGCCCCAATCGCGTCAGCGGGTCCTTCGTCAGGAGCCCCTGCAGAAGGCCTCCGGTATTGCAAAAGAACAAGTTGAAAACGAAGGCCCGATTAAAGGCGTGGCTTTTGCAGACAGTCATCCCAGATTGCTACAGAGCCCCAACGATGTTTTCAGCGAGAAGTCACCAAGGCCCCCACCGACAACACATGGTGGAAGCCTGGCAATTCAGGAATCTGCAATAGCAGAAACAAGATTTGGGCGCCGGCAAGGCGCCACGACCAAGTGCGACCCCAACAGACAATGCCCCAATAGAAAACCTCGACCCGAATCGGATTGTCACAAAATTACATCAGTCACATCTGTGCCCCCTCCAGCAAAAGGTGGCGCCATGCACCATGCAAGGTATATGAAAGCAGCCCAACTCTCTGCCAGAATTCAGCAACTATTTCCCCTAATATTCAGTAACTACCTCCCCCAGTAATAAGCCCCCCTCTGCTAATAATCAATACTAAACACAGAAAACCTAAAATCCTGTAAGATTACTTTCAGAAGGGGAGAATTAGGAGGTACCTATAGTATCCGATAATTAGTCTTAGCGAATTAGGGGGGTTCTGAAGTCAGTAGGGGGATCACAATAAAGAATCGAAGGGGATTATGGACCTGCTTGGTTTCCTCATTTGTTTTTTGTCTTTGAAAAATGCATAGTAATGTATATTAATGAATTGAAATGCCAGTTTGAACTAGGGGTCTCTTTTATTTCCTAGGTTTGTATTACTTCCAAAACAGCTTTTGCACAGGAACTTTATCACGTCCTTGTCAGAGTTGGCGCTGACCTAAGCTGCGCAGCCCCCTTCTCGAATTTGTGCCAACACTCCCGTAGGAGGAGACCGCCAGCATGGTGGCGGGCGGTGAACCGAACTTGTTCAGGAGGTCGGCTGAAAAAGACGTACGCAAAGACTTCTCCACGGGCTACAATGCTTTAGTGCTGTGGGCACTATATAAAAGAATCAAAACGCAATCTAATAGGAACTAGGGAACTCCTTTACTTCCTAGTGTTTTCTGTACAATTGTGACTATTACCGCGCTGATTTTGTTTAGGAAAACATGGGATAAGAAAGGGAACCCCAAAGGCCACCCCAGCCCCGAAAACCAACCCAAGAGAAAATCAAGAAAGCCCAGCACTCACTTTCTTTTAATATTTTGTTTCACTGCAAAGCCGGAGTTATTGAGAATTCTCCTTTAAGAAAATGCTACGAAAGTGAATGCGCACTGGTGCAGCCGAGCCGAAATGGAAGCGAAACGAAACTTCAGAAAGTCCGTGACCTCTGACTGCTCCACAACACTTTCTGAGCCAGCGCTCGCACAGGCTCGCAACGTAAGGAATCGATATGCAAGATGCAAAAGTTAGAACCTTGTTTTGTATTGGATAAGGTTGTTTACAAAGTTGCTTATGCCGGCGTAGACCCCACACAACGTAAGACCACTTCAGCAGCACTCCAAGATGATCCCAAAGAGGCACTCCAAGAACGCAGGGTGTAGGGTTTAGGGTGGGTTAAGGATTCAAGGTTTAGGGACTGCCAGGCGCACACTTCACCCGAGGCGAGAGCGCCATTGACGAAACACCGCGAAATGCAAATCCCGATGGGTAACGCACGAAGCCCACCCATCCAAGTGCCCAATATGCAGGAAAGTGCATCATTTTCGCGACACGGAGTCACGTGACATACGCCTGCACTTTAAGCTGCGTTTAAAGGCTCTCAGTTTCCAGCTGCGATAAGAACGCTGCTAGCCGTACTGATGATAATAATGACAACCAAAATATCAATAACAGTAACAATAACAATAACACAATATAACAATATAACCGTATAATAATATAACAATCTAACAATATAACATTCTAACAATCTAACAATACAACAATACAGCAATGCAACAATATAACAATATAACAGTATAACATGTGCACAAACCATGTAACACTATAACAATATAACAATATAACAATAACAACAGTAATACTAATAGTTGAAGATTCAGGTATCAACTCCAAGGCAGAGAATACAGCTCCAATCAATGGCAATCGCAGACCTATCTTATCCGGTAAGTCATGGCACTCTCTTTTGTCTCGTGCCAGAGAACTGCGTCATGTATTCAATCCTCTAGTACCTCTGTGAAGGTTTCGCTGGGGCCGCCTGCCGTTTAAACACCCGGACATCTCCACACATGTATGCAACATTTTACATTCGCGGATTCTTAAACAGGTTGCTCACACTACCTCTGCAGCACTTGCTGCTTGGCCGCCCTCCACATATTTAAAAGTCGTCACCGTAGCTTTTGAAGCCCCGTGCCTCTTTTTTATGCAAACCAGTACTGTACGTGCGACAGACAACATTAACAATGAGAATATGTTCCCACTCTTCTTGCCGAGAACAACCATCAAACACATCAAACAAATTCAGCAATACACACAAACTAAACAATAACAAGAACCAATTCACCATTGAGACCTTCAACAAACAGGACTTGACTATGGGAACCGCCATGCAAAGGAGTTTGGGAAGCACCATGTTGACGCCGCCAACACGCCTCAGACGAGTAATTACACACTACATAACAAAAAACAAAACTACTTAGCAGAACAAACGAACCATCCAGCAAGCAGAAGACATGACACATATGGGAAATGCCATGTAGGCGCCGAAAATGCCTTTGTTATCAGCACACGCGAGAAACGCCATGTCGCGCTCAAGAACTGTAGCAAAAAGCAAACAGAGCATGAGAAAGGCATGTGGCAAACGCTATGTAGACGCCCCTGCGACCCTAAGACGGATTGGAGAAGTGCGCCCGGCGTGACTAACAAAACAAACAGCAGCTAGCGCATGCACGGGAAACGTAATGTACATGCTCATGAAGAGCATAAAGTATGAGAAGGGATTATGGGAAACGCCATGTAGACCACCACAAGAGATGCTTTTTTTCAGGCGAGATGCCTTGTGCAATCCTCAAGGCAAAGAATCACAAGACATAGTCCCAACGACAACTGTGACCAGAACATTCAGACCAGGGCACAAAGGGGTTTAAGCGCAAAAGGCATCAAGCAAAAAAAACAGCGTTCTCCATACCTCACAAAACGATCCTCTAAATCCCCAGTGAACGCTACATTGGAGCGACTTGTCTTTAACGACTCCCCTCTTACTTCAAGGATAAAAAATTCGCGGGTGAGACGCCCCAGCAGGAAAGAGATGGCGCAACCAGAAAACATCATATTCACTGGCGATCCGAGACTGGACGCTCCCGCGGGACTCCGGGACACGGTTGATGCTACCAGCAAACATCGTGTTTATTGGAAATCTGCAAGTACGCGCCTCCAGCAAATAAACGACGATGCTACCGGAAAACACCATGTTTAATGAAGATCTCGAAGTATATGCTGTGGCAGCGCGCCGAGGCCACCAAAACAGGCATCATACAAGGGCATCAATACAACAACACCAACAATACAATGAATTAACAATGTTCTCTTTGTGTTGCCATTGTCTTGCCAAGAACAACAATCAAACAGGAGTAAGAACAACACTGATAGCCACAATAACTCGTTTCCCCTCTTATTGCCACGGACAATAGTCAGAAGAAAACAACAATACAAACGACAGTAGAATCTATGCAACGCTAGTCGACGCCAGGATGTCCACTGAAACAGCCAAACTGCATGTAGACGCTGTCATCAACAAGATTTCCCTGATTATGATGTTCAGGGGTGGCCAAGCTCAAGACATGGTTTCCCCAAGTAGACGCTCAACCGATGCGTAAAAAACTGACCGATGTAAGATAACCCTACTACTTGTACCACAACGCATGAAACCCTAAACATCCATATGCCCTGAACATCCCTAAGCCCTAAACCCTCAGCCCTCAACATTGGAAGTCAAACTGAGACGGCCCGACCTTTCTGGGAAGTGGACATCTGCATGGAGCACCTCCTGATAAATCCTGGAGCCGAGACACTAAGCCATGTTGCGCATTTTTGCACTCCTAACGGGGCTGAGTGCAGTTCTGCTCATTGGTGGCGGCGCTGTCTTTCCCGAATGGGAAATCTCCGATAACCTAGTTGATCGAGTTTTGGCATGGCTCCCAGAATCATACAGTCATTCGCAAAGAGCCAAGTCTTCCACGATCCAGTAGACCACAACCCCAAGGCTCCAAAGGTCGCACATGGTGCTATGCACCTCAGAAACATTGCAACCAAGCTCACACGGAAGATACGGAAGTGACGAAACCAATTCTGAGGGCAAGGGCGCAGCCAATGATAATCTCTGGCGCCATGCATCGCGGGGTGCCCTGCGCAACGCAACACAACACAACGCAACACATCTGATTTGTCAGTGTTAAGCGCCACACAACCAGGCCACTCTGCTTGCAGTGAGCATCCACAGCGCTGCCAAAATCGAGCAGCTTCAGGTAACCCTCTCCACAACTCGCATGGACGCAGATTCACCCGTGTTTGGCCGCACAACACACCCATAGCCTCCGCATCGAGGCGGCAGTTCTCAGCCTTGATGTCGAGGTGGCAAATGCCTGGCACGGGAAAGCAATTCCCGTTTGGCCTTGGCAGCTGCTGTGGCACAAACCTCTGTCTGCAAGATAGCCCAGGGCAAGAACAAGGCAGCCAGCGTAGAAGGAAGCCGCCTACATGATGGAAAGCTGCACACGTCTAATAGTCTAAAGTTCAAAATAGAAAGTGGGAAATAGTCGAGCGCAATCATACCGGCAAGAGATGATCAATGGAACATGGAGGATCCAGGATTTCAACGCCTGATCAACGCCGACGTGCTCGAGTGCATCGATCAGTTCGCACCCTGATACGAGCTCCAACAAAAGACCAATTTTCGACCTTGGCAAGATCACTGACACTCGGCCCTCCTACATGTCCTTCCTTCCGGTCCCACGCAAAGCTGCCTTGCTGGGCAAAAGGCCGATATATGGTCTGGCTGTGCAATTTGACGATGAAGGGGTGGTCGAGCTGCCAGGCATCACTGCTAGGAACTACCCCAAGAAACTACCCCAAGAAGCTACCCCAACTACTACCCCAAACCCTAAACCGTAAACCCAGCCTTCTTCAAAATGGCCAGCTCGCGAAGCGCATTATGATCTTTGTCAATGCATTTAAGGGCATACCTGGCACAAGCTGACGGTCTCAGGCTACGTTCTGACTTGCAAGTTGCTCCATGGAAGCCTCATTCCTGTTGTTGCACGAACTTCTCGCACAACACCAAACTGTCCCTCGCCGAGGAATCCGAGGACAATGAATGAATTGGCCTTCCATTCAAGCTGTCGGTACTTTCATCAAAGAAGCGAGAAGACAACATGAGGTCGGCTAGTTTGCACACATTTCACTGCCCACAAGAGTTCTATTTTCTTCGCTTTCTATTCTTCAACCACGCATGGACACGCCTTGAACGTGTCAACATCTCTGTCACGCTTTTTGTAAGATTGGTGCAGGCTGCCTGTTCGTACCATGTAGGTTTTGCGTCGCCGACTTCTGGAAGGTAATTACAAAGCCAATTGGCGGGATAGGGAATGAATGGCCACTGTCTTGCAAAGAAACAGGAACAATCTTGCCAGATTTTCTAGCCTTCTCCCTCTGCTTCCTCCTCAGCTTGTGTGGGTTATGCACTACCCAAAAATGTCTCTCCGCAGTTGGGCACCGCCACGGTTGGGGATAACGGTGAACATCCCAATAACATTCATTGCCCACATGAAGTAGACTCCTCAGACGGTGCAGACATCACGTTTTCCCCTTCTTCAACCGGCTGCGTAACTTATGGCGCTCCCTCCCATTCCTGCGACCTTAGGGCGCCCTTGTATCTCCCTCCCCCTCTCTCTATCGCAAAACAAACTTGAGAGAGATCTCTCCCACATTGGCGGCACGCAGACGCTCGAAGGAGGCTGCCCTATTGCTCCTGCTGCACACTGTCTCGTGCTGCTGTCTCGCCAGCTTGCAGCGCTACAATCACACAGCAAAAACTACCTGCCTTACGCCAGTCCCTAGTTTCGGGGTCGGCGGCATTGGCGGCAACCAGTAAATCGGGCAGCGCTTCGCTGCCCTGTATGGACTGAGCTATGGCTCAGACGAATGAGCTTCGTCTGCGAAGCAGAAGCCACGACCGACAGTGCCGCCGACCCGCCCCGGACCCCGCATCATCGGACCCTCGTTTCTCCCTCGGGCCGCGCGGGGCCTGGCCCGAAGGCGTCTCGGAACGCGCACGCGTTTTGCAGCCATTCCCCGCGGTTTGGCGGGTAGCCCTCGGGCGCCCGCAACCGGCGCCGGCGGCGCGACGTGGGCGCGAAGTCATAACTCCCAAGTTTTTGAGTGGGTTGCGGAAGCCGCCAAAGGGCGCGCATCATGAGCATCAGCGGGGTCCGGCGGACGGGGGGTGCGGGCTACATGCAGGGCCGACGGGGGCTGAGAGCCTACGATCACCCACAAGTTGCGCACTTCGGGCCTACGTTGCACTTATCTATATACCGCGGGTTTCTGACAACAGCTCCCGCTGCCCGCACCTGGGCGCAGCCCCTAAATCGGGCAGCTCGGTCCCCGAGCGCTTGCGTCCTGTGAGTTCCGAGCTTGGCTCAGTCGAGCCATTCAAGCTAAGCGAAGCAAAAAACCACGACCGCCCGTGCCGCCCGTGCCGCCGACCCTGCCTCATCGGACCCTCGTTTTTCCATTGGGCTGCGCGGGCCCTCGCCCGGAGGCTTCTCGGAACGCGCGCGCGTTTCGCAGCCATTCCCCACGGCATGGCGGGTTTCGGGGCCGGCGTGGACGATCCCAGGAGGCCAGCCGGCGAGCATCATGAGCACTCGGGCGCCCGCAACCGGCGCTGCGGCGCGAGGCTCTGTTTTGCCAAGTTTTTGAATTGGTTGCGGAAGCCCCCAAGGGGCGCGCATCATCAGCATCAGCGGGGTCCGGCGGAGGGCGGGTGCGGCTACATGGAGGGCCGACGAGGATTGAGAGGGCAAGCGGGAAGGAAAACACAAGGGCGGGTGCGTGGCCTTGCTTCAGGCTTCTACCTGCGCTGCCCGCCCGTGGGCACAGCCCCTAGAATAGTTTGTCGATATGCGGGAGTCTTTTTTCGACAAAATGTCCGGACGTGCAACCCCCGATCGCTCTGCCTTGCTTGCATTCCGCGATGGGCAAGCTAATTGTGCTGTGAACGTCATCGAAAAGGCTTCGGCAAGACAACTAAGATATCAGCAAAAGGTAAGTAAGATACCGATTTGGGCTTTCATTTGGCCCTTAACCTATCACAACCAATCCCGAGGCTGACACACACACACACATTTTCTCGCTGCCTGTTGCTTGCACTTCCTGACTTGTAATTTTCTAACACATCGGATGTGTCTCTGTGATATGCAGGCAGTCTCAGTCTTGCAGTCTGTGTAAGAATTATCAGCCCATACAGTGGTTGTCCTGCTATCCTATCAACTGTAGGACAGAGGACTGCAAGACTGAGGACTGCAACGAATT
Organism: Symbiodinium sp. CCMP2592; assembly: GCA_905221615.1. Lineage (NCBI taxonomy): Eukaryota > Dinophyceae > Suessiales > Symbiodiniaceae > Symbiodinium > Symbiodinium sp. CCMP2592. The sequence continues at coordinate 300,285 of CAJNDT010000075.1, forward strand.
AGGTCATCAAATCGACCCACTCTGCGTATGCACGAACTCTGGTTTTGAACCTGTACCACTGTCGCTCCCAGGTGCGTTTTGAAACGCCGCTCTTGTAGACGCGTGGTGTAACGGGTGGATCCCCCGGAGGGGTAGACTGCATGTCCTTGTTGAGCAACAAGAGCTTCGCACGCTGGTACTCCTCGGATTTCTGCTTGAAGCTTGCAACCACCCTGACTCGTTTGAGGACTCTCTCAAACTCTGTTAGTACTCGCCGGTCCGGAGAGATGTCCCTGTCCATTGCCACTGCAAGACTGCAGGACTGAGGACGGCTAGTTTGTGCTGTCAGAGGCCAAAAACTGCGACAACACTCAGTGTGAAACAACTTCTGTGCGACAATGGAGGAAAAAACTACTACTATTGACTACTGTTACTGTTCAGGGTTGGCTGCCCCTTAAGGTAGGCCTCATGCACAGTCTAGCAGTCTTGCTGTTCCATAAGAAGCCCCAGCTACATGTGTCTGTATATATAATATACATATATATATATATCTAGGATAATCCTATAATATTACAGGACTAAGCTTAAACAAGACCGTTAGGCTGCATAAGAGGCCTTTCGAAGGCTGCCGGGAGCAATCCGACCTTTTTGAGTGCCTGGCACGTACAGTCTACCAGTCTTGCAGTCCTTAGTAAGCACCCCTAAGAATGGTTATTAGGTTCCTCAACTTAATATAGAAGGACTGGAAGACTGTTAGACTGTAAATTAAGAGTCTGCCTGCAAAGAAGTTTGTCAAGGCCATGTACAGTCTACCAGTCCTGCAGTCCTCAGTAAGCACCCCCATTATAGGTATAGGTCCCAAAATTAGACTAGTATGGGTGGACTGCACGACTGTTAGACTGTAACTTAGGGATTAAGGGTTTAGGTCTAAGAGTCTCCAAGAGGCTCCCTGCCAAGAGACCTTTTGAGGCCATGTACAGTCTACCAGTCCTGCAGTCCTCAGTAAGCACCCCTAGTATAGGTATAGGTCCCAAAATTAGAATAGTATGGGTGGACTGCACGACTGTTAGACTGTAACTTAGGGGTTAAGGGTTTAGAGTCTAAGAGTCTCCAAGAGGCTCCCTGCCAAGAGACCTTTTGAGGCCCTGTGCAGTCTATCAGTCTTGCAGTCCTCAGTAAGCACCCCTATTTTATTGATCTTATAGCTTAGGCCCCAAAATTAGAATAAGGGTGGACTGCGAGACTGATAGACTGTAAAGAAGTCTTTAAGAGGCTCCCTGCAAAGAGACCTTTTGAGGCCCTGTACAGTACAGCAGTCTTGCAGTCCTCAGTAGGCACCCCTATGTTATCGATATAGGTCCCCATAATTAAACTAGTATTGGTGGACTGCAAGACTGTTGGACTGTAAAACTAAGAGGCTCAGTAGGGCTTCACAAACTCTTCTTCGACACTCACTGAAGCACTTCAAGCCCTGCAAGCTGCTACGAAAAAGCCAAAAGCCACTAGTAGTGGCAGCTGAAGACCTCTCAGGCCCATAGTGCAAGGCCCGTAAGGCAAGTCTGCAGTTTTGCAGACTTTTGGGAGGCTTGCCTCTAGGAAAGCATCCTTCAATGTCCACCCTTGGACGAAAACCGCTGAACACATGTGCCAACTTAGGCACGCAACAGTACCATGGAAGCCTTGTAAGCTTGTAAGGGTAGCTTGAGGCTCGGTAACTCAGGCCAAAACCGCAGTCTACAGTCTTGCAGTCCTCAGTACAACCCCTATTTTATAGTATGTTATGGGTCCCCTAGTAGAATAATGTGGTGGACTGCAGGACTGCTAGACTGCTGAACCTGGAGCTCCGAAGCCACAGCCTTCACACCCGGGAGTCTCATGTAGAGACTTTCAAAACCCCGGACAGTCCTCAGTCCTGCAGTTTCCATATAGTACATACAACTACATACATATATATATATATATATATATATATGTACTATTTAAGAACATATGGGCCCCTTGTAAACTGCAGGACTGAAGACTGCTTAACTAAGAAGCCCAGCTCACACCAAAGAGCCTCTCACTCCGGCTGCTGTGGCTGCTGGCCTGTGCGTGGCCGCTGGCGGCCGAGCTGGAGGCCGACCTTGGCGCAGTAAGTTTAGACTAAGGGTTTTAATTTAGGGTGTAGGGTTTTGGGGTTTTAGGCCAAAGAGCTTCTCAGTGAGAAGTGCTTTAGATTTGAATAGTGCATAGTGGGGTGTCTCGAAAAGGTCGGTGTCTTACAAAGGCGCCGGGGTCTTGAATCCTATGGTTTGCAAGACGCACACTCAGAACGACAAATGCAGCAGTGCAGATTGTTTTTGCAATCAAGATGAAGCGCAGCTCCGAACAGCTTATTGCTGACTCGAGTGTCTTGTATCAGCTTGCAGACAAGGCACAAAATGCTTGGCATACAAAGATTGATGAAACACTGAATGAATCTGGACTCTAAACTGAAAAGTTAGTTTGTGCTATCCTTATGACTCATTACTGGAAACACCAAGCTTGCCTGACTGCAGGACTGCAAGACTGCCACTCACAACTTGGCAATGGAATCCTTTGAAATCCTGGCCTTGCGTTTCATGACTGCCTGAGGCATCATGCCTTTCAGCTTGTTGGCCTGATCATCGTATTCCAAACAAAACAGCACATCGAATTGTGACAAAGAGTTCAGGGCCACAAAACTGGACAGTTTCGCATGCGGCACGACTGGTGGGGGGAACTTCATATGCGGGTCCTCTGGGGCCTCCTCGACACTGGGTTTCAAGCACGCCGGCTCCAATGCAAGGATCTTCCACTCCACGTTGTTGCCATTGACTGTGTTCTCGCAGGAATGCAGGTGGATCGAGGGCTTCGGGAGGCCTGCCACTAACAAGGCATTCAAGATATCCTTGATTGCCCCACCCTTGTTCGAAAACTGCTGAACACTGGGTGGCAAATTCTTGCCGGCTTTGGGTCGAAGCAGCACCTGTGAATCCTCGGTCAATTTGTAAGCATAAGCAGCACCTTCCGAACTGCTGATCAGCTCCGAAGCCTCCCGCCCCGTCTTGAAAAATCCATGGATCTGGAACTGCGCTCCTTCAAGAATGCAGTCTGTGAGGCCCTTGACATACAAGTCACCACGGGAGTTCACCCAGAACTCATGGGTTGTCAGGCCTGGCACCTGGCATTTCCCCATATGCTCGAGGTCTGAGGACTGCAAGACTGACGACAAGACTGTCTCGGCAGTGTTGTCCTGCTGCAACCTGGGTCACAGCACATGCACAAACACTTTTACACTGTTTGAAGCAAAGGATCAATCAACAAACAATGCCAGCAAGGGACACTCCCACCTCTGTCTCGGAAGCACGCTTAGCACGGATCACCTCTTGGGGATTGAACTCCTGGTTGTGTTTCTCGAAGAGCTGGCTCCACCCAAGGCCTTTCCAAACCTCACTGTCAGGAAGCAACACCTCTCCACATGACTTAGCTTTGGTGATGGTTTCCCGAAGCCAGTGCAGCTCGTTGTTTCCAGTGGGCTGGGTGAGCTCAAACAGATCCAACTTCAGGCTTGGGGGACTGCTGTTCTGCAAGACTGGCCGAGACAGTAGCGAGGGTGGAAGTGCAACAGGACCGTACTCATTCCTGGCAATGGCAGCTTTGACATGCTCAGTGAACACTTCCTCCACATTCGAGACAATCTGATCCTTGACCTGTGCATTGCCAGCCCATGCGATCCCAACATAGGCGAACCTGGGGAAAGTGCCATTCTTCACAGCATTCATGTTGGCAACTGCAAGACTGAGCTCAGCATCGTAGAGCGATTCATCGCGTACCAACACCGTGTGCTTGTTTGTCAGCTTCGTGCCCTTCACAAGGGATGAGATCACCTCTGCCAGAAAGCCTGCCCCAGAGTACCACTGCTTGCCTCAATGCCAAAAAAACATTGACACAATCATGTGAAACTTGATCAATTATTATTAAGACTGACACACTGTACCAACCCCACAGTAGAAATTCTGCCCTGGCACGCTCAAGGTCTTGATCACCGTTTGTTTTGCCACCCGTCACAAACGACATGTCCTTCGCGAAGTTTTTCATGGACTGTCTCGGGAAACAGCTCACCAGTCCTGGAATGGCTTTCCTTTTCAGCAAGACTGAGGACTGAAACACATTCGTGTCTGCAGCTGCTGAAACGACAACCCATAGCTCAACTCCAAGTGTTCGCTCATCACTGTACATCGACTCGTGATCAAACAGTGCAGTGGCCTTCATCAGCTTGATCTCAGCAACACTTTCAATCTCGGACTTCCAGACTGCTTGGTGGGCAGCCACCTTGTCCTCGCGCTCAGCTTTGGTAAGCTTTCCCAGTCCGAACGCAACCTGGTTGGGTGGAATGATCAGGTAGACTGCAAGACTGCAGGACTGCTGGAGCTCCGAAGCCATGTGACCCACCATAGCCGTCACACATGATGATGCAGCAGCACCCAACATGGGAATGTTGATCACAGTGATGACTGGAATCTGCTTGACATCCTGCATCAAACGACTGGCAAGTGTCCTGTGTGTCGCATGTTCGAAAGCCTGCCCCACTCCCAATGTCTTGCTGGCATTCACCTGATAGTAGATCGAGTGCTCACCCCATGCACTTTCCACCCCCTCTGCAATGGACTTCTGGTACTCGGCTTCGGCTGCCACTGTCTGCACCATGTGTCGTTGGAAAGCCACACGATGGCCTCGCATCTCATCCTGCTCTCTCTTGAGGGACCTTGCAAGGTTTGTCAGACAGCGCACTGCCTCCTGAGCAGCTTCATCCTCCACCAGGTCAGAGGACTGCAAGACTGCAAGACTGTTGCTGGCCTCTTCTTGCTGCATCCGGAGCCCCAAATCGGTCAAGCTGAAGTCTGGCCTCATGGCTGCCACTTCCGGGAAGAGCTTCTGGTCCAAGTGTCCCAGTCGCCAATGGGACATCATCTTGTGGTACTCGTCCGGACTCATATCCTTCATCATCTGGTCCTTAAAGTGCACCATGACACAGGCCATCAGGTAGACTTGGGACTCTCTGCCAGAATCACGGAACCCTGCACAGATGGATGACTGATGAATTGGGGGTGGCTGCTGCCTGTCGACATACTCCTGGATCTTGCCATTCCACTTAGCCTGCAGTCTCTGCAACATCTCCTCGATCTTTTCCCAAGAGAACTTCACAATCTCATGCCAGACCTTGCTCTGAGTTCATAGCTAAATGTGTTAGTAGTAGTAGTAGTAGTAGTAGTAGTAGTAGTAGTAGTAGTAGTAGTAGTAGTAGTAGTAGTAGTAGTATAGTAGTAGTACTAGTAATGGTAGTGGAAGTCGGTTGTAGTCGTTCTAGTAGTAGTGGCTCCGAAATACAAAGGTTAGAATGGGACTGAAACCAAAATCAAAATGGATATCTCAACACTGCAAATGACTCCAGCCCTGAAACAGGACAATACTTGAATGCTTATCCAGGAACTGGGTTACCGGTAGGCGAGACCTTCAGGTTGCCACTCAGCTGCTTGGTCGGGTTAAAGAACCTGGGCTGTTGTTTGGATTGGTTTCTGGGACTTTTAACACTTAAACTCAGAGACTCAAGTGCACACACCAAACAAACAAATATAAATTCCACATGGACCAGGAAACGGCTGTGCAATGCACGACAAGGGAACAGCAGTGTGATGCGGCGCTTCTGTACCCCACACCAACTTGAGCATCCGACGAACATGTGCTGGTGCCAAATCATAAACTTGAATGGCAGCAATCTCATCGGGGTTTATGCGGGACTTCGAAACAGTGCTCTTGTTGTGTCGGTTGATCGCCTCTGTCATCATGTCCTTCCGAAGTTTGCGGGATCCTGCTGCCACCTTCGCTGCCACAATCTTGTCGAACCTTAAGGTCCACAAGGAACAACAGCATTGTCACAAAGAGCAACACACACACACACACACACACACACACTTACCACAAGAGCAGTCATTCACACTTCTGCATATATCTGGTGACTTAGACCCAGACAGGAAGTGCATGTTAATGATCGAGGGCCTGCTTCTTGCACTTGCATCCGTCTTAATGCGCAAACTCTCCATGGACTGCTGCTCGACTGAGGACTGAGGACTGCAGGTGCCGAAGATACCTGCAGTCCACATCTCATTCAAGCAGGTTGAAACAGGAACTCAAACTGGAAATTAAATGTTTTCTCACATGTGTCCATCATGTCCCAGTTGCAGAGACAGCTCATCAATCGGCCCGCCACATCCTTCTTGACATGGTCCAGGACTGTTGGACTGTTCAACCAATCAAGCTTCATCGCAGCATAGGCGAGAAGATGGCATGCCATGGTAACAGTCGTCCCAATGCTGACTGCAACACTGAAGGCCTGGATCAATGACCCCGGTGCAGGGCTAGACGATTTCCACGCAGTTGGCCAATCAAACAGAATCTCCAGCGGGAACTTGTGTGTCTCACACCCCATCCCTGTCATGAACTTCTGTATGCAGTCCCGCACTCCATGGAGTTGTGGGGCCCCCTTGACATGCGAGGCTTCATGACCGCCAAGCTGCCACAGTCGCAAAGGGAACCGCTTCAACATCTTGCTACTGGCCTCCTGGAGGTCTGCAGGACTGGGGACTGAGGACTGGAAGGAGGTCACCCCAGCTCCAGCCACTGCTTCACAGCTAGCCAAGAGCTGCTCCAGATTTGCCTGGTGAGCCGACCTCTCCCCATCGGAGCCTAGCTTCTGACCCAACCATTCACAAACATCTGTGAATTGTGGCTGACCATCTGCACTCTTCACATCCAGCTCTGCTTTGAGGACAGCCATAGCCTCACCATACAAGGTGTAAAGTTGTTGCTGATTCGCAACAGGTTCGGGGTCCATGGCTAAAAAGACAGCAGGACTGCAGGACTGCAGGTGCTTGTCCTCCAAAATCTTCATTAGCCAAGAGCCACACACACACACAACATGAGAGAGGAGCTTGCATCGACAAGGAAGCATAACACAGTCACTGCAGTGACTTCATACATAACACTCACAAACGCATTTTTTGTCGGGCTTCACTGACTATCGATCCTTGCTTCCACAACATGGGCACGGGCATCTGGATTACTTCTGTGTCCACCTCAATCCCCGGAGCCAGTTGAGGCCCCGGCTGAAACTGATATTACACCAGTCCGGTTCAACTGCTGAGTGGAGTCGACATTCTTTAACTATTTGAAATTCTTCAAGTGCAAGGGACAGTTGAAACCACACAGTATGCAAAGACTCCATTACAGCCTCATCTTCACAATAGATCGGTCCTCTGGCATGCACTGTGCACACTCTCTGAAGATCACTGACAGCTGATTCCTGAACTTGGCTACACAAGACCAATGTGTTCAAAAAGCAGAGAGCAGTCACTGCTACAATTCCTCATCATTCAGATCAAGGACAGTATCTAGCCACATAATGCAAGGATTCAGGCCAGTGCTTCTTCCGAACCCCCTTAAAATTGTGACAGTAGCATCTGGATGTTCCACCCAGCCACATCAGACTGAGGACTGAGGAATGCAACAAGGTTGTCGACACGAAATGCCCCAGAATCAAAACTCTTCCCCAGATGTTCCAACAGCCACTTAGGACTGAGGACTGAGGACTGCAAAACACATTCAGCCCTCAACCTGCTTCTTGAAGGCTTGGATGATCTGGACTGTGGTCATGTCCGCATCTGCAATACTGTAGAACAGGCGCTCATTCTTCTCACTCCAATGGCACTGGGGAACGTACCTGTAGAACATCTCTCTGCGCAAATCCCACAGCTTGGCTGCATCCTGGTTCCTGTTCCTGTGTCGACCAGCAAAAGTCGCCTTGTCTGGCCACTCCACGTTCACATTCTTGTGGAGCACAATCTCCAGTGCATCTCGGTCTGACTTGGTCGGGCTGATCTCGGACTGAGGACTGAGGACTGCTGGCTTGGCCGGACTGCCCTGGGAATCCTTGGGGTCCTGCTTGTCATCCTCCTCACCCTTCTGGCTCTCCATGGGGTCCTGCTTGTCATCCTCCTCACCCTTCTGGCTCTCCATGGGGTCCTGCTTGTCATCCTGGTTGCCATCCTTCTTGTCATCGTCCTGGTCCTTCATGGGCTCGAGGGCTGCAGTGTCTGCCTCCTTCTCATGCATCTCCTGGTCGATGTCCTGCAAACAGTGAACCAACAACACTCATAGGCTGGGGAGACTATTAAGTGCAATAAAAGTTCCGTCCTTGCTTGCTTTGGAAACCGAAGCAGCAGGCCGTTTGAGACTGGCAGGCTTCTTCATGACACCCGACTTTGCCTTTGCCTTGCCTTTGGGCCAGCCCTTTTTCTTGGGAAGTGGCTGCTGCTGGACTGCGGACTCTGGGGCAGGGGTGAGAGGGTCAGTCTTGGCTTGGGTCTTGGCTTGGGCCTTGGCCTTGGCATCTGCTTTCTTCTGTGCTTTTGTCTGCACCAACTGGATCGGACTGCCTCCATCTGCTGTGCCTGCAGTAACATCCTCCACAGAAGCACTGGGAACTAGACCTGCCTTGTCTGCTGCGAGCTTCTCTCTACTTGTGACTTGTGATTGTGCCGAACAAGACCCGGGGCTTCACAGGCGACACCTTCTCACCAGTCAGTGGATCAGCCACCTTGTGCGGTAGCGCAGCTGGGGTGACATTCTCTTCCATCTGAATGTCTCCCTGTCCATCCTCGGGCCAGTCAATCGCATCACCTTCAGCATCGTCTTCTAGCATCGGGATAGAAGCAGCCATGAATCCTCCGAACATTGTGGTGAGACAGCTCAGACAAAGGACTGCAAGACTGGACCACAGCTTGACCTTAACTGAATCTCAGCCAGAATGCAATCATCATAATTCATATCAATGAGGCAGACAAGTTCAAGGCACTTTGCATGCAGGCACAGCACACAGACACAGGCAACAGTGCATTGCTCACTCCAGGGTCCAGTCCTTTTCCACGCACAAACAAATACTATGATGCCGAACACAAAATCAGCAGCCTGCCCATGGATCATCCTCTGAAAGTCCACCGGGCAAAGACTCTGCTACACAGGAAGATCTTGCACTGGGCTTCTTCATGGCTTTCATGGCACACTTCCGCACTTTTGCTTTGGATTTGGACTTGGCTTTGGGCTTGGCTTTCATCGCAGTCCGGGCTGCCGGCTTCTTCGAAGGAGCAGAAGTTCCAGACTCTCCAGCCTCTCCCCAGGGATCATCTTCGGGTTCTTCTTCATTGAAAAGGGCTCCGATCTGATCAGGTGTCAAATCTTCCCACCGCCGAGGAACATCAGCAGCAGGACTGAGGACTGCAGGACTGAGGACTGCAGAACTGACACCAGATGTACTGCTTGGCAAAGGATGCTTTCTCTCCAGCAGACTGGGTTTTGCATCCGGAGCAAAACAAATCAACCAAGCAAGTACAATTGATTCACCCAGTGATGCAGGGTAAAGACCGCTTGCCTTCAGGTCTGCATTTCCAGTCTTCTTGGTTGCTCCACCCTTCTCCTTTTTCACATCCATCAATGGCAGGTGCTTCTCTTTGCAGGTGCATGCACTGTGCACAGCTTTTTTGAACCAGCAAGGACTGAAGACTGCATGACTGGGGTGCAAGCACAGGAACTTGTACCTTTTGCCATATGTAGGTCTCTCGGTCACAAAGGCACAGCGGTCAACAAGGAAGAACAGAGGACTGAGGACTGCATCCAGCGCTAAGATGTGTGCCTTCAGGTATGAGAACAGTGTCGAGCCCACTGGGTTCTCCAAACAAACATATACACCTCGTGCTGCTGCCAAGACAAACAGGAAGAACGACACCTCAGCCATGAAGTTCCCATGCCTGACAGTGGGATTGCCAGTGTCTCCTGCAAAGTTTTTCTTGGTGCGCTTGGTCTTACTTGAGCATGCCCAAGAAAAGCTGGAACAATCGGGTGCAATACACATCAGACCAGCTTCCTTCAACCGCATGACCATCCGAATTGCTTGATGAAAACCAGTCTCTGACAAGACGTCCCCTTGCCCTGGATTCATGTAGTCGAAACTCTCTGCACTCAGCCCACGTGTTTCTGCCGCATTGACCAGTGTCTTGGAAAGACTGAAGACTTCCAAAACATGAAGATCACGAGGTCCCTGGCAAAACAGTTCAGACTGGAGGATCCCAATGACTGTCAATCCGAAGATCTCCAGCCGACATGTCCGTGCAACTCCGGAGCCACTCTGCATCTTGGGGACACTGTTGAAGCGGACTGCCGGACTGCAGGACTGCCTCAAAACTCGAGCCATGAATTCAGAGTGTGTGACAGTCGATACTGACTCCCAACAACTGACTGAGTCTGATAACTGCTAACTACCTGCTCCAACTTGGCAGCCATACTTTAATCCTCACCAGCAAAGTCACACCCAATCTTCAGCTTTGCAACTGCAAGACTGCTCAGCGGTGAAACTTGGCCATCAGTTTCCAGCATGAGTTAGGCAAATATGGCAATTGTGCAAAGCCTTCTGGCTCTGGACTGAAAACTCTTGGTGCTTGTCTCATAAACTCCAAACTATGCACATCATAGCGCCTCACAAAAACAATCCCTCTCAAAGCCTTGGCAGCTTCTGTCATGCCATACTTGTCTGCCAGGTCTGACAATTTTGTGAAAGTGTCAATCTGGACGCCAGACAGCTCAACTGCAGCATGAACACCACGTGGGATTTCGGGGAATACTGATGCAATCTGGGCCATGCTCGCAACCTTGACCGGGGGCTGGCTCAGGTTCAGGTCACGGGAGTACATTTTGACGCACACATAGACTGCTGTCCCATCCAAGCCCTCTTCCATCATCTCCCTGTGCTTCAAACACATCGTATCACCAGTGATCATCGTGAAACAGTGAGGAATTTCTGGAAGGTTTCCTGCTCGTGCAAGTGGATGCTTGTGACTTCTTTGCCTCAATGCATTGTACAAAGTTACCCCCATGGGCTGGAGCCAAGAATCGAAATCTCGAACTGCTGTCACATGTCTGGCAGAAATTTGTCCTGGTCGTTGAGCATGAGAACTGGTCTCCAAGCCTCAGTTGCATCAGGTTCTATCTGTTCGGGACAATCCTGCACACTGGCACACATGCTGTACCTAACAGCAGTCCTATTTGGCAGCAAGTAGCAGGACTTGATATGTTGCAAAATCTCATCCGGAGTTTGCCAGCTTGCCTTCTTCTTCAGGTATGAATACACAACTGCAAAGAGCTGATCCAAGTCTTCATGGGTGTGGCCAACCATGAGCTGAAACAGAGTCACTGATTTGAAAATTTTGCGGCCCACCAGGTAAGACAGAAATCGCAGCACATACTGGTTCTTTGCCGACTTTGTGGTGTTGTCAGCAACTAGCACCAAATGAGATGGCCAAGACTGAGGACTGCAAGACTGCCATACCTGCTCCAAAGTCTGACACAGGACCTCCAAAAAATAGTCCGATCCCCCAACAACTTGTGGCCCGGCCATATACAGGAAGGTGCCCCATCCATGTGCATATGCACCTGTGAATGTGACTGTTGGTCGTATCAATCCATCCATCTCATGTGGCTGTTTGCGAAACTCCCACCGTGGCCATGCAAACTTGCTGTGATCCATGTCATCGATCATAACAGTGAGAACTGTTCCTGACTGCAAGGGCTGCTTGGACTGCTGCTTGGACTGAGGACTGCAAGACTGTGCTTGGACAGTCGAAGCCCATCTCAGAGACCAATACAGCAAACGATCTTGGTACTGATCCTTTTGATGCTGCCGCAACAATTTTGCAACCTCCAGCTTTCGACTCCATGACACTTTGGGGCTACGCAGCATCATCTGCAGGTCAAAGCATCGCTGGCACTGCTTGTGCTGACTCTTTTCACGCATGCGAATCATGTTGCTCCAGTGAGAATTCCACCTGCGTCGAAAGGTATCATAGCTGGGCATCTCTGCCCCATAGTGTGCATGCAACTCAGTGAGGGCAGACCATTCAGCTTGAAACTGCCAGTACAAATCAGAAATCTGACATTTCTGAATGTAGCGCCGCTGCAGGCCACCATAGACTGCAAGACTGGAGACTGTGAGGGGTGTGGACACGTGCCCGTAGAGAGTGTCCTGCCATGAATCTGAAACAAAGCAACAAGCACTCCTACATATGCAAGCATTACTCACAAGAATTACTTTCAACAGGAGTCCTGATCCCACGGATCATCCACTGCAGCTTCATCATCTTCCGGCATACATTCTGCTACGGACTGGTGCAGCTCCCGGAAGAAGTGATCACACTTCAATGTTGCTGCGGCCTCCCGCTGTTGACTGCCCCACTTGGACCCACCAGCCACACCCTTCTTTCGCATGTCCGGCTGTCCAGCTATGTATTTTCTCATTGTGCTCTGGCTGCATGCTAGCTTCTTGCAAAAATTACAGAAGCAAACCCGTGAGGATCCAATGTAGTACTCGGTGCCCTTGCCAGTCCCATCACCATAAATGACCTGAAGTAGATGAATCCTTTCCTCTGTAGTGATACTCCAGAAGCTCTGGCACAAGTCTTGGAGAGACTTCAAATGCAGCGCCCGGGGTGCACAACCATCAAGTTGACAGTTGCTTCGGGGACATTTCTGGGCCCATCGTGATCGAATCTTGTCTGGGTCCATTGCAGAAATCTCATAAGAGTTCGAATGGGCCTTCAAGGTGGACTCTGCCAGTAAGCGACTGCCTGCATCTAACGACACATGTCTTTTCGCACACTGGACTGAGGACTGAGGACTGCTGCAAGACTCCCCAATTCCATCCCATGGGTTGTCCTCATGTCGTTTCCTGCACTGGACTGAGGACTGAGGACTGGAACACTCCCCAACCTCATCCCATGGGTTGTCCTCAGGGTCTTTCCCTTGCTGGACTGAGGACTGAGGACTGGAACACTTCTCAACCTCATCCCATGGGTTGTCCTCTTCTACCACATATTTCCAGGGATCCTCGGATTGCTCACAGACTGGATTCTCAGCAGGAGGTGCATTCCAGGGATCAAAATCAGTGGGAACATCTTGCTCAACCACCCGCTGCTTCTTGGCGGGCTTGTTTTTGGGCCGCCTGACTCTAAGCTTGGGCATAATGCTACCCGATGACATAAAGTATCTTCGGAGTCTCTGTTGCCATGGAACAGCAGTGTCTAGATGTAGCAGGCAGACTCGACACCTCCTTTTTCTGCCTATCCACACCGAGCTGCACCACTGCAGGACTGCAGGACTGCGGGTGCTCGAATTAAGAATTACAGTGCTGGGCTCTACTTTGAATTCCGACTTGCAACACCTGCAAGCTTCTCCTTCATGCGCTGCAGTCTCTTGGCTTTTCTAAAAGCTTTTAAATCTTTGGCTGCACGTTGCTTCTCTTGCCGAGCTTCCTCTCGAGCAACAGCAAGGGGATGTTGCTTCCACAAAGCTGCAATGTACTTCCAAGAAAAACCCCTACTTCGATAAGTAGAAAAGAACTTTGTTCGTTGCTGCCTGGGGGTCAACCCGCACATTGCTTCATCCAACAGAGTATCATTCAAAACTTCGTCGGAGTTATGCCTCCAGTGTGCTATCCATCTCTTTACTTTGCGCTTTTGGCAGTCCCACTTGCTCTTCTCCCGAACTTTGCTGACAAGTGTGTTAGGAGTCAGAGCAGGTGTGTCCTGAACACAAAGGCGATCACAGAAGGAGGCTGTCGGAGCTTTTGTTCCAATCATATGCGGCGGTGTGAAGTCTGTCAGCATCTGCATCATGCCACCGAACATTGCCTTGGCTGGGTAGATGGGCAAGGGGCTTACAGTTGGGTCAGGAACTACTTTCGGGGTTGGCTGGCCGGCCGGTGACGACATCAGAGTCAGGCCTCAGATCCCGAAGCTCCCAAGGCCAGGCAGTCACCTCTAACGATTCGGGGATCTAGGCCTAGATCCCCGAATCGCTTCGGACCAGATTGAACATCCCGAAGTGTTAGAGGTGACTGCCTGGCCTCTAGCACTTAGGGATGTTCAATCTGGTCCGAAGCGATTCGGGGATCTAGGCCTAGATCCCCGAATCGTTACTGCCTGGCCTTGGGAGCTTCGGGATCTGAGGCCTGACTCTGATGTCGTCACCGGCCGGCCACCGGAAGAAACAACCAAACAGAGATACTCGGTGCATCTTATGATCGGCTTGCCCAACGTAGTGTATACAAACACTATTTCATTATGATATTTAACTGCTACTGCAGTCTGACTCCTACCACCACAACTACTAACAGAACTTCGTGTATGAGTACTAGAGCTTGTAGTATTGTTCGGACCAGGACAAGTACTAGCATATTAAATATACTATTAGAAGAAGTATGACTCCTGCAATAACCACAACACCTACACTTCATGAAGTACCGGAGTACATGCTCATTCTACCACTACCAGTGAATGTATTCCTGCCACTACTAGTACTGATAGTAGTGTCTGCTTCGACTACTACGATGACTTCCCACTGGTACTTGCACTATTGCAAGTTCTACTGCTTATCAAACTATGGCCGAACTGCTGCTGCCTAGCTGCTGCTGGAAAGTGGGAAGCACGGCGCAGCAGATGCAAACCTGGATTGGGATTGAAAGGAAATGCACCCACAGCTCCCCGACAAAGTTTGCCAATGTACGTGCAGCACAAGTGCCGGTTCTCCAAACCCGAATCCTGAAATGCCGAACCCGAGCTATTGATGTTCAGATTGCCAAGCCCAGCACCTGTCTGTCGTCTTGCACGACTCTACCAAGTGTCTTCTGCCTTCCATGAGACAGGCTTGGGCTATTATGAGATTTGTCTAGTTAAAGTGTGCTTGCACAGGTGTGTTGATTCCCCTCAGGAGTTTACATATCAGGATGTTGACATGCTAGGACATGATACCTTTGGCTTTGAGGGTTCACTGTATGCGAAAATAGAAATCGGAGTATTCTGTACCCGAGCCACATATCACTGTGTTTCTTCCTCAAGGCTCTGAGCTCTAAGACCCCCAAGATATCCGAATACATATATATATATATACATATAATGTTCCAGGACTATGAATGAATGTCAAGGGAATCCAAACCTCGACCTAGGAACCATAAGTCTCCCTGGTAAGGACTGAATGACAGTCAACCCTAAAACCCAAAGCAGTCTTACAGTCTTACAGTCTCCCAATGTCCTGAACAGTCTTCAGCAGTGGCCCTTCCTAACAAGCCCTTTGAATACCCGAGATCCTACATCATCTAGATTTAATACCATCCATTTCATTATGATCACAATAATAACAATAATAACTAAACCCTGCTATCTAGGCAAACCAGTGGTGCCTCTGCGTCGACGGCAAGACTGAGGACTGTCCTGCATGCTTTTGTTTTAAAGGAGTTTAGGGCTTGGGGTTTGGGGTATAGGACAGAGCCTTGAGCGCTTTGCTGTGCCCCACCTATTCTCCGAAGCCCTCCCTAAACCCTAAGCCCTAACCATAGTCCTTCTGCCAGGAAATCTTCAATGCTGTGGCTGCATGCGGCGTGCGCAGAGACCTGGGTCTAGAGTTAAAGTATTTGGTCTCTTGGCAGGTTTAATTTTCAAAGGGGCCGGGGGTTGTAGAGTTAAGGGTTTAATAAGGGTTTAGGGTTTTGGGGTTGTTGCAAGCATTCTTCCTACCAGTGGGGGCTTCAAGTGATGATGTTTCCCTAAGCCCTAAACCCTAAATAACCTTCAGGCAACCTATGGAACCCAGGCAAATCTTCTGAACACAACCCTAGAACCCCTTCAATCCAAATCATGAACCCAAAACAGCTCTAAAGCTGTTAACCCCAGACCCTGAATCCGGAGTTTGCAATCTTCAACCGGAAGACTCAAGACCCACCCTCAACCCTAAACCCCAAACCCAGGTGCTCTGAGCAGTCATGCAGTCCTGCAGTATGCTTTGCAATCCTCAACCGGAAGACTCAACACCCACCCTCAACCCTAAACCCCAAACCCAGGTGCTCTGAGCAGTCATGCAGTCCTGCAGTATGCTTTGCAATCCTCAACCGGAAGACTCAACACCCACCCTCAACCCTAAACCCCAAACCCAGGTGCTCTGGGCAGTCATGCAGTCCTGCAGTATGCTTTGCAATCCTCAACCGGAAGACTCAACACCCACCCTCAACCCTAAACCCCAAACCCAGGTGCTCTGGGCAGTCATGCAGTCCTGCAGTATGTCAGGGCCCCAGCCACCAGTGAGAGAGGCACAAAAAACAGCCAAACAAAATCTTGCATTGTTGAGCCATTGTGGTACCGGACAGCAGGACTGCATGA